>CM050912.1:32681609-32836611 GCA_027742785.1 Vigna reflexopilosa | reverse complement strand
GTGGACGAAGTGGACGAAGTTGACGAAATGGACGAAGTGGACGAAGAGGACGAAGTGGACGAAGTGGACGAAGTTGAGGAAGTGGACGAAGTTGACGAAGTGGACGAAGTGGAGGAAATGGAGGAAGTGGAGGAAGTTGAGGAAGTGGACGAAGTGGACGAAGTGGTCGAAGTGGACGAAGTTGTCGAAGTGGACGAAGTAGACGAAGTGGACGAAGTAGACGAAGTGGACGAAGTTGACGTAGTTGACGAAGTAGACGAAGTGGAGGAAGTGGAGGAAGTGGAGGAAGTTGACGAAATTGACGAAGGGGAGGAAGTAGAACAAGTTGACGAAGTAGACGAAGGTTGATAAGTGGAGGAAGTGGAGGAAGTGGAGGAAGTGGAGGAAGTGGACGACGTTGACCAACTGGACGAAGTGGACGAAGTGGATGAAGTGGACGAAGTGGACGAAGTGGACAAATTTATTATCACCAAAATATGATGTCACAAACTTGTTGAACAATCGGCAAGTATGACCGAAACATTTCAAGTAATAAACTCGGTAAGACCAAGTATCGTTCTCCCAAAGGACTCACGGCCTAGTTTAGTTGTGTGGTTTGTTGATTAGCTAAGACTTAAGAACGAAATAATTGGATTTTAATATGCAAAAGACGAAAATAAACATGTGTGCATGAGTGTGATCAATGGCTAAAGCAAAATACAAACACTTTCAATGGAATATATGAATGAGTATGTTGTTGGGGTTTATCAAATTCATCTTATCCACTCTCATATATTTTAGGAATTCAACATTCAATTCATCATTGTTAATGCCACTCTCTAAATTACCTTTCAAGAAGGCTTCTCCCTAATTACGAGTTCATACGATTCCTAGCATTCCTAATAATTAGTTTATTTAGCACAGGAGCTTAAGGCAACCAATATACTTATTGGGAGAAATTCCCCGGATCTAGACTTCCCCGTACGTTCCCGTATCGACAAAATCAATAATCATGCATTGAATGAGTTAAACAAAGCAAGCATTAGGCAAAGAGGAAAAACCCTAACTAATGATGAAGGAAAGCATAAATCTTAGATTAAGATGCAAGCACAAATTCCATATATGAGAGCTTCAAAAGATTACATTGATTCCCCAACAAACATACAAGGTTTAGTTCACCATATTCATGGTGAACCTAGATGAACAATAATGAAAGAATGAAAGATAAAACCCTAGAAAGGTGAAGAGGTAGCCTGAGCATCCAAGATCCTCCTTCAAAGGGGTGGAAGAGAGAGTGTTTGCTTCGTTTCTGCCAAAGATACAAACCCTAGGACGTCCTAAAGCTTATATACTATTCTAAAATTACAGAAAATCTAGGTCCAAGCGCATAAGTGTGCCGCTGAGCGGTAAAGCGCCGCTCAGCGGTAAGTGCGTGAGTAGTTTCTTCCCCTCAGCGGTCATTTTGCTCCTCAGCAGTCCTCCCGTGAGCTCCTGAGTGCCGCTCAGCGGTAAACTGCCGTTGAGCGGTACTTGCGGCTTCTCCTTTTGCACTTTTTGATGTCTTTTCTGATTCCATCTCTCTCCTTCTTCACTTCTTTCACTAAATTCACCTTAAAACCTGCACAAAAACACTGAAATCAAGCATAAACCTGTCCAGCTCTCTTATTTCTGAAAATATGAAGAAAAGCTTGATTTCAAGCTAGTTTCTAAGTATAAAAGTTGCTTTTAGTATCAATTTTAAGCATGAAAATAACAGTTTTTCAACTGTTATCACAACCCCAAACTTAGAACTTTGTTTGTCCTCAAGCAAACAAGATGTAACTCAATCTTCAACCAATTCATATGATGGTTTACTCATTCAAAAATCTTCTTTTCAAGATAAGTAAAAACTTTAATCAAACTTATGACCAAGATTTCAATCAAGATGTGCACATGCTTTAGTGTTCACAAAGTCATTTAAATTCCAACAAATGCTATTTTTCATGAATGATCAAGCAATTAAGCATGAATGTTCATGTGTTCATGGATATTTCCTCACTAGGTAAAGTGTTTCACTTACACTCAAGTGTATAAGAGGTAATCACTCATTCACTCTACTATCACAATGTTACATGAATCAACTTTGCCTTTCATTTTACCACAATCAAAAACATTCACAAGCATGCATCATCACAAGGACTTTTCAATGGCTTATAATGTGGCTGGGCTAACAAGAAAATTGGTTTTTCTGGATCACAAAATCCTTGAGTTAAGAGAATCATAACAACACAATTTTTCTTATTCTTCCCAACTTGCCTTTGCATTTGCATTGAACTTTGCTTCTTTTTCTTTTCTTTTCTTTTTCTTTGCATATTCTTACTTTTTAGCTCTTAGCTCAATGCTTTTCCTTTTTCATGTTTTCCTAACAACCCCAAACTTGAACATTTAACAATACCACACAAGATCTTCTACTTAACTCAAGGTAAAGATTTTCAATCAAGGGTTTTGGGTTCAAAGGATAGAACACAAAGTGTTCTCTTTTAGTGGGCTAACTTTATGAATTTGGCCAATAAAAAGGGTTCCAACAAACGACCTTGATCATATGATGCAAAACAAGCAATTGATTCAATCATAGAAAACCTGGGCAAAGTCATTCATGTTTTCAAAATAATAGCATTTAACAATAACAACTCTGGAGCTCAAAACCTCACATATAAGCTCATCCATATTTGACATACACATCCTACCTAATCTCACAATCACAATCATAATATCATGCATTTGTTCACAAGGCTTGTGAATCACCTGTATAAGCATTTTAATGTGCACATCATCTCAACATCAATCAATCACTAATCATCATCAAGCATTACTTATCAAACAATCACAGTTAATAGCAAACCATCACAACAAACCAGGTTTCCAATAAAGTACATCAAATTCTAATCTAAAAACATAAAATACTTACAGAATATTGGGTTGCCTCCCAGTAAGCGCTTGTTTAACGTCACGAGCCTGACCCAAACTTTCAAGGATCAACCAACAACATCATTGTGGAAAATTGTTGCACCTCTCCCCCTAGATAGGGTTTGAGACGTTGACCATTCACCACCTAACTTCTCTGTGGATCATCAGCAGCTGGATTAAATATTTCAATTGCTCCATGCGGATGCACTTCTTTTATCACAAATGGTCCTGACCATTTTGACTTCAGCTTCCTAGGAAATATCTTCAATCTTGAATTGAACAATAGTACCTGTTGTCCTGGATTGAAAACTCTATTCACCAACTTCCTGCATGATAAAATTTAATCTTGTCTTTGTAAGCCTTGGATGAATCATATGCATGTAATCGCATTTCTTCAAGCTCCAAAGTCTGCCTTCTACGTGTGCATTGAGTTTCATAAGGATCAAAATTCAAGAATTTCAAAGCCCATAATGCTCTATGCTCCAATTCTACTGGCAAATGGCATGCTTTCCCATAGACTAATTGAAACGGTGATAATCCCATAGACGTCTTCATTGCTGTCCTATAAGCCCAAAGAGCATCATCCAATTTGAGAGACCAATCCTTTCTTGATGAAATCACTGTTTTTTCCAGGATCCTTTTTATCTCCCTGTTAGACACCTCAGCTTGTCCATTGGTTTGTGGATGATAAGGTGCAGCTACCTTATGTTTTACTCCATAGTGTTTGAGTACTTTCTCTAGCTGATAATTGCAAAAATGAGATCCTCCATCACTGATCAACACTCTTGGAGTGCCAAAACGTGAGAATATCTGCCTCTTCAGGAATTTAATTACCGTGCTAGCATCATTTTTAGGACAAGCTAATGCTTCCACCCATTTACTCACATAATCCACTGCTACCAGAATATATTCATTGTTGAAAGATGGAGGGAAAGGTCCAACAAAGTCAATACCCCAACAATCAAAAACCTCAACCTCTAAAATACCTTGTAAAGGCATCTCATGACGTTTAGTGATTGTCCCTGCTCTTTGACATTTATCACAATTTCTAGCATGATTATGGGCATCTTTAAATAAAGTTGGCCAATAAAACCCTGATTGAAGGACTTTTGCTGCTGTTCTTTCTCCATTAAAATGTTCTCCATAAGGTGAATCATGACAATGCCAGAGAATTCCTTCTGCTTCTTCATTTGTAACACATCTCCTCAGAAGATTATCTGCTCCAATTTTGAACAAATAAGGATCATCCCAAACAAACTGCTTGGCATCATGCAGAAATTTCTTTCTTTGTTGCCAAGTTAAATCTTCCGGCATGACCCTTACAGCTTTGAAATTAGCCATATCAGCAAACTAGGGCCTCTGCTGAATATACATGAGTGATTCATCTGAAAAAGATTCCCAGATTTCAGACTCCTTGCTAGTGACCTCATTGTTGACTAACCGTGACAAATGATCAGCAATTAAGTTCTCACTTCCTTTCTTATCACGGATTTCTACATCAAATTCTTGCAATAGTAGTACCCATCTAATCACACGTGGCTTAGAATCTGGTTTTATCAACAAATATTTGATAGCTGCATGATCTGTATAGACAGTCACCTTAGACCCAATAAGATAAGGTCTAAATTTCTCTAGAGCATACACAATGGCAAGAAATTCTTTCTCTGTGGTAGCATAATTCAATTGAGCATCGTTCAGAGCCTTGCTAGCATAATAAATTGGATGAAACTTTTGTTCTTTCCGCTGGCCAAGGACAACTCTTATTGCATAATCACTTGCATCACACATTAATTCAAAATTTTGATTCCAATCTGGCGCTACAATTACTGGAGCTGACACTAACTTCTTCTTCAATATGTTGAAAGCTTTCAGACAGTCTTCATTCATCACAAAAGGAGCATCCTTCATCAAAAGATTACTCAATGGTTTAGCAATTTTTGAGAAATCTTTGATGAATCTTCTATAAAACCCAGCATGACCAAGAAAACTTCTAATCCCCTTTACATTTGTTGGTGGAGGTAGTTTCTCAATGACTTCTACTTTAGCTTTGTCTACCTCAATTCCTTTAGCAGAGATTTTATGCCCCAATACAATTCCTTCAGTTACCATGAAATGACATTTCTCCCAATTAAGAACAAGATTTGTCTGAACACATCTTTTGAGGACAGTGTTCAAATTAGCCAAACATCTTTGGAAAGAATTTCCAAAAACTGAGAAATCATCCATGAATACTTCAATGCATTTTTCTAAGAGATCTGCAAAAATTGCCTGCATACACCTCTGAAACGTAGCTGGAGCATTACATAATCCAAAAGGCATCTTTCTATATGCAAAGATACCAAAAGGACAAGTAAAAGTCGTCTTCTCCTGGTCTTTTGGATCTACCACAATTTGATTGTATCCAGAATATCCATCTAGAAAACAATAGAAAGCCTGCCCTGATAACCTTTCTAACATCTGATCCATGAAAGGAAGAGGAAAATGATCTTTCCTAGTAGCTTTATTCAGCTTCCTGTAATCAATGCACATACGCCAGCCAGTAACTGTCCGAGTAGGAATAAGTTCATTCTTATCATTATAAATTACTGTCATCCCACCTTTCTTTGGAACCACCTGTACTGGACTCACCCATTCACTGTCAGAGATTGGATAGATGATACCCGCTTCTAGCAATTTCAACACTTCTTTTCTGACCACCTCCTTCATAACAGGATTTAACCTTCTCTGTGGTTGAGCACTTGGTTTATAATCTTCTTCCATAAAAATCTTGTGCATGCAATAAGTTGGGCTAATACCTTTTAGATCTGATATTGACCACCCAATTGCTTCTTTGTTGGCTTTCAGAATTTCTATCAACTGCTCTTCTTCCTGTAGAGATAAAGAGTTATTGATGATGACTGGCTTTGTTCCATCTTCTTCTAGAAAAACATATTTCAGATGTGATGGCAATCTTTTTAATTCTGGTGTCTGTGCTTTGACTGCTTCTTCCTTATCAATTATTTCGAATATTGGATCTTCCTCCGGACTCTTTTTCAATGATTCCAAGTCCATCAGACATTCATCAATCAATTTCTCTTCTTCTTCATCTAAATCTTCACATGCATCAATGAGACTTTTTTCCAATGGAGAAATATTTCGCACCATCCTTTCTTGCACCATACAAACTTCATCAAGTTCATCAAATTGAAAACATGCTTTGTCATCATTTGGATATGTCATGGCCTTGGATACGTCAAAAGTGACTTCTTCATCATCAACTCTCATTTTAAGCTTATCATTCTCTACATCAATCAAAACTCTAGCAGTCTTCATAAAAGGTCTCCCAAGAATAAGAGGAACATCACTATTCCCTTCCATCTCCATCACAATAAAATCCACTGGGAATACAAATTTGTCAACCTTCACTAGAACATCTTCAACCACTCCATATGGATATTTAAGAGACCTGTCCGCCAATTGAAGAGCCATTCTGGTTGGTTTAATTTCCAACCCCTGAATTGTTCTGCACATGGATAGCGGCATTAGATTAATGTTAGCTCCCAAATCAATCAATGCTCTTCCAACTTTCACATCTCCTATGGTGCATGGAATAGTGAAGCTTCCTGGATCTTTAAGTTTAGGAGGTAGTTTCTGTATGATTGCACTGCAGTTACCCTGTACATTGATAGTTTCCTTTTCAATGTACTTGTGTTTCTTTGTGAGTAGTTCTTTCAAAAACTTTGCATATGCTGGCATCTGTTGCAATGCTTCAGAGAATGGTATAGTGATCTCCAGCTTCTTAAACAACTCCATGAATCTTTCCAACTGCTTTTCTTTCTCCTTCCTTGAATAACTCTTTGGATAAGGAAGTGGCTTTTCATACTCTTTTTCTTTTTGTCTCTCCTCTCTCTCTTCTCTCTCTTTTTTTTCTCTCCTCTCCTCTTCTTTTTTTTCTTTTTCTCTCTCTCAACTCTTTCTTTCCACACACATGTTTCTTTTTCACTCTCACTCTCATTTTCTTTCTCCTCTCTTTCTTTTTTTCTCTCCTCTAACACTCTACCACTTCTGGTCACAACAGTTTTACACTCCTTTCTGAGATTATCATGTTTCATCTTGTCAACTATTCTCTCAACATAAACCTCCATATTTTTAAATGCAGCATCCACATTCTGACAATAAGACGCATTCGTCTTCAAGAATCTTTGGAAGGTCTCTTCAAGTTTTGTTGTTTTCTCAACTGGAGTAGATTGCATTTGCCATTTTTGTTGTTGCACTTGAATCATTGAAACCTGTTGTATTTCCTGTGGTATTTGAAAAAGCTTCATAATTACCTCTTCAAGCTGTTGAGAGATAATTCTATTTTGAATAAGCAAAGCATCATTTGATTGTAACAACTCCTTCTGACTAAGATATCCTCTTTCAATGTTGAGTTCATTGTCACTAGTAGCCATATTTTCAATAATTTCAGTTGCTTCCTCTGGAGTTTTCCAGTTAATGTTTCCTCCTGCTGAGGCATGAAGCATCATCTTAGTTTATGAACCAAGACCTCCAAGGAAAGTTAGGACTACTTCTTCTTTGAAACCATGCATGGGAGTTTTTCGTAACAGGCTTTTATATCTGTCCCATGCATGCCCCAGTGATTCTTCCATGCCCTGCTTAAATGAAGAAATCTCTTGCTTGCCTTTTGTCACCTTTGATTGTGGAAAGTACTTGTTTAAAAACTTTGTTACCACTGCTTCCCACTCTGTGAAACTTTCTTCTGGGAAGGAATTCAACCAAAGCTTAGCATTGCCTCCCAATGAGAAAGGAAACAAGCTAAGTTTGATAGCTTCATCTGGCACCCCATTGATTTTCACTGTGTTGCAGATCTCATTAAATGTAGTGAGGTGCTCATATGGGCTTTCATGAGATAACCCATTGAATTGATTGCTCTTCACCAGTTGGATCAATGCTGGTTTGACCTCCATGTTAGCTGCATTGACTCTAGGTCTAGCTATACTGTTAAAGTGCTGAGGTCGAGCTGTATTGGTGTAATCAGCAAGAGTTCTTCTAACATTGTTGTTCTCCATATTTTCTGTGCTATGGTCAGAACCTTGTGGTGATGGTTGCAACAGAGTTTTCGGAGGAGGCAAAAGTTCTCTAGATGTTCGGATTCTTCTCCTCCGTCTACTCTCGTCTAAATCTTCAAGAAGAGGTTCTGCAGTTATCTTGCTCCTAGTTCGAATTGCCTCCTGCATACACAAGAACACAAAACCCTAGAATATTTGGTTAGCACAAAAAGATATAGGAGAAGATATAAGATTCAGAGAATAAAATAAAATAAAATAAAATAAAAACAGAAAAAATAAAAACAGAAAAATAAAAACAGAAATTCAAAATTAAAGTCAAAGATAATCAATAATCACACAAATTAACCAGTTAAACCACGAGTCCCCGGCAACGGCGCCAAAAACTTGATGGACAAATTTATGATCACCAAAATATGATGTCACACACTTGTTGAACAATCGGCAAGTATGACCGAATCGTTTCAAGTAATAAACTCGGTAAGACCAAGTATCGTTCTCCCAAAGGACTCACGGCCTAGTTTAGTTGTGTGGTTTGTTGATTAGCTAAGACTTAAGAACGAAATAATTGGATTTTAATATGCAAAAGACGAAAATAAACATGTATGCATGAGTGTGATCAATGGCTAAAGCAAAATACAAACACTTTCAATGGAATATATGAATGAGTATGTTGTTGGGGTTTATCAAATTCATCTTATCCACTCTCATATATTTTAGGAATTCAATATTCAATTCATCATTGTTAATGCCACTCTCTAAATTACCTTTCAAGAAGGCTTCTCCCTAATTACGAGTTCATACGATTCCTAGCATTCCTAATAATTAGTTTATTTAGCACAGGAGCTTAAGGCAACCAATATACTTATTGGGAGAAATTCCCCGGATCTAGACTTCCCCGTACGTTCCCGTATCGACAAAATCAATAATCATGCATTGAATGAGTTAAACAAAGCAAGCATTAGGCAAAGAGGAAAAACCCTAACTAATGATGAAGGAAAGCATAAATCTTAGATTAAGATGCAAGCACAAATTCCATATATGAGAGCTTCAAAAGATCACATTGATTCCCCAACAAACATACAAGGTTTAGTTCACCATATTCATGGTGAACCTAGATGAACAATAATGAAAGAATGAAAGAATGAAAGATAAAACCCTAGAAAGGTGAAGAGGTAGCCTGAGCATCCAAGATCCTCCTTCAAAGGGGTGGAAGAGAGAGTGTTTGCTTCGTTTCTGCCAAAGATACAAACCCTAGGACGTCCTAAAGCTTATATATTATTCTAAAATTACAGAAAATCTAGGTCCAAGCCCATAAGTGTGCCGCTCAGCGGTAAGTGCGTGAGTAGTTTCTTCCCCTCAGCGGCCATTTTGCCCCTCAGCGGTCCTCCCGTGAGCTTCTGAATGCCGCTCAGCGGTAAACTGCCGCTGAGCGGTACTTGCGGCTTCTCCTTTTGCACTTTTTGATGTCTTTTCTGATTCCATCTCTCTCCTTCTTCACTTCTTTCACTAAATTCACCTTAAAACCTGCACAAAAACACTGAAATCAAGCATAAACCTGTCCAGCTCTCTTATTTCTGAAAATATGAAGAAAAGCTTGATTTCAAGCTAGTTTCTAAGTATAAAAGTTGCTTTTAGTATCAATTTTAAGCATAAAAATAACAGTTTTTCAACTGTTATCATGGACGAAGTGGACGAAGTGGACGACGCGAACGAAGTTGACGAAGTGGAAGATTTGGAGGAGGTGGAGATAGTGGATGAAGTGGATGAAGTGGAGGAAGTGGACGAAGTTGACGAAGTGGACGAAGTGGACGAAGTGGACGAAGTGGACGAAGTGGACGAAGAGGATGAAGTGGACGAAGTGGAAGAAGTGGACGAAGTTGAGGAACTGGGCGAAGTGGACGAAGTCGACGAAGTTGACGAAGTGGACGAAGTGGAGGAAGTGGAAGAAGTGAACGAAGTGGACGAAGTTGAGGAAGTGGAGGAAGTGGAGGAAGTGGAAGAAGTAGACGAAGTGGACGAAGTTGACGATGTGGAGGAAGTGGAGGAAGTTGACGAAGGTTGAGAAGTGAACAAGTGGACGAATTGGACGAAGTGGCAGAAGTGGAGGAAGTTGAGGAAATGGACGAAGTGGACGAAGTGGTCGAAGTGGAGAAGTTGTCGAAGTTGACGAAGTAGACAAAGTGGACGAAGTAGACGAAGTGGACGAAGTGGACGAAGTGGACAAAGAGGACAAAGTGGACGAAGTTGACGAAGTGGACGAAGTGGACGAAGTGGACGAAGTGGACGAATTGAATGAAGAGGACGAAGTGGACGAAGTGGAGGAAGTGGACGAAGGTTGAGAAGTGAACGAAGTGGCCGAAGGTTGAGAAGTGACGAAGTGGACGAAGTGGACGAAGTGGGCGAAGGTTGAGAATTGGACAAAGTGGACGAAGTGGACAAAGTGGACGATGTGGACGAAGTGGACGAAGAGTACGAATTTGACGAAGTGGACGAAGAAGACGAAGTGGAAGAAGTGGACGAAGTTGAGGAACTAGGCGAAGTGAACGAAGTAGACGAAGTTGACGAAGTGGACGGAGTGGAGGAAGTGGAAGAAGTGGACGAAGTTGACGAAGTGGAGGAAGTGGAGGAATTGGAAGAAGTAGACGAAGTGGACGAAGTTGACGAAGTGGAGGAAGTGGAGGAAGTGGACGAAGTGGACGAAGTGGACGAAGTTGACGAAGGTTGAGAAGTGAACGAAGTGGACGAATTGGACGAAGTGGACGAAGTGGGAGAAGTGGAGGAAGTTGAGGAAATGGACGAAGTGGACGAAGTGGTCGAAGCGGAGAAGTTGTCGAAGTTGACGAAGTAGACAAAGTGGACGAAGTGGACAAAGTAGATGAAGTTGACGAAGTGGACAAAGTGGACAAAGAGGACGAAGTGGACGAAGTTGACGAAGTGGACGAAGTGGACGAAGTGGTCGAAGCGGAGAAGTTGTCGAAGTTGACGAAGTAGACAAAGTGGACGAAGTGGACAAAGTAGATGAAGTTGACGAAGTAGACGAAGTGGACAAAGTGGACAAAGTTGACGAAGTAGACGAAGGTTGATAAGTGGACGAAGTGGAGGAAGTGCAGGAAGTGGATGAAGTTGACGAAGTGGACGAAGTGGACGAAGTGGACGAAGTCGACGAAGTGGACAAAGTGGATGAAGGTTGAGAAGTGAACGAAGTGGACGAAGGGGACGAAGTGGACGAAGAGGACGAAGTAGTCGAAGTGAACGAAGAGGACGAAGTTGAGGAAGTGAAGGAAGTGGAGGAAGTGGACGAAGTTGACGAAGTGGACGAAGTGAAGGAAGTGGAGGAACTGGACGAAGTTGACGAAGTGGAGGAAGTGGACGAAGTGGATGAAGGTTGAGAAGTAGACGAAGTGGACGAGTTGGACGAAGTGGACGAAGTGAAGGAAGTCGACGAAGTGAAGGAAGTCGACGAAGTGGAAGAAGTGGAGGAGGTTGAGGAAGTGGACGAAGTGGAAGAAGTGGACGAAGTGGACGAAATGGACGAAGTGGACGAAGTTGTCGAAGTGGACGAAGTTGATGAAGTGGAGGAAGTGGACGAAGTGGACGAAGTGGAGGAAGTTGACGAAATTGACGAGTGGACGAAGGGAGGAATTGGAAGAAGAGGACGAAGTAGACGAAGGATGAGAAATGGACGAAGTGGACGAAGTGGACGAAATGGACGAAGTGGATGATTTGGAGGAAGTGGAGGAAGTGGAGGAAGTGGAGGAAGTGGACGAAGTTGAGGAAGTTGAGAAGTGAACGAACTGGACGAATTGGACGAAGTGAACGAAGTGGACGAAGTGGAAGAAGTGGAGGAAGTTGAGCAATGGACGAAGTGGACGAAGTTGTCGAAGTGGAGGAAGTTGACGAAGTGGACGAAGTGGACGAAGTGCACAAAGTTGACGAAGTAGACAAACTGGACGAAGTGGACGAAGTTGAGGAAGTGGACGAAGTAGATGAAGTGGACGAAGTCGACGAAGTAGAAGAAGTGGACGAAGATGACGAAGTTGAGGAAGTGGACGAAGTGAAGGAAGTGGACGAAGTTGACAAAGTGGACGAAGTGGACGAAGTGGAGGAAGTGGACGAAGTTGACGAAGTGGAGGAAGTGGAGGAAGTGGAGGAAGTTGAGGAAGTGGACGAAGTGGAAGAAGTGGACGAAGTGGACGAAGTTGACGAAGTGGACGAAGTTGATGAAGTGGAGGAAGAGGACGAAGTGGACGAAGTGGACGAAGTAGACGAAGTGGACGAAGTGGACGAAGTGGACGAAGTGACGAAGTTGTCGAAGTGGACGAAGTGGACGAAGTGGACGGAGTGGAGGAAGTGGAGGAAGTGGACGAAGTTGACGAAGTGGATGACGTGGAGGAAGTGGACGAAGTGGACGAAGTGAACGAAGTGGACGAAGTTGACGAAGTGGAGGAAGTGGAAGAAGTGGACGACGTTGAGAAGTGACGAAGTGGACGAATTGGACGAAGTGGACGAAGTGGACGAAGTGGACGAAGTGGACGAAGTGGAGAAGTGGAGGAAGTTGAGGAAGTGGATGAACTGGACGAAGTGGACGAAGTGGACGAAGTGGCAAAGTTGAGAAGTGGACGAAGTGGATGAAGTTGACAAGGGACGAAGTGACGAAGTGGACGAAGTGGACGAAGTGAGAGGAAGTGGAAGAAGTGGACGAAGTGACGAAGTGAGAATGGAGAAGTGGACGAAGTGGAGGAAGTGGTGGATGGGAGGAAGTGGAGGAAGTGGAGGAAGTGGACGAAGTTGACGAAGTTGAGAAGTGACGAAGTGGACGAAGTGGACGAAGTGGACGAAGTGGACGAAGTGGACGAAGTGGAGGAAGTTGACGAAGTGGAGGAAGTGGGCAAGTGGACGAAGTTGACGAAGTGGAGCAAGTGGACGAAGGTGACGAAGTGGACGAAGTGGAGGAAGTGGACGAAGTGGACGAAGTTGACGAAGTGACAAAGTGGACGAAGTGGACGAAGTTCAGGAAGTGGACGAAGTGACGAAGTGGACGAAGTAGACGAAGTGGACGAAGTGACGAAGTGAGGAAGTGGACGAAGTGGACGAAGTGGACGAAGTGGACGAAGTGGAGAAGTGGAGGAAGTTGAGGAAATGGACGAAGTGGACGAAGTAGACGAAGTGGACGAAGTGGACGAAGTGATGAAGTTGACGAAGTGGACGAAGTGGACGAAGTGGACAAAGTGGACGAAGTGGACGAAGTTGACGAAGTGGACGAAGTGGACGAAGTGGACGAAGTGGAGAAGTTGACGAAGTTGACGAAGTGACGAAGTGGACGAAGTGGACGAAGTAGATGAAGTTGACGAAGTGACGAAGTGGACGAAGTGGACGAAGTTGACGAAGTGGACGAAGTTGATAAGTGGACGAAGTGGAGGAAGTGGAGGAAGTGGATGAAGTTGACGAAGTGGACGAAGTTGACGAAGTGGACGAAGTTGAGGAAGTGGAGGAAGTGGACGAAGTTGACGAAGTTGAGAAGTGGACGAAGTGGACGAAGTGGACGAAGTGGAGAAGTGGAGGAAGTTGAGGAAGTGGACGAAGTGGACGAAGTGGACGAAGTGGAGAAGTTGTCGAAGTTGACGAAGTAGACGAAGTGGACGAAGTGGACAAAGTGGATGAAGTTGACGAAGTGGACGAAGTGGACGAAGTGGACAAGTGGACGAAGTGGACGAAGTTGACGAAGTGGACGAAGTGGACGAAGTGGAGAAGTTGACGAAGTTGACGAAGTGGACGAAGTGGACGAAGTGGACGAAGTGAGAAGTTGACGAAGTAGACGAAGTGGACGAAGTGGACGAAGTTGACGAAGTAGACGAAGTTGAGAAGTGGACGAAGTGGAGGAAGTGGAGGAAGTGGACGAAGTTGACGAAGTGGACGAAGTGGACGAAGTGCGCGAGTGGACAAGTGGACGAAGTGGACGAAGTGGACGAAGTGGACGAAGTTGACGAAGTGGACGAAGTGGACGAAGTGACGAAGTGGACGAAGTGGACGAAGTTGACGAAGTGGACGAAGTGGAGGAAGTGAACGAAGTGGACGAAGTGGACGAAGTGGACGAAGTGAGGAAGTGGACAAAGTTGACGAAGTGGACGAAGTCGAGGAAGTGGAGGAAGTGGACGAAGTTGACGAATTGGAGGAAGTGGAGGAAGTGGACGAAGTTGACGAAGTGGACGAAGTGGAGGAAGTCGACGAAGTGGACGAAGTGGAGAAGTTGAGAAGTGACGAAGTGGACGAAGTGGACGAAGTGGACGAAGTGGACGAAGTGGACGAAGTTGAGGAAGTGAAGGAAGTGGAGGAAGTGGACGAAGTTGACGAAGTGGACGAAGTAGGAAGTGGAGGAACTGGACGAAGTTGACGAAGTGGAGGAAGTGGACGAAGTGGACGAAGTTGAGAGTGGACGAAGTGGACGAAGTGGAGGAAGTCGACGAAGTGGACGAAGTGGAGGAGTTGAGGAAGTGGACGAAGTGGACGAAGTGGACGAAGTGGACGAAGTGGACGAAGTGGACGAAGTTGACGAAGTGGACGAAGTTGATGAAGTGGAGGAAGTGGACGAAGTGGACGAAGTGGAGGAAGTTGACGAACTTGACGAAGTGGACGAAGTGGAGGAAGTGGACGAAGTGGACGAAGTGACGAAGGATGAGAATGGACGAAGTGGACGAAGTGGACGAAGTGGACGAAGTGGACGAAGTGGACGAAGTGGACGAAGTGGACGAAGTGGACGAAGTGGACGAAATGGACGAAGTGGATGAAGTGGAGGAAGTGGAGGAAGTGGAGGAAGTGGACGAAGTTGAGGAAGTTGAGAAGTGACGAAGTGGACGAAGTGGACGAAGTGACGAAGTGGACGAAGTGGACGAAGTGGAGGAAGTTGAGCAAGTGGACGAAGTGGACGAAGTGGACGAAGTTGACGAAGTGGAGGAAGTTGACGAAGTTGACGAAGTGGACGAAGTGGACGAAGTGGACGAAGTGCACAAGTTGACGAAGTGACGAAGTCGACGAAGTGGACGAAGTTGAGGAAGTGGACGAAGTGACGAAGTGGACGAAGTCGACGAAGTGGAGAAGTGGACGAAGATGACGAAGTTGAGGAAGTGGACGAAGTGAAGGAAGTGGACGAAGTTGACAAGTGGACGAAGTGGACGAAGTGGAGGAAGTGGACGAAGTTGACGAAGTGGAGGAAGTGGACGAAGTGGAGGAAGTTGAGGAAGTGGACGAAGTGGAAGAAGTGGACGAAGTGGACGAAGTTGACGAAGTGGACGAAGTTGATGAAGTGGAGGAAGTGGACGAAGTGGACGAAGTGGACGAAGTGGACGAAGTGAACGAAGTTGACGAAGTGGACGAAGTGGACGAAGTGGAGGAAGTGGAGGAAGTGGACGAAGTTGACGAAGTGGATGAAGTGGAGGAAGTGGACGAAGTGGACGAAGTGACGAAGTGGACGAAGTTGACGAAGTGGAGGAAGTGGAAGAAGTGGACGACGTTGAGAAGTGGACGAAGTGGACGAATTGGACGAAGTGGACGAAGTGGACGAAGTGGACGAAGTGGACGAAGTGGACGAAGTGGAGGAAGTTGAGGAAGTGGATGAAGTGGAGGAAGTGGACGAAGTGGGCAAAGTTGAGAAGTGGACGAAGTGGATGAAGTTGACAAGGAGACGAAGTGGACGAAGTGGACGAAGTGGACGAAGGGAGGAAGTGGAAGAAGTGGACGAAGTGACAAAGTGAGAATGGAGAAGTGGACGAAGTGGAGGAAGTGGAGGATTGGAGGAAGTGGACGAAGTTGACGAAGTTGAGAAGTGAACGAAGTGGACGAAGTGGACGAAGTGGACAAAGTGGACGAAGTGAAGAAGTGGAGGAAGTTGACGAAGTGGAGGAAGTGGGCAAGTTGACGAAGTTGACGAAGTGGAGAAGTGGACGAAGTGACGAAGTGGACGAAGTGGAGGAAGTGGACGAAGTGGACGAAGTTGACGAAGTGACAACTGGACGAAGTGGACGAAGTTGAGGAAGTGGACGAAGTGACGAAGTGGACGAAGTAGACGAAGTGGACGAAGTGACGAAGTTGAGGAAGTGGACGAAGTGGAGGAAGTGGACGAAGTTGACGAAGTTGACGAAGTGGACGAAGTGGACGAAGTAGAGGAAGTGGAAGAAGTGGACGAAGTGACGAAGGATGAGAATGGTAGAAGTGGACGAAGTGGAGGAAGTGGGAAGTGGAGGAAGTGGACGAAGTTGACGAAGTTGAGAAGTGAACGAAGTGGACGAATTGGACGGAGTGGACAAAGTGGACGAAGTAGAAGAAGTGGAGGAAGTTGACGAAGTGGAGGAAGTGGACGAAGTTGACGAAGTGGACGAAGTGGAGCAAGTGGACGAAGGTGACGAAGTGGACGAAGTGGAGGAAGTGGACGAAGTTGTCAAAGTGGATGAAGTTGATGAAGTGGAGGAAGTGGAGGAAGTGGACTAAGTGGAGGAAGTTGACGAAATTGACGAAGTGGACGAGGTGGACGAAGTGGAGGAAGTGGAAGAAGTGGACGAAGTGGACGAAGTGGAGGATGTGGAGGAAGTGGACGAACTGGACGAAGTGGAGGAAGTGGATGAAGTTGACGAAGTTGAGAAGTGAACGAAGTGGACGAATTGGACGAAGTGGACGAAGTGGACGAAGTGGAAGAAGTGGAGGAAGTTGACGAAGTGGAGGAAGTGGACGAAGTGGAGGAACTGGAGTAAGTGGACGAAGTTGACGAAGTGAGAAGTGACGAAGTGGACGAATTGGACGAAGTGGAAGAAGTGGAGGAAGTTGAGCAAGTGGACGAAGTGGACGAAGTTGTCGAAGTGGACGAAGTTGACGAAGTTGACGAAGTGGACGAAGTCGACGAAGTGGACGAAGTGGACGAAGTGGACGAAGTGGACGAAGTGGACGAAGTGGACGAAGTGAACGAAGTGCAGGAAGTGGAGGAAGTGGACGAAGTAGACAAAGTGGACGAAGTGGACGAAGAGGACGAAGTGGACGAAGTTGAGGAAGTGGACGAAGTAGACGAAGTCGACGAAGTGGACGAAGTCGCAAAGTGGACGAAGTGGACGAAGTGGATGAAGTTGAGGAAGTGGACGAAGTGGACGAAGTTGACGAAGTGGACGAAGTGGAGGAAGTGGAGGAACTGGACGAAGTTGACGAAGTGGAGGAAGTGGACGAAGTGGAAGAAGTGGAGGAAGTTGAGTAAGTGGACGAAGTTGACGAAGTGGACGAAGTTGAAGAAGTGGAAAAGTGGACGAAGTTGACAAGTGGAGGAAGTGGACGAAGTGGACGACGTGAACGAAGTTGACGAAGTGGACGAAGTGGAGGAAGTGGACGAAGTGGACGAAGTGGACGGAGTGGAGGAAGTGGAGGAAGTGAACGAAGTGGACGAAGTGGACGAAGTGGAGGAAGTGGAGGAAGTGGACGAAGTGAACGAAGTGGACGAAGTTGACGAAGTGGAGGAAGTGGAAGAAGTGGACGAAGTTGAGAAGTGAACGAAGTGGACGAATTGGACAAAGTGGACGAAGTGGACGAAGTGGAAGAAGTGGAGGAAGTTGAGGAAGTGGACGAAGTGGCAAAGGTTGAGAAGTGGACGAAGTGGATGAAGTTGACGAAGTAGACGAAGTGACGAAGTGGACGAAGTGGACGAAGTGGACGAAGTGGACGAAGTTACAAAGTGGACGAAGTGGACGAAGTTGACGAAGTGGACGAAGTTGATGAAGTGGAGGAAGTGGAGGAAGTGGAGGAAGTGGAGGAAGTGGAGGAAGTTGACGAAGTGGACGAGGTGGACAAAGTGGAGGAAGTGGAAGAAGTGGACGAAGTGACGAAGTGGAGAAGTGGACGAAGTGGACGAAGTGGAGGAAGTGGAGGATGTGGAGGAAGTGGAGGAAGTGGAGGAAGTGGAAGAAGTGGAGGAAGTGAGGAAGTGGACGAAGTTGACGAAGTGGACGAATATATGAAGTGGACGAAATGGACGACGTGATGAAGTGGACGAAGTGGACGACGTGAATGAAGTGGACGAAGTGGACGAAGAGGACGCAGTGGATGAAGTGGATGAAGTTGACGAAGTGGAGGAAGTGGACGAAGTGGAAGAAGTGGAGGAAGTAGACGAAGTTGAGAAGTGGACGAAGTGGACGAAGTGGACGAGGTGGACGAAGTGGACAAAGTGGACGAAGTGGAGGAAGTGGAGGAAGTGGAAGAAGTGGACGAAGTAGACGAAGTTGAGAAATGGACGAAGTGGACGAAGTGGAGGAAGTGGAGGATGTGGAGGAAGTGGAGGAAGTGGAGGAAGTGGACGAAGTGGACGAAGTGGAGGAAGTTGAGGAAGTGGACGAAGTTGTCGAAGTGGACGAATTGATGAAGTGGAGGAAGTGGACGAAGTTGTCGAAGTGGACGAATATTATGAAGTGGACGAAGTGGACGAAGTTGACGAAGTGGACGAAGTGGACGACGTGAATGAAGTGGACGAAGTGGACGAAGAGGACGCAGTGGATGAAGTTGACGAAGTGGAGGAAGTGGACGAAGTGGAAGAAGTGGAGGAAGTAGACGAAGTTGAGAAGTGGACGAAGTGGACGAAGTGGACGAGGGGGACGAAGTGGACAAAGTGGACGAAGTGGAGGAAGTGGAGGAAGTGGAGGCAGTGGACGAAGTGGACGAAGTTGTCAAAGTGCAGGAAGTGGAGGAAGTGGACGAAGTGGACAAAGTGGACGAAGTGGATGAAGGTTGACAAGTGGACGAATTGGACGAAGTTGACGAAGTGGACGAAGTGGAGGATGTGGACGAAGTAGAGGATGTGGACGAAGTTGATGAGTCAATATTTTCTTGACTTCACTTAGCTTATTGTACCGAATTTAATCAGGGAATTGTGCTTAAATGTCCAGTATTTTCCCATTTTTGCTAATTGTGCTTAATTTGACCAAAAATTCTTATTTTAATTAATTTGAATTATTTGAGCTTATTATTTGCATTATTGATTGTAGGGAAATTATTGGATAATATTTGGGACATTTTGGAGGTCAAAAGAAAATGCCACATCAAATATACTTTAAACTAAAATGAAAGAGGGGGTGCGGATTTCATTTTTGGAGTGCAGATGGAGAGTGGCTTGGTCCAATAGCACATGGTAATGGCCCAACAATATCATCCAGCAAAGCACGTTCCCTTTCTTTTGGAGGAAGTAGCAATTGCTTTTCTTTGGGTTTTTGGAGAATGAAATGCTCTTGAATTCATTATTTGAAAAGGGCACGCTGATTTATAAAAAAAAAGAGAGGACATCAGCAAATTGAAGAGGTGCACGGCCTGGACACGCTGGCAGCAGGCTGAATCAAGCACACGGCCCACCACACGCACACTTCACACGGTGTGTCCAGCAAGCAGTCCAGCAAAGAAATTTTTCCAGCAGCAAGCCCAGTAGAGAGAAGACTTCAGCGGAAGCACATCTAGGAGGTGCCACGGTCCAGCTGCCAGCTCCATGCTGCACACACTCCACGGCCTATGATGAAGTGACACGTCCAGAGCCCTTCACATGGAAGAAATTGCTGAATTAGCAATTGGTTTGGTAGCACACAGCAGCACGCGTCCAGCGCTGCACGTGGAGAAAAGAAGAAGGCAGCTGCACGTCCCACATGGCTTGGAAAAGGAGGTGCTGGGAGAAAAATCAAATTCATTTGGGCTGCACTTGGCCGTCCAGCGAATCCAGCAGCAGCTTGGAGGTGCACGAAGAAGCTCACGGCCGGGCCTAGCAATGAGAGGCACGCTGATCACACATAAGATACATTTTGAAGTTTCAATTAAAAAAAAAGAGAAGAAGGCAGCAGACGTTCCAGGATGTGCGTCCAGCAGCAGGCTTGGGAGCTTCATTATGTCCAGAGCGGGCCCATAAGCAAGTCTGGGAGGTGTGTACGTTGAGGAGGTGCTTGGACTAAAGCAAGGTGTTACATCCAGCAAATCACGCACATCCAAGGGCACACGGTCCAGGGGCTTCACGGAGTGGACAAAAGCAAGGGCTCCAGTAGTGTTGGGTGGTGTCTCGGCTTGGGGGACACACGTCCAGCCGCCACGGGAGGAGAGCAATTATCTTGGCTTGAAAAACTGCAACACATGGAGGGTTACGGCTGAGGAGTTCACGGTGATGGAATCAAGGAAAAGTAAGCACACAAGTGTCACGGCCTGGCTGAAGGAAGTGGTGATGTGGTGATTTTCATTCCAGCAGCACAAACTTTATTTTGCTTTTAATCATGGTTTTTGTTTCCAGTAGAGAAAGCGGTGTGCAAACGGGAAGCAACTCTCGGTTTTCATTGTTTTTATAGAATAGGATGCTGTTTTAATGAAAAAAAAAAGGTGAAGCTAGGAGCTGGTGCACTCGGTGGACCATGCTCATTTCGGCTGTTGATGAAAATTTATTTTTTTTAAAATGTGCACATGGTTTCGTTCAAAAGAGATAAAGTCCAATAGGTTTTATTTTCATTAGTTTCACACTTGAACTAAAGTTATTTTTATATTATATGTGATGGAATTGCCTTTTAGCTTTTTCACTTTTAAACTCAGTTGCATTCTAATTTGGTAATTGGAAATTTTCACTTTAATGTTTTTTTTAATGTTGTCTATTATGTTCGGTTTATTGTTTCCATTCACTATGTTGTCTATTCGGTTTTGTTCGGCTTCTTTATCTTTTTGCATTTCCAATTTCCTCACTTGTTTTAAAAATCGTTCGGTCACAATGTAGGATTGTTTGGTCATCATGCTTTGTTCATTTATTTCAGTGTTTTCAATTATGTTCGGTTGAATTTAATTTCCAGTTTTAATTTAGTTTAATTACAATCACAAAAACACTTTCAAAACTCCCTACATGTTTGACCTAAGACTCGAACCACATTTGGTCCTTGAGAGACGACCTAGGAGTCACTTCCTAGTACTATACTACATTCTTTTATGCACAACTTTTGTGTGAGGTGCGACCCTCTCACCAAAGTGGTTGAAGTGGACGAAATGTACGAAGTGCACAAAGTGGACGAAGTGGACGAAATGGACGAAGTGGACGAAGTGGACGAAGTGGACGAAGTGGACGAAGTGGACGAAGCACACGAAGTTGACGAAGTGGACGAAGAGGACGAAGTGGACGGACGAAGAGGACGAAGAGGACGAAGTTGACAAAGTGGACGAAGTGGAGGAAGTGGAAGAAATGGACGAAGTAGACGGAGTGGACCAAGTGGACGAAGAGGAGGAAGTGGAGGAAGTGGAGGAAGTGGAGGAAGTGGACTAAGTTGACGAATTGGTCGAAGTGTACGAAGTCGACGAAGTGGACCAAGAGGACGAAGAGGACGAAGTTGACAAAGTGGACGAAGTGGAGGAAGTGGAAGAAGTGGACGAAGTGGACGAAGGTTGAGAAGTGGACGAAGTGGACGATATGGAGGAGGTGGCGGAAGTGGACGAAGATGACGAAGTGGTCGAAGTGGACGAAATGGACGAAGAGGACGAAGTGGACGAAGTTGACGAAGTGGAAGAAGTGGACGAAGAGGACGAAGTGGACGAAGTTGAAGAAGAGGACGAAGTGGACAAAGTGGAAGAAGTGGACGAAGTGGAAGATGGTTGAGCAGTGGACGAAGTGGACAAAGTGGACGAAGTGGACGAAGAGGACGAAGTGGACGAAGTTGACAAAGTGGACGGAGTAGACGAAGTGGACGAAGTGGACGAAGAGGGTGAAGTGGACGAAGTGGAGGAAGTGGAGGAAGTGGAAGAAGTGGATGATAAAGGTTGAGAAGTGAACGAAGTGGAGGAAGTGGAGGAAGTGGAGGATGTGGAGGAAGGGGAGGAAGTGGACTAAGTGGACAAAGTGGATGAAGTGGACGAAGTTGACGAAGGTTGAGAAGTGAACGAAGTGGACGAATTGGACGAAGTGGACGAAGTGGAAGAAGTGGAGGAAGTTGAGCAAATGGACGAAGTGGACGAAGTTGTCGAAGTGGACGAAGTTGACAAAGTGGAGGAAGTTGACTAAATTGACGAAGTGGACGAAGGGGACGAAGTGGACGAAGTTGACACAGTTGACGAAGTAGAAAAAGTGGACATTATGGACGAAGAGGACGAAGTAGACAAAGTGGACGAAGTTGAGGAAGTGAACGAAGTAGACGAAGTCGACGAAGTGAACAAAGTAGACGAAGTGGACAAAGAGGACGAAGTTGAGGAAATGGACGAAGTGGACGAAGTGGACGAAGTTGACGAAGTGGACGAAGTGGAGGAAGTGGAGGAACTGGACGAAGTTGACGAAGTGGAGGAAGTGGAGGAAGTGGACGAAGTTGACGAAGTGGAGGAAGTGGAGGAAGTGGAGGAAGTGGAGGAAGTGGAGAAAGTGGAGGAAGTGGACGAAGGCGACGAAGTGGACGAAGAGGACGAAGAGGACGAAGTTGACAAAGTGGACGAAGTGGACGAAGTGGAGGAAGTGGAAGAAGTTGACGAAGGTTGAGAAGTGGACGATATGGAGGAGGTGGCGGAAGGTGACGAACATGACGAAGTGGTCGAAGTGGACGAAGTGGACGAAGAGGACGAAGTGGACGAAATGGACGAAGAGGACGAAGTGGACGAAATGGACGAAGTTGACGAAGTGGACGAAGTGGATGAAGAGGACGAAGTTGAAGAAGTGGACGAAGTGGACAAAGTGGAAGAAGTGGACGAAGTGGAAGATGGTTGAGCAGTGGACGAAGTGGACAAAGTGGACGAAGTGGACGAATAGGACAAAGTGGACGAAGTTGACAAAGTGGACGAAGTAGACGAAGTGGACGAAGTGGACGAAGAGGGCAAAGTTGACGAAGTGGACGAAGTGGAGGAAGTGGAAGAAGTGGAGGAAGTTGAGCAAATGGACGAAGTGGACGAAGTTGTCGAAGTGGACGAAGTTGACGAAATTGACGAAGGGGACGAAGTGGACGAAGAGGACGAAGTGGACGAAGGGGACGAAGTGGACGAAGTGGACAAAGTGGACGAAGTGGACGAAGAGGACGAAGTGGACGGATTTGAGGAAGTGGACGAAGTAGACGAAGTGGACGAAGTCGACGAAGTGGACGAAGAGGACGAATTTGAGGAAGTGGACGAAGTTGACGAAGTGGACGAAGTGGAGGAACTAGACGAAGTGGAGGAACTGGACGAAGTTGACGAAGTGGAGGAAGTGGACGAAGTGGAAGAAGTTGAGGAAGTTGAGGAAGTGGACGAAGTTGTCGAAGTGGACGAAGTTGAAGAAGTGGAAAAAGTGGACGAAGTGGACGAAGTGGAGGAAGTGGAAGAAGTGGACGAAGGTTGAGAAGTGAACGAAGTGGACGAATTGGACAAAGTGGACGAAGTGGAAGAAGTGGAGGAAGTTGAGGAAGTGGACGAAGTGGACGAAGTGGACGAAGTTGACGAAGTGGAGGAAGTGGAAGAAGTGGACGAAGGTTGAGAAGTGAACGAAGTGGACGAATTGGACAAAGTGGACGAAGTGGAAGAAGTGGAGGAAGTTGAGGAAGTGGACGAAGTGCGCAAAGGTTGAGAAGTGGACGAAGTGGATGAAGTTGACGAAGTATACGAAGTGAACGAAGTGGACGAAGTGGACGAAGGTTGTCGAAGTGGACGAAGTTGATGAAGTGGAGGAAGGGGAGGAAGTGGAGGAAGTTGACGAAATTAACGAAGGGGACGAGGTGGACGAAGCGGAGGAAGTGGAAGAAGTGGACGAAGTAGACGAAGGTTGAGAAATGGACGAAGTGGAGGAAGTGGAGGATTTGGAGGAAGTTGAGGAAGTGGAGGAAGTGGACGAAGTGGAAGAAGTGGAGGAAGTGGAGGAAGTGGACGAAGTGGAAGAAGTGGAGGAAGTGGAGGAAGTGGACGAAGTGGACTAAGTTCACGAATTGGTCGAAGTGTACGAAGTGGACGAAGTGGACGAAGTGGACGAAGTGGACGAAGTGGACCAAGAGGACGAAGAGGACGAAGTTCACAAAGTGGACGAAGTGGAGGACGGTAACGAAGTGGACGAAGTGGTCGAAGTAGACGAAGGTTGAGAAGTGGACGAAGTGGACGAATACGACGGTGGACGAAGTGGACGGAGTGGACCAAGTTGATGAAGTGGACGAAGTGGAGGAAGTGGACGAAGTGGACGAAATGGACGAAGTTGACGAAGTGGTCGAAGTGGACGAAGTGGACGAAGTGGACGAAGTGGACGAAATGGACGAAATGGACGAAGTGGACTAAGTGGAAGAAGTGGACGCAGTGGACGAAGTGGACGAAGCACACGAAGTTGACGAAGTGGACGAAGAGGATGAAGTGGACGAACAAAGAGGACGAAGTTGACAAAGTGGACAAACTGGTGGAAGTGGAAGAAATGGACGAAGTAGACGGAGTGGACGAAGTGGACGAAGTGGAGGAAGTGGAGGAAGTGGACGAAGTGGACTAAGTTGACGAATTGGTCGAAGTGTACGAAGTGGACGAAGTGGACGAAGTGGACCAAGAGGACGAAGAGGACGAAGTTGACAAAGTGGAGGAAGTGGAGGAAGTGGAAGAAGTGGACGAAGTGGACGAAGGTTGAGAAGTGGACGAAGTGGACGATATGGAGGAGGTGGCGGAAGTGGACGAAGATGACGAAGTGGTCGAAGTGGACGAAATGGACGAAGAGGACGAAGTTGACGAAGTTGACGAAGTGGAAGAAGTGGACAAAGAGGACGAAGTTGAGGAAATGGAAGAAGTGGACGAAGTGGACGAAGTTGACGAAGTGGACGAAGTGGAGGAAGTGGAGGAACTGGACGAAGTTGACGAAGTGGAGGAAGTGGAGGAAGTGGACGAAGTGGACGAAGTTGACGAAGTGGAGGAAGTGGACGAAGTGGACGAAGTGGACGAAGTAGACGAAGTGGACGAAGTGGACGAAGAGGGTGAAGTGGACGAAGTGGAGGAAGTGGAGGAAGTGGAAGAAGTGGATGAAAAAGGTTGAGAAGTGAACGAAGTGGAGGAAGTGGAGGAAGTGGAGGAAGTGGAGGATGTGGAGGAAGGGGAGGAAGTGGACTAAGTGGACAAAGTGGATGAAGTGGACGAAGTTGACGAAGGTTGAGAAGTGAACGAAGTGGACGAATTGGACGAAGTGGACGAAGTGGAAGAAGTGGAGGAAGTTGAGCAAATGGACGAAGTGGACGAAGTTGTCGAAGTGGACGAAGTTGACAAAGTGGAGGAAGTTGACTAAATTGACGAAGTGGACGAAGGGGACGAAGTGGACGAAGTTGACACAGTTGACGAAGTAGACAAAGTGGACATTATGGACGAAGAGGACGAAGTAGACAAAGTGGACGAAGTTGAGGAAGTGGACGAAGTAGACGAAGTCGACGAAGTGAACAAAGTAGACGAAGTGGACAAAGAGGACGAAGTTGAGGAAATGGACGAAGTGGACGAAGTTGACGAAGTGGACGAAGTGGAGGAAGTGGAGGAACTGGACGAAGTTGACGAAGTGGAGGAAGTGGAGGAAGTGGACGAAGTGGACGAAGTTGACGAAGTGGAGGAAGTGGAGGAAGTGGAGGAAGTGGAGAAAGTGGAGGAAGTGGACGAAGTCGACGAAGTGGACGAAGAGGACGAAGAGGACGAAGTTGACAAAGTGGACGAAGTGGACGAAGTGGAGGAAGTGGAAAAAGTGGACGAAGGTTGAGAAGTGGACGATATGGAGGAGGTGGCGGAAGGTGACGAACATGACGAAGTGGTCGAAGTGGACGAAGAGGACGAAGTGGACGAAATGGACGAAGAGGACGAAGTGGACGAAATGGACGAAGTTGACGAAGTGGACGAAGTGGATGAAGAGGACGAAGTTGAAGAAGTGGACGAAGTGGACAAAGTGGAAGAAGTGGACGAAGTGGAAGATGGTTGAGCAGTGGACGAAGTGGACAAAGTGGACGAAGTGGACGAATAGGACAAAGTGGACGAAGTTGACAAAGTGGACGAAGTAGACGAAGTGGACGAAGTGGACGAAGAGGGCAAAGTTGACGAAGTGGACGAAGTGGAGGAAGTGGAAGAAGTGGAGGAAGTTGAGCAAATGGACGAAGTGGACGAAGTTGTCGAAGTGGACGAAGTTGACGAAATTGACGAAGGGGACGAAGTGGACGAAGAGGACGAAGTGGACGAAGGGGACGAAGTGGACGAAGTGGACAAAGTGGACGAAGTGGACGAAGAGGGCGAAGTGGACGAATTTGAGGAAGTGGACGAAGTAGACGAAGTCGACGAAGTGGACGAAGTCGACGAAGTGGACGAAGTGGACGAAGAGGACGAATTTGAGGAAGTGGACGAAGTGGACGAAGTGGACGAAGTTAATGAAGTGGACGAAGTGGACGAAGTGGAGGAACTGGACGAAGTGGAGGAACTCGACGAAGTTGACGAAGTGGAGGAAGTGGAGGAAGTGGAAGAAGTTGAGGAAGTTGAGGAAGTGGACGAAGTTGTCGAAGTGGACGAAGTTGAAGAAGTGGAAAAAGTGGACGTAGGGGACGAAGTGGACGAAGTGGACGAAGTGGACGAAGTGGAGGAAGTGGAAGAAGTGGACGAAGGTTGAGAAGTGAACGAAGTGGACGAATTGGACAAAGTGGACGAAGTGGAAGAAGTGGAGGAAGTTGACGAAGTGGACGAAGTGGACGAAGTTGACGAAGTGGAGGAAGTGGAAGAAGTGGACGAAGGTTGAGAAGTGAACGAAGTGGACGAATTGGACAAAGTGGACGAAGTGGAAGAAGTGGAGGAAGTTGAGGAAGTGGACGAAGTGCGCAAAGGTTGAGAAGTGGACGAAGTGGATGAAGTTGACGAAGTATACGAAGTGAACGAAGTGGACGAAGTGGACGAAGGTTGTCGATGTGGACGAAGTTGATGAAGTGGAGGAAGTGGAGGAAGTGGAGGAAGTGGAGGAAGTGGAGGAAGTTGACGAAATTGACGAAGGGGACGAGGTGGACGAAGGGGAGGAAGTGGAAGAAGTGGACGAAGTAGACGAAGGTTGAGAAATGGACGAAGTGGACGAAGTGGAGGAAGTGGAGGATTTGGAGGAAGTTGAGGAAGTGGAGGAAGTGGACGAAGTGGAAGAAGTGGAGGAAGTGGAGGAAGTGGACGAAGTGGAAGAAGTGGAGGAAGTGGAGGAAGTGGACGAAGTGGACTAAGTTCACGAATTGGTCGAAGTGTACGAAGTGGACGAAGTGGACCAAGAGGACGAAGAGGACGAAGTTCACAAAGTGGACGAAGTGGAGGACGGTAACGAAGTGGACGAAGTGGTCGAAGTAGACGAAGGTTGAGAAGTGGACGAAGTGGACGAATACGACAGTGGACGAAGTGGACGGAGTGGACCAAGTTGATGAAGTGGACGAAGTGGAGGAAGTGGACGAAATGGACGAAGTTGACGAAATGGACGAAGTGGACGAAGTCGACGAAGTGGACCAAGAGGACGAAGAGGACGAAGTTGACAAAGTGGACGAAGTGGACGAAGTGGACGAAGTGGAGGACGATGACGAAGTGGACGAAGTGGTCGAAGTAGACGAAGGTTGAGAAGTGGACAAAGTGGACGAAGTGGACGAAGTGGACCAATACGACAGTGGACGAAGTGGACGGAGTGGACCAAGTTGATGAAGTGGACGAAGTGGAGGAAGTGGACGAAGTTGACGAAGTGGTCGAAGTGTACGAAGTGTACGAAGTGCACAAAGTGGACGAAGTGGACGAAGTGGACGAAATGGACGAAGTGGACGAAGTGGACGAAGTGGACGCAGTGGACGAAGTGGACGAAGTTGACGAAGCACACGAAGTTGACGAAGTGGACGAAGAGGACGGACGAGGAGTACGAAGAGGACGAAGTTGACAAAGTGGACGAAGTGGAGGAAGTGGAAGAAATGGACGAAGTAGACGGAGTGGACCAAGTGGAGGAAGTGGAGGAAGTGGAGGAAGTGGACGAAGTGGACTAAGTTGACGAATTGGTCGAAGTGTACGAAGTGGACGAAGTGGACGAAGTGGAGAAAGTGGACCAAGAGGACGAAGAGGACGAAGTTGAAAAAGTGGACGAAGTGGAGGAAGTGGAAGAAGTGGACAAAGTGGACGAAGGTTGAGAAGTGGACGAAGTGGACGATATGGAGGAGGTGGCGGAAGTGGCCGAAGATGACGAAGTGGTCGAAGTGGACGAAATGGACGAAGAGGACGAAGTGGACGAAGTTGACGAAGTGGAAGAAGTGGACGAAGAGGACGAAGTGGACGAAGTTGAAGAAGTGGACGAAGTGGACAAAGTGGACGAAGTGGACGAAGAGGACGAAGTGGACGAAGTTGACAAAGTGGACGGAGTAGACGAAGTGGACGAAGTGGACGAAGAGGGCGAAGTGGACGAAGTGGAGGAAGTGGAGGAAGTGGAAGAAGTAGATGAAAAAGGTTGAGAAGTGAACGAAGTGGAGGAAGTGGAGGAAGTGGAGGATGTGGAGGAAGCGGAGGAAGTGGACAAAGTGGATGAAGTGGACGAAGTTGACGAAGGTTGAGAAGTGAACGAAGTGGACGAATTGGACGAAGTGGACGAAGTGGAAGAAGTCGACGAAGTGGAGGACGATGACGAAGTGGACGAAGTGGTCGAAGTAGACGAAGGTTGAGAAGTGGACAAAGTGGACGAAGTGGACGATGTGGACCAATACGACAGTGGACGAAGTGGACGGAGTGGACCAAGTTGATGAAGTGGACGAAGTGGAGGAAGTGGACGAAGTTGACGAAGTGGTCGAAGTGTACGAAGTGCACAAAGTGGACGAAGTGGACGAAGTGGACGAAATGGACGAAGTGGACGAAGTGGACGAAGTGGACGCAGTGGACGAAGTGGACGAAGTGGACGAAGCACACGAAGTTGACGAAGTGGACGAAGAGGACGGACGAGGAGTACGAAGAGGACGAAGTTGACAAAGTGGAGGAAGTGGAGGAAGTGGAAGAAATGGACGAAGTAGACGGAGTGGACCAAGTGGACCAAGTGGACGAAGTGGAGGAAGTGGACAAAGTGGACTAAGTTGACGAATTGGTCGAAGTGTACGAAGTGGACGAAGTGGACGAAGTGGAGAAAGTGGACCAAGAGGACGAAGAGGACGAAGTTGAAAAAGTGGACGAAGTGGAGGAAGTGGAAGAAGTGGACAAAGTGGACGAAGGTTGAGAAGTGGACGAAGTGGACGATATGGAGGAGGTGGCGGAAGTGGACGAAGATGACGAAGTGGTCGAAGTGGACGAAATGGACGAAGAGGACGAAGTTGAAGAAGTGGACGAAGTGGACGAAGTGGACAAAGTGGAAGAAGTGGACGAAGTGGAAGATGGTTGAGCAGTGGACGAAGTGGACAAAGTGGACGAAGTGGACGAAGAGGACGAAGTGGACGAAGTTGACAAAGTGGACGGAGTAGACGAAGTGGACGAAGTGGACGAAGAGGGCGAAGTGGACGAAGTGGAGGAAGTGGAGGAAGTGGAAGAAGTGGATGAAAAAGGTTGAGAAGTGAACGAAGTGGAGGAAGTGGAGGAAGTGGAGGAAGTGGAGGATGTGGAGGAAGCGGAGGAAGTGGACTAAGTGGACAAAGTGGATGAAGTGGACGAAGTTGACGAAGGTTGAGAAGTGAACGAAGTGGACGAATTGGAGGAAGTGGACGAAGTGGAAGAAGTGGACGAAGTGGACGACGTTGTCGAAGTGGACGAAGTTGACAAAGTGGAGGAACCTGACGAAATTGACGAAGTGGACGAAGGGGACGAAGTGGACGAAGTGGACGAAGTTGACAAAGTTGACGAAGTAGACAAAGTGGACAATATGGACGAAGAGGACGAAGTAGACAAAGTGGACGAAGTTGAGGAAGTGGATGAAGTAGACGAAGTCGACGAAGTGAACAAAGTGGACGAAGTGGACAAAGAGGACGAAGTTGAGGAAATGGAAGAAGTGGACGAAGTGGACGAAGTTGACGAAGTGGACGAAGTGGACGAAATGGACGAAGTTGACGAAGTGGACGAAGTGGATGACGTGAACGAAGTTGACGAAGTGGACCAAGTGGAGGAAGTGGACCAAGTGGACTAAGTTGACGAATTGGTCGAATTGTTTGAAGTGGACGAAGTCGACGAAGTGGACCAAGAGGACGAAGAGGACGAAGTTGACAAAGTGGACGAAGTGGAGGAAGTGGACGAAGTGGAGGACGATGACGAAGTGGACGAAGTGGTCGAAGTCGACGAAGGTTGAGAAGTGGACAAAGTGGACGAAGTGGACGAATACGACAGTGGACGAAGTGGACGGAGTGGACCAAGTTGATGAAATGGACGAAGTGGAGGAAGTGGAGGAAGTGGACGAAGTTGACGAAGTGATCGAAGAGTACGAAGTGCACGAAGTGGACGAAGTGCACGAAGTGGACGAAGTGGACGAAGTGGACGAAGTGGACGAAGTGGACGAAGTGGACGAAGTGGACGAAGTGGACGAAGTGGACGAAGTGGACAAAGTGGACGAAGTGGACGAAGTGGACGAAGCACACGAAGTTGACGAAGTGGACGAAGAGGACGAAGTGGACGAAGTGGACGAAGAGGACGAAGTTGACAAAGTGGAGGAAGTGGAAGAAATGGACAAAGTAGACGGAGTGGGCCAAGTGGAGGAAGTGGAGGAAGTGGAGGAAGTGGACGAAGTGGACTAAGTTGACGAATTGGTCGAAGTGTACGAAGTGGACGAAGTGGACGAAGTGGACGAAGTGGACAAAGTGGACCAAGAGGACGAAGAGGACGAAGTTGACAAAGTGGACGAAGTCGAGGAAGTGGAAGAAGTGGACAAAGTGGACGAAGGTTGAGAAGTGGACGAAGTGGACGATATGGAGGAGGTGGCGGAAGTGGACGAAGATGACGAAGTGGTCGAAGTGGAGGAAATGGACGAAGAGGACGAAGAGGACGAAGTGGACGAAGTTGACGAAGTGGAAGAAGTGGACGAAGAGGACGAAGTGGACGAAGTTGAAGAAGTGGACGAAGTGGACAAAGTGGAAGAAGTGGACGAAGTGGAAGATGGTTGAGCAGTGGACAAAGTGGACGAAGTGGACGAAGAGGACGAAGTGGACGAAGTTGACAAAGTGGACGGAGTAGACGAAGTTGACAAAGTGGACGGAGTAGACGAAGTGGACGAAGTGGACGAAGAGGGCGAAGTGGAGGAAGTGGAGGAAGTGGAAGAAGTGGATGAAAAAGGTTGAGAAGTGAACGAAGTGGAGGAAGTGGGGGACGTGGAGGAAGTGGAGGATGTGGAGGAAGCGGAGGAAGTGGACTTAGTGGACAAAGTGGATGAAGTGGACGAAGTTGACAAAGTGGAGGAACTTGACGAAATTGACGAAGTGGACGAAGGGGACGAAGTGGACGAAGTGGACGAAGTTGACAAAGTTGACAAAGTAGACAAAGTGGACAATATGGACGAAGAGGACGAAGTAGACAAAGTGGACGAAGTTGAGGAAGTGGACGAAGTAGACGAAGTCGACGAAGTGAACAAAGTGGACGAAGTGGACAAAGAGGACGAAGTTGAGGAAATGGAAGAAGTGGACGAAGTGGACGAAGTTGACGAAGGGGACAAAGTGGAGGAAGTGGAGGAACTGGACGAAGTTGACGAAGTGGAGGAAGTGGAGGAAGTGGAGGAAGTGGAGGAAGTGGACGAAGTTGACGAAGTGGAGGAAGTGGAGGAAGTGGACGAAGTGGACGAAGGTTGAGAAGTGGACGAAGTGGACGATATGGAGGAGGCGGCGGAAGGTGACGAACATGACGAAGTGGTCGAAGTGGACGAAGTGGACGAAGAGGACGAAGTGGACGAAATGGACGAAGAGGACGAAGTGGAAGAAATGGACGAAGTTGACGAAGTGCACGAAGTGGACGAAGAGGACGAAGTGGACGAAGTTGAAGAAGTGGACGAAGTGGACAAAGTGGAAGAAGTGGACGAAGTGGAAGATGGTTGAGCAGTGGACGAAGTGGACAAAGTGGACGAAGTGGACGAAGAGGACAAGGTGGACGAAGTTGACAAAGTGGACGAAGTAGACGAAGTGGATGAAGTAGACGAAGTGGACGAAGTGGACGAAGAGGGCGAAGTTGACGAAGTGGACGAAGTGGAGGAAGTGGAAGAAGTGGATGAAAAAGGTTGAGAAGTGAACGAAGTGGAGGACGTGGAGGAAGTGGAGGAAGTGGAGGAAGTGGAGGAAGTGGAGGATGTGGAGGAAGTGGAGGAAGTGGACTAAGTGGACAAAGTGGATGAAGTGGACGAAGTGGACGATGTGGACGAAGTTGACAAAGTGGACAAAGTTGACGAAGTGGACGAAGTTCACGAAGTGGACGAAGTTGACGAAGTGGACGAAGTTGACGAAGTGGACGAAGTGGACGACGTGAACGAAGTTGATGAAGTGGACCAAGTGGAGGAAGTGGACGAAGTTGACGAAGTGGAGGAAGTGGACGAAATGGACTAAGTCGACGAAGTGGACGAAGTTGACGAAGTGGACGAAGTGGACGAAGTGGACGAGGAGGACGAACTGGACGAAGTGAAGGAAGTGGAGGAAGTGGACGAAGTTGACGAAGTTGACAAAGTTGACGAAGTGGACGAAGTTGAGGAAGTTGAGGAAGTGGAGGAAGTTGAGGAAGTGGAGGAAGTGGAAGAAGTTGACGAAGTAGACGAAGGTTGAGAAGTGGACGAAGTGGAGGAAGTGGAGGAAGTGGAGGAAGTGGAGGAGGTGGAGGAAGTGGAGGATGTGGAGGAAGTGGATGAAGTGGACTAAGTGGACGAAGTGGAAGATGTGGACGAAGTTGACAAAGTGCACGAAGTTGACGAAGTGGACGAAGTTGACAAAGTGGATGAAGTGGACGACGTGGAGGAAGTGGAGGTAGTGGACGAAGTGGAGGAATTGGAGGAAGTGGACGAAGTGGAGGAAGTGGAGGATTTGGAGGAAGTGGAGGAAGTGGACCAAGTGGAGTGATGCACAAATTTATGATCACCAAAATATGATGTCACAAACTTGTTTAACAATCGGCAAGTATGACCGAATCGTTTCAAGTAATAAACTCGGTAAGACCAAGTATCGTTCTCCCAAAGGACTCACGGCCTAGTTTAGTTATGTGATTTGTTGATTAGCTAAGACTTAAGAACAAAATAAGTGGAGTTTAATATGCAAAAGACGAAAATAAACATGTATGCATGAGGTTGATCAATGGCTAAAACAAAAGACAAGCACTTTCAATGAAATATATTGATGAATATCTTGTTGGGGGTCAATTTCATCTTATCCACTCTCATATATTTTAGGAATTCAACATTCAAGTCATCATTGTTAATGTCACTCTCTAAATTACCTTTCAAGAAGGCTTCTGCCTAATTACGAGTTCATACAATTCCTAGCATTCCTAATAATTAGTTTTTTTAGCACAGGAGCTTAAGGCAACCAATATACTATTGGGAGAAATTCCCCGGATCTAGACTTCCTCGTACGTTCCCGTATCGACAAAATCAATAATCATGCATTGAATGAGTTAAATAAAGCAAGCATTGAGCAAAGAGGAAAAACCCTAACTAATGATGCAAGCACAAATTCCATATATGAGAGCTTCAAAAGATTACATTGATTCCCCAACAAACATACTAGGTTTAGTTCACCATATTCATGGTGAACCTAGATGAACAATAATGAAAGAATGAAAGATAAAACCCTAGAAAGGTGACGAGGTAGCCTGAGCATCCAAGATCCTCCTTCAAAGGGGTGGAAGAGAGAGTGTTTGCTTCGTTTCTGCCAAAGATACAAACCCTAGGACGTCCTAAAGCTTATATACTATTCTAAAATTACAGAAAATTTAGGTCCAAGCCCATAAGTGTGCCGCTCAGCGGTAAAGTGCTGCTCAGCGGTAAGTGCGTGAGTAGTGTCTTCCCCTCAGCGGCCATTTTGCCCCTCAGCGGTTCCAACGTGAATTCCTGAGTGCCGCTCAGCGGTAAACTGCCGCTGAGCGGTAGTTGCGACTTCTCCTTTTGCACTTTTTGATGTCTTTTCTGATTTCATCTCTCTCCTTCTTCACTTCTTTCACCAAATTCACCTTAAAACCTGCACAAAAACACTGAAATCAAGCATAAACCTGTCCAGCTCTCTTATTTCAGAAAATATGAATAAAAGCATGATTTCAAGCTAGTTTCTAAGTGTTACAGGTTGCTATTAGTATCAATTTAAGCATGAAAATAACAGTTTTTCAACTGTTATCACAACCCCAAACTTAGAACTTCGCTTGTCCTCAAGCAAACAGGATGTAACTCAATCTTCTACCAATTCATATGATGGTTCACTTATTCAAAGATCCTCTTTTTCAAGATAAGTAAAAACTTCAATCAAACTTATGACCAAGAGTTCAATCAAAATGTGCACATGCTTTAGTGTTCACAAAGTCATTTAAATTCCAACAAATGCTATTTTTTTCATGAATGATCAATCAATTAAGCATGGATGTTCATGTTTTCATGGAATATTTCCTCACTAGGTAAAGTGTTTCACTCACACACAAGTGTATAAGAGGTAATCACTCATTCACTCTACTATCACAATGTCACATGAATCAACTTTGCCTTTCATTTTACCATAATCAAAAACATTCACAAGTATGCATCATCACAAGGACTTTTCAATGGCTTATAATGTGGCTGGTCTAACAAGAAAATTGGTTTTTCTGGATCACAAAATCCTTGAGTTAAGAGAATCATAACAACACAATTATTCTTATTTTTCCCAACTTGCCTTTGCATTGAGCTTTGCCTTTTCTTTTCTTTTCTTTTTCTTTCTCTTTTTCTTTGCATATTCTTTATTTTTAGCTCTTAGCTCAATGCTTTTCCTTTTTCATGTTTTTCCCAATAACCCCAAACTTGAACATTTAACAATACCACACAATATTTTCTACTTAACTCAAGGTAAAGATTTTCAATCAAGGGTTTTCAATTTATGTTCAAGGCTAAGGGTTCAAAGGATAGAACACAAAGTGTTCTCTTTTAGTGGGCTAACTTTATGAATTTAGCCAATAAAAAGGGTTCCAACAAACAGCCTTGATCATATGATGCAAAACAAGCAATTGATTCAATCATAGAAAACCTGGGCAAAGTCATTCATACTTTCCAAGTAATAGCATTCAATCATAACAAAAACTCTGGAGCTCAAAACCTCACATATAAGCTCATTCACATTTGACATACACATCCTGCTTAATTTCACAATCACAATCATAATATCATGCATTTGTTTACAAAGCTTGTGAATCACCTGTATAAGCATTTTAATGTGCACATCATCTCAACATCAATCAATCAATAAGCATCATCAAGCATTACTTATCAAACAATTACAGTTAATAGCAAACCATCATAACAAACCAGGTGTTCAATAGAGTACATCAAACCCTAATCTAAAAACAAAAACAACTAAGTTCAGAAAACTTAAACCAACAAAAGCATAAGCATATGATAGCATTCATCAGTAAATGCTATCTCAGCTCCTCATCAATCTGAGCTGTCCTTTATATCTTCCTCTTCCTCCTCATCTTCATCATCTTCAAATGCATCATCATCATCAGCTTCATCTTCTTCCATCTCTCTAACTGAAGCTTCAGCTGCTTCAGCTCCTCCTCCATGCACTGGCTCCTCTGGCCATGCTACCACATTATGGAATTCATCCATAGTCCACCTGTGGGCTGGAGGTGTATCATACATTCCTACAATCATCTCAGCAGTAGCCACCTGTCCTCTGTGAATGGATTGCAACTGAGCACCTATAAGAGACATATACATGTCCCTCATCTGGAATGGTTCTGCTTCATGTGTCTCAGCAGATGTCTGGCTCTGTGCTGACCCTCTCTCTCTACGAGCACGACGTAGTGGAACTGGCTGAGCTGCCTCCTCACCTCCACAGTACTGTCTGTAATAAGCCTCATATATAGCTTTTCTTGGCCTCTCAAATGGTGGAGCAGAAGTGTCCACCCCAGCTATCTTGCAAAGGTGAGTGATCAAGGAAGGATGTCCTAGTGGTGCTTTGTTGTTTGAGGTATTGGCGCACACACTAATCTCATCAGCTATCACCTGCCCAATATTAACATTTAAGTTTCTGATAGCACAGTAGATGAATAGTGCCCTACTGAGAGTAATATCTGACACATGTGAACATGGCTGAATGTTGGCATGAGAAAATGTCATCCAATACTTTGCAAGAGGAGTCAAATCCGTCCTCCTAATGTTAACCACTGAGCCAGATCTATTCCTTTGGAAGTGTCCTCCATGTATGCATATTACTCTCTCCACATCCTCATAATCAGCACCTTCCTCCATGCAAAGAGCAAACTGGCACTGCTCACCAGCCCACATAGTGTCCAGGAAGTTATTGATAGAATCAGGATCATACCTGATAGCATGGCCTCTGACATAGCCCAGATAATTTTCAGCTGGATAGTCACCAATCTTCTTTGCATTGGTGTAGAACTCTTTTACCACAGCTATGTTGGCAGGTGCAGGATATGTGGCTAGCTTTCCCCAGTCATTTCCTAACATTTGCTCTCCAAATTGAGGAGCAAAGTTAGGTATCATTCCAACTTTTCTTTCCATCAGAAGTCTCCTATCCTGAACCACCCTAAAGTGCTTCTCATGTTTCCTAGAGAGGAACCTGCTAGAGTGGGTTTGCTCTGGTTCCTTTTCCTTTCTCTTGGTTGCCATGGTTTTCAATCTCTTTCCTGAAGAGGATGTCATTCCTGCATTCAAACATAAATACAAAACCACAGAACATGATGTTAATCATTAGTTAACACAGAACAAAACTCCTTTCGAAGCTAAACCACCGCTGAGGGTCAGAATTTCCCCTCAGCGCCACTAGTGCCACAGTCCAGAACGCAACAAATCAAAAAAAGCAAGTCTGGCAGAGTGCCGCTCAGCGGCAGTTTACCCCTGAGCGGTAACTCTGCAGAATTTTGAAAAATCTCTTTTAAGCTGTCCTATCTCCACCCGAATGCAATTTTCAGTTTTCCAGTTCAAAATAATGCAGTTTAATCGGTTCAAACATCAAATATATCATCAAATCATGCATAGAAACCAAAACCCCTAAATATTGATGCTTTGACAATCACATTCAAAATCAAGAACCCTAGAATGAACAAAATGCTTTTTACTTACTTGGGTGGAGATACTAGATGCAATGAGATTGCTTCCAAGCTATAATACTCTCTTCCAACCCCAAACTTTGATGGAACGCTAGTGAGCAAGTGAGTGGAAGAGAAATTTTCAAGAGGGAAGAATGAAAAGATGTGGAAAACCTTGGAAAAGGTATGTGGGAGTGTTTGTGCAGAGAAGAACCAACAAACAGAAGCTTATGCGCAGCTTAGGGTATAAAATACCCTAATGGGCTCGAGTCCCGCTGAGGGGAAACTAAAGCCCATCTACGAGAGTACCGCTCAGCGGTAAGTTGTCGCTCAGCGGCACTTTCGTGATGTGCTCTTCTCCTTCTTTTCTTAACCTACATGCCTCCTAAACATGCCCCTCACTGGTTCCCTGCAATTAAAATTTTAGAATACTTATGCAAAACCCTATTATGCAGCTAAAATGAAACAAACAGAAATATTCAATCAACTAGGTTGCCTCCCAGGTAGCGCTTGTTTAACGTCACGAGCCTGACCCAAAATCCACCAACACCCTTCAGTAGGTGTTACAAACTTACCAGCACCCATCAGTAGGTGCAAAAGTTTCTCACCAACATCCATCAGTAGGTGTTACAACTTAGCATCCTTCAGTAGATGCTATGTTCAGCAAAATATTTACACAATAATGTTCAACAGATTTAAAAAAAATTACAAACCAAAATAAAATTTAAAAGTTCTAAAATCAACTGGGTTGCCTCCCAGCAAGTGCTCTTTTAACGTCATTAGCTTGACCCAGTAAAGCTCAAGTTCTTTCTTCATAGTTGATGTTGTTATCCCACCAACTCCTCAGCTGTTTCCTGTGAACTGTTTTGATTCTTCTAAGATGTGGAGATTCTATCTCTATCATCTCCTTCTCTTTAAAGCCTTTCACAACCCACAACTTGTTTTTGATTCTCACAGGTGCACCAAGTTGGGGTCTTCTTTTCTTCCAGTCATCAGGAATTTCTCCTCCTTCTCCAATCTTTTCTTCCTTTTTCACCTGAAACAACAAACAATGGTTACCTGCAACCTTGGGATTTTCATCTTTATGGCTAGTCATGTGTGCATCTTGAAATGCAGGTTTATAACTAGCTTCTTCCTCCTGTGTTTGCGTCTCATCTTTAAAGACGTCTACAACCACTCTCTCCTCTCGATCCTGGAGCACCACTATACCTTCATTTACATCAATGATAGCTCTGGCCGTTTTCATAAACGGTCTTCCAAGTATGATAGGTATCTTCTCTGTCTCCATCTTCATCACCACAAAGTCTGCCAAGAACTGAAGTTTGCCAACACAAACTATAATGTCCTCTACAATCCCACATGGCTCCTTTGAAGATCCATCGGCCATTACTAGATTAACCTTTACAGGTTTCACATTAACATTGCCGATTTGCTCCAGTAAAGAGTAAGGTATCAAGTTAACACTTGAACCTAAATCAAGAAGAGCTTTCTTAACCCTTTTCTTCCCTATGGTACAGGGGATAGAAAAGCTTCCTGGATCTGTTGCTTTAGGAGGGAATGACTCTTTTTTAACAGTTATACACTCCTTTACCTCATCATCTCTACGTCTTTTCTTTGTAGAGATGTTTTCATCAGATTTCGTGTAAACTGTGATTTGTTGTAGAATCTGCTCCCAAGGTGCATCATTATCCATCATCTTAAATAATTCAGTGAAATCCAGTTGCTTCCCTTGATGTATTGGAAAAGGAAAAGTGCTTTTGCTCTCTATTTCTCTTCTCTCTTCTGTATCTAACTCAACTTTCTCATCATCAACACTCTCTACCACTTTGAACTCTTCTCTGGGGTTAACCTCAGTATTAGCCCCAAAATTTCTATTTGGCCTTTCTTCCACCTGTTTGGTGATCTGCCCAATCTGAGTCTCCAAATTTTTGATAGCAGCTTCAGTGCTCTTTTGGGTAGACTCAGTTTTCTGTATGAAATTGTTAAGAGTTTCCTCCATCGTCATGGACCTTTCATTAAGCATAGATATCTGCTGCCATAAGGTGGGTTGCTGTTGCTGCTTATTAAATTGACCAGCTTGCCCAGTTTGTCCTTGACCAATGCTTGGGTGTGGTTTCCACCCTTGATTATAGTTCCCTTGACGGTATTGATTGGTCATGTAGTTTAGATCCTCTACGGCTTCTACTGGAAAGGCACATTGACCATTAATATGGTTGCCTCCACACAATTCGCACAACTGGGATTGTACCTGTGCAGCAATCTTCAACTCTTTAGGTAATTGTGCAAGAGTTTTAGTAAGAGTCTCCAGCTGTTGAGTTAGAATTTTGTTTTGAGCTAGCAAGGCATCATGTGTCTGTAATTGGAGAACTCCATTTTGTTGCATAGGAGCTCCTCTCTCACTGTGCAGCTCATTATCACTAGTAGCCATGTTTTCTATAATTTCTATGGCTTCCTCTGGAGTTTTCCATTTAATATTGCCTCCTGCTGAGGCATCAAGCATCATCTTGGTTTGTGAACCAAGCCCTCCAAGGAAAGTTAAGACTACTTCCTATTCTTCAAAGCCATGCGTGGGTGTTTTTCTTAGCAAACTTTTGTATCTATCCCATGCATGCCCCAGTGATTCTTCCATGCCTTGCCTAAATGAAGAAATCTCTTGCTTGCCTTTTGTCACCTTTGATTGTGGAAAGTACTTGTTTAAAAACTTTGTTACCACTGCTTCCCACTCTGTGAAACTTCCTTCTGGGAAAGAATTCAACCAAAGTTTAGCATTGCCTCCCCATGAGAAAGGAAACAAACTAAGTTTGATCGCTTCATCTGGCACCCCATTAATCTTCACTGTATTGCAAATCTCATTGAATGTAGTGAGGTGCTCATATGGGCTTTCATGAGATAACCCATTGAACTAGTTGCTTTTCACCAGTTGGATCAGTGCTGGTTTGACCTCCATATTAGCTGCATTGACTCTAGGTCTAGCTATACTGTTAAAGTGCTGAGGTCCAGCTATATTGGTATAATCAGCAAGAGTTCTTCTGACATTGTTGTTCTCCATATTTTCTGTGCTATAGTCAGAACCTTGTGGTGATGGTTGCAACAGAGTTTCCGGAGGAGGGAAAAGTTCTCTAGATGTTCGGATTCTTCTCCTCCGTCTACTCTCGTCTAAACCTTTAAGAAGAGGTTCTGCAGTTATCTTGCTCCTAGTTCGAATTGCCTCTTGCATACACAAGAACAAAAAACCCTAGAATATTTGGTTAGCACAAAAAGATATAGGAGAAGATATAAAATTTGAGATGAGAAGATAAAAACAGAAAACAGAAAAATAAAAATAAAAACAGGAAATAAAATAAAATAAAATCTAATCAAATCAAATCAAATAAAATAAAATAAAATAAAACAAAAACAGAAAAAACAAAAACAGAAAAATAAAAACAGAAATTCAAAATTAAAGTCAAAGATAATCAATAATCACACAAATTAACTAGTTAAACCACGAGTCCCCGGCAACGGCGCCAAAAACTTGATGCACAAATTTATGATCACCAAAATATGATGTCACAAAGTTGTTTAACAATCGGCAAGTATGACCGAATCGTTTCAAGTAATAAACTCGGTAAGACCAAGTATCGTTCTCCCAAAGGACTCACGACCTAGTTTAGTTATGTGATTTGTTGATTAGCTAAGACTTTAGAACAAAATAAGTGGAGTTTAATATGCAAAAGACGAAAATAAACATATATGCATGATGTTGATCAATGGCTAAAACAAAAGTCAAGCACTTTCAACGAAATATATTGATGAATATGTTGTTGGGGGTCAATTTCATCTTATCCACTCTCCTATATTTTAGGAAATCATCATTCAAGTCATCATTGTTAATGCCACTCTCTAAATTACCTTTCAAGAAGGCTTCTCCTTAGTTACGAGTTCATACAATTCCTAGCATTCCTAATAATTAGTTTTTTTAGCACAGGAGCTTAAGGCAACCAATCACTAGGTCATGCATGGGACAGATACAAAAGCCTATTAAGAAAGACACCCACGCATGGCTTTGATGATGTACAAGTAGTCCGAACCTTCCTTGGAGGTCTTGGTCCACAAACCAAGATGATGCTTGACACCTCAGTAGGAGGAAACATCGAATGGAAGACTCCAGAGGAAGCTACGAAAATCATTGATAATATGGCTACTAGTGATAATGAGCTGAACAGTGAAACAGGAGCTCCTATTCAACAAAAAGGAGTTCTACAGTTGCAATCCAATGATGCCTTGCTAGCTCAGAACAAGATACTAACTCAACAATTGGAGAATCTCACAAAGATACTTGCACAACTACCAAAAGAGTTAAAGACTGTTGCACAGGTTCAACCAGAAATGTGTGAATTATGTGGTGGTGACCATATAAATGGTCAATGCGCCTTTCCAGTGGAAGCTTTAGAGGATGTTAACTTCATGGCCAATCAATTTCCATACTGTCAAGGGAACTTCAATCAAGGGTGGAAACCACACCCAAGTATTGATCAAGGACAAAGTGGGCAAGCTGGACAATCAGGGCCATTTCACAAGCAACAACAGCAACAACCAACCCTATGGCAACAAATGTCTACACTTAATGAAAGATCAATAAGGTTGGAAGAAACTCTTCAGCAATTCATACAGAAAACTGAATCTTCTCAAAAGAGCACTGAAGCTGCTATTAAGAACTTGGAGATTCAAATGGGTCAGATTACCAAGCAATTGGAAGAAAGGCCTGATAAAAATTTTGGGGCTAATACTGAGGTTAACCCCAGAGAAGAGTGTGAAGTGCTAGTGAGTGTAAATGTTGAAAAAGTTGAGTTGGAAAAAGAAGAGAGAAAAGAGAGAGAAGAGAAATTTTGTGTGAAGATTGAGAAAGTGAGTAGAAAAAGAAAAGAAAAAAAGAAAGTGAGAGAAAAGAAAAAGAGGACGAGAGAAAAAAAGAAAGAATCATATGAAAAACCTCTTCCTCATCCAAAGAAGTATCATAGGAAGAAGGAATTTGAGCGCTTTATGGAAATTTTCAAGAAATTGGAAATTAAAGTTCCTATGATTGAGACACTGCAACAGGTTCCTGGTTTGATCAAATTTCTGAAGAAGTTCAGTAGAAAGAAGAAAAAGAAGAAGGACCTTGAACTTTACTGGGTCAAGCTAATGACGTTAAAAGAGCGCTTGCTGGGAGGCAACCCAGTGGATTTAAGAACTTTTTAATTTTTCTTTGGTTTGTAAATTTTTAATCTGTTGAACATTATATTGTTGAACATAGCATCTACTGAAGGATGCTAGTTGGATATAGCATCTACTGAAGGATGCTAAGTGGTAACACCTACTGATGGGTGTTGGTGAGATTTTAAACACCTACTGATGGGTGCTGGTGGATTTTGGGTCAGGCTCGTGACGTTAAACAAGCGGTACCTGGGAGGCAACCCAGTTGATTGATTGTTTTTGTTTATTTTAGTTAGGGTTTGCATAAGCATTTTAAACATTGAATTGTAGGGAACCAGTGAGGGGCATGTATGGGAGGCACGTAGGTTAAGAAAAGAAGGAGAAGAGTATATCACGAAAGTGCCGCTGAGCGATAATTTACCGCTGAGCGGTACTCTCGCAGATGGGCTTTAGTTCCCCTTAGCGGGACCCGAGCCCATTAGGGTATTTTTAAACCCTAAGCTGCGCAATTTCTCATACTTTCAGGCTCTTCTCTGCACAAACACTCCCACATACCTTCTCCAAGGTTTTCCACATCTTTTCACTCTTCCTTCTTAAGAAAATTTCTTTTCCACTCACTTTTTCACTAGAGTGCTATCAAAGTTTGGGGTTGGAAGAGAGCATTCTAGCTTGGAAGCATTCTCATTGCATTTAGTATCTCCACCCAAGTAAGTAAAATGCATTTCGTTCATTCTAGGGTTCTTGAATTTGAATATGATTGTCAAAGCATGAATATTTAGGGGTTTTGATTTCTATGCATGATTTGATGATATATTTGATGTTTGAACCGATTAAACTGCATGATTATGAACTGGAAAACTGAAAATTGCATTTGGGTGGAGTTAGGACAGCTTTAAAACAAGATTTTCAAAAATCTACAGAGTTACCGCTGAAGGGTAAACTGCCGCTGAGCGGCACTCTGCCAGATTTGGTTTTTCTGGTTTTTTGTGATCTGGACTATGGCACTAGTGGCGCTGAGGGGAAATTCTGGCCCTCAGCAGTGGTTTAGCTTCGGAAGGAGTTGTGTTCTGTGTTTACTAATGATTAACATCATGTTCTGTGGTTTTGTATTTGTGTTTGAATGCAGGAATGGCATCCTCTTCAGGAAAGAGATTGAAAACCATGGCAACCAAGAGAAAGGAAAAGGAACCAGAGCAACCTCACTCTAGCAGGTTCCTCTCTAGGAAACATGAGAAGCACTTTAGGGTGGTTCAGGACAGGAGACTTCTGATGGAAAGAAAAGTTTGAATGATACCTAACTTTGCTCCTCAATTTGGAGAGCAAGTGTTAGGGAATGACTAGGGAAAGCTAGCCACCTATCCTGCACCTGCCAACATAGCTGTGGTAAAGGAATTTTACACCAATGCAAAGAAGATTGGTGATTATCCAACTGAGAATTATTTGGGCTATGTCAGAGGCCATGCTATCAGGTATGATCCTGATTCTATCAATAACTTCCTGGACACTGTTTGGGCTGGTGAGCAGTGCCAGTTTGCTCTTTGCATGGAGGAAGGTGTTGATTATGAGGATGTGGAGAGAGTACTATGCACACCTGGAGGACACTTCCAAAGGAATAGATCTGGCTCAGTGGTTAACATTAGGAGGACGGATTTGACTCCTCTTGCAAAGTATTGGATGGTGTTTTCTCATGCCAACATTCAGCCATGTTCACATGTGTCAGATATTACTCTCAGCAGGGCACTATTCATCTACTGTGCTATCAGAAACTTAAATGTTAATATTGGGCAGGTGATAGCTGATGAGATTAGTGTGTGCGCCAATACCTCAAACAACAAAGCACCACTAGGACATCCCTCCTTGATCACTCACCTTTGCAAGATAGCTGGGGTGGACATTTCTGCTCCACCATTTGAGAGGCCAAGAAAATCTATTGATGAGGCTTATTACAGACAGTACTGTGGAGGTGAGGAAGCAGCTCAGCTAAATCCACCACGCCGTGCTCGTAGAGAGAGAGGGCCAGCACAGAGCCAGACATCTGCTGAGACACATGAAGCAAAACCATTCCAGATGAGGGACATGTATATGTCTCTTATAGGTGCTCAGTTGCAGTCCATTCACAGAGGGCAGGTGGCCACTGCTGAGATGATTGTGGGGATGTATGATACACCTCCAGCCCACAGGTGGACTATGGATGAATTCCATAATGTGGTAGCTTGGCCAGAGGAACCAGTGCATAGAGGAGGAGCTGAAGCAGCTGAACCTTCAGTTAGAGAGATGGAAGAAGATGAAGCTGATGATGATTATGCATTTGAAGATGATGAAGATGAGGAGGAAGAGGAAGATATAGAGGACAACTCAGATTGATGAGGAGCTGAGATAGCATTTACTGATGAATGCTATCATATGCTTATGCGTTTGTTGGTTTAAGTTTTCTGAACTTATTTGTTTTTGTTTTTAGATTAGGGTTTGATGTACTCTATTGAACACCTGGTTTGTTATGATGGTTTGCTATTAACTGTCATTGTTTGATAAGTAATGCTTGATGATGCTTATTGATTGATTTATGTTGAGATGATGTGCACATTAAAATGCTTATACAGGTGATTCACAAGCTTTGTGAACAAATGCATGATATTATGATTGTGATTGTGAAATTAAGCAGGATGTGTATGTCAAATGTGAATGAGCTTATATGTGAGGTTTTGAGCTCCAGAGTTTTTGGTATGATTGAATGCTATTACTTTGAAAGCATGAATGACTTTGCCCAGGTTTTCTATGATTGAATCAATTGCTTGTTTTGCATCATATGATCAAGGCCGTTTGTTGGAACCCTTTTTATTGGCCAAATTCATAAAGTTAGCCCACTAAAAGAGAACACTTTGTGTTCTATCCTTTGAACCCTTAGCCTTGAACATAAATTGAAAACCCTTGTTGAAAAGCTTTACCTTGAGTTAAGTAAAGAATCTTGTGTGGTATTGTTAAATGTTCAAGTTTGGGGTTGTTGGGAAAGCATGAAAAAGGAAAAGCATTGAGCTAAGAGCTAAGAATTAGGAATATGAATATGCAAAGAAAAAGAAAAAGAAAAGAAAAGAAAAAGCAAAGCTCAAAGGCAAAAGAAAGTTGGGAATGAATAAGAATAATTGTTGTTATGATTCTCTTAACTCAAGGATTTTGTGATCCAGAAAAACCAATTTTCTTGTTAGCCCAGCCACATTATAAGCCATTGAAAAGTCCTTATGATGATGCATGCTTGTGAATGTTTTTGATTGTGGTAAAATGAAAGGCAAAGTTGATTCATGTAACATTGTGATAGTAGAGTGAATGAGTGATTACCTCTTATACACTTGTGTGTGAATGAAACACTTTACCTAGTGAGGAAATATTCCATGAACACATGAACATCCATGCTTAATTGATTGATCATTCATAAAAAAATAGCATTTGTTGGAATATAAATGACTTTGTGAATACTAAAGCATGTGCACATCTTGATTGAACCCTTGGTCATAAGTTTGATTGAAGTTTTTACTTATCTTGAAAAAGAGGATCTTTGAATAAGTGAACCATCATATGAATTGGTAGAAGATTGAGTTACATCCTGTTTGCTTGAGGACAAGCAAAGTTCTAAGTTTGGGGTTGTGATAACAGTTGAAAAACTGTTATTTTCATGCTTAAAATTGATACTAGAAGGAACTTTTATACTTAGAAACTAGCTTGAAATCAAGCTTTTCTTCATATTTTCATAAATAAGAGAGCTGGACAGGTTTATGCTTGATTTCAGTGTTTTTGTGCAGGTTTTAAGGTGAATTTAGTGAAAGAAGTGAAGAAGGAGAGAGATGGAATCAGAAAAGACATCAAAAAGTGCAAAAGGAGAAGTCGCAAGTACCGCTCAGCGGCAGTTTACCGCTGAGCGGCACTCAGGAGCTCACGGGAGGACCGCTGAGGGGTAAAATGACCGCTGAGGGGAAGAAACGACTCACGCACTTACCGTTGAGCGGTACTTTACCGCTGAGCGGCACACTTATGGGCTTGGACCTAGATTTTTTGTAATTTTAGAATAGTATATAAGCTTTAGGACGTCCTAGGGTTTGTATCTTTGGCAGAAACGAAGCAAACACTCTCTCTTCCACCCCTTTGAAGGAGGATCTTGGATGCTCAGGCTACCTCTTCACCTTTCTAGGGTTTTATCTTTCATTCTTTCATTATTGTTCATCTAGGTTCACCATGAATATGGTGAACTAACCCTTGTATGTTTGTTGGGGAATCAATGTAATCTTTTGAAGCTCTCATATATGGAATTTGTGCTTGCATCTTAATCTAAGATTTATGCTTTCTTTCAGCATTAGTTAGGGTTTTCCTCTTTGCTTAATGCTTGCTTTGTTTAACTCATTCAATGCATGATTATTGGTTTTGTCGATACAGGAACGTACGGGAAAGTCTAGATCCGGGGAATTTCTCCCAATAAGTATATTGGTTGCCTTAAGCTCCTGTGCTAAATAAACTAATTATTAGGAATGCTAGGAATCGTATGAACTCGTAATTAGGGAGAAGCCTTCTTGAAAGGTAATTTAGAGAGTGGCATTAACAATGATGAATTGAATGTTGAATTCCTAAAATATATGAGAGTGGATAAGATGAATTTTATAAACCCCAACAACATATTCATTCATATAATCCATTGAAAGTGTTTGTATTTTGTTTTAGCCATTGATCAACCTCATGCATACATGTTTATTTTCTGTTTTGCATATTAAACCTCAATTATTTCGTTCTTAAGTCTTAGCTAATCAACAAACCACACAACTAAACTAGGTCGTGAGTCCTTTGGGAGAACGATACTTGGTCTTACCAAGTTTATTACTTGAACGATTCGGTCATACTTGCCGATTGTAAAACAAGTTTGTGACATCATATTTTGGTGATCATAAATTTGTCCATCATGGACGAAGTGGACGAAGTTGACGAAGTGGACGAATGGACGAAGTGGACGAAGTGGACGACGTGGACGAAGTTGACGAAGTGGAAGTAGTGGACAAAGTTGACGAAGTGGACTAAGTCGACGAAGTGGACAAAGTTGACGAAGTGGATGAAGTTGAGGAAGTGGACGAAGTGGACAAAGTTGACGAAGTTGAGGAAGTGGAGCAAGTGGGCGAAGGTTGAGAACTGAACGAAGTAGACGAATTGGACGAAGTGGAGGAAGTGGAGGAAGTGGACGAAGTGGAGGAAGTGGGGGAAGTGGAGGAAGTGGGGGAACTGGACGAAGGGGACGAAGTGGATGAAGTGGACGAAGTTGAGGAGGTTGAGGAAGTGGACGAATTGGACGAAGTTGACGAAGTGGACGAAGTTGAGGAGGTTGAGGAATTGGTCGAAGTGGACGAATTGGACGAAGATGACGAAGTGGACGAAGCGGACGATGTGGACGAAGTGGACGAAGTGGAGGAAGTGGACGAAGGTTGAGAAGTGGACGAAGTGGAGGAAGTTGACAAAGTGGAGGAAGTGGGGGAAGTGGACAAAGTGGACGAAGTTGACGACATGGACGAAGTGGACGACGTGGACGAAGTTGACGAAGTGGACGAAGTAGAGGAAGTGGACGAGGTGGACGAAGTGGACGAAGTTGAGGAGGCTGAGGAATTGGACGAAGTGGACGAATTGGACGAAGTTGACGAAGTGGACGAAGTGGACGAAGTGGACGACTTGGACGAAGTTGACGAAGTGGACGAAGTGGAGGAAGTGGACGAAGGTTGAGAAGTGGACGAAGTGGAGGAAGTTGACGAAGTGGAGGAAGTGGGGGAAGTGAAAAAGTGGACGAAGTTGACGACGTGGACGAAGTGGACGACGTGGAAGAAGTGGACGAAGTTGACGAAGTGGACGACGTGGAACAAGTGGACGAAGTGGACGAAGTTGACGTTGTGGACGAAGTGGAAGAAGTGGAAGAAGTTGACGTTGTGGACGAAGAGGACGAAGTGGAGGAAGTGGACGAAGTGGATGAAGTAGACAAAGTGGACGGAGTTAAGGAGTTTGAGGAATTGGACAAAGTGGACGAATTGGATGAAGTTGACGAAGTGGACGAAGTGGACAAAGTGGACGAAGTGGACGAGGTGGACGAAGTTCACGAAGTGGGGGAAGTGGACGAAGTTGACGAAGTGGACGAAGTGGACGAAGTGGACGAAGTGGACGAAGTGGACGAAGTTGACGAAGTGGACGAATGGACGAAGTGGACGAAGTGGACGACGTGAACGAAGTTGACGAAGTGGAGGAAATGGACAAAGTTGACGAAGTGGACTAAGTCGACGAAGTGGACGAAGTTGACGAAGTGGATGAAGTTGAGGAAGTGGACGAAGTTGACAAAGTTGACGAAGTTGAGGAAGTGGAGCAAGTGGGCGAAGGTTGACAACTGAACGAATTGGACGAAGTGGAGGAAGTGGAGGAAGTGGAGGAAGTGGGGAAGTGGACGAAGGTGGAAAAGTGAACGAAGTGGACGAAGTGGAGGAAGTTGACGAAGTGAAGGAAGTGGGGAAGTGGACAAAGTGGACGAAGTTGACGAAGTGGACGAAGTTGACGAAGTGGACGAATGGACGAAGTGGACGAAGTGGACGACGTGAACGAAGTTGACGAAGTGGACAAAGTTGACGAAGTGGACTAAGTCGACGAAGTGGACGAAGTTGACGAAGTGGATGAAGTTGAGGAAGTGGACGAAGTGGACAAAGTTGACGAAGTTGAGGAAGTGGAGCAAGTGGGCGATGGTTGAGAACTGAACGAAGTGGACGAATTGGACGAAGTGGAGGAAGTGGAGGAAGTGGACGAAGTGGAGGAAGTGGGGGCAGTGGAGGAAGTGGGGGAAGTGGAGGAAGTGGAGGAAGTGGAGGAAGTGGACGAAGTGGACTAAGTCGACGAAGTGGACGAAGTTGACGAAGTGGATGAAGTTGAGGAAGTGGACGAAGTGGACAAAGTTGACGAAGTTGAGGAAGTGGAGCAAGTGGGCGAAGGTTAAGAACTGAACGAAGTGGACGAATTGGAGGAAGTGGGGGATGTGGACGAAGTGGACGAAGTGGAGGAAGTGGAGGAAGTGGGGGAAGTGGAGGAAGGGGACGAAGTTGACGAAGTGGACGAAGTTGAGGAGGTTGAGGAAGTGGACGAATTGGAGGAATTGGACGAAGTTGACGAAGTGGACGAATGAACGAAGTGGACGAAGTGGACGACGTGAACGAAGTTGACGAAGTGGAGGAAGTCGACAAAGTTGACGAAGTGGACTAAGTCGACGAAGTGGACAAAGTTGAGGAAGTGGATGAAGTTGAGGAAGTGGACGAAGTGGACAAAGTTGACGAAGTTGAGGAAGTGGAGCAAGTGGGCGAAGGCTGAGAACTGAACAATGTGGACGAAGTGGAGGAAGTGGGGAAGTGGACGAAGTGGGGGAAGTGGAGGAAGTGGGGGAAGTGGACGAAGGGGACGAAGTTGATGAAGTGGACGAAGTTGAGGAGGTTGAGGAAATTGGCGAATTGGACGAATTGGACAAAGTTGACGAAGTGGACGAAGTTGAGGAGGTTGAGGAAATGGACGAATTGGACGAATTGGACGAAGTTGACAAAGTGGACGAAGTTGAGGAGGCTGAGGAATTGGACGAAGTGGACGAATTGGACGAAGTTGACGAAGTGGACGAAGTGGACGAAGTGGACGAAGTGGACGAAGTTGACGAAGTGGACGACGTGGACGAAGTTGACGAAGTGGACGAAGTGGAGGAAGTGGACGAAGGTTGAGAAGTGAACGAAGTGGACCAAGTGGAGGAAGTTGACGAAGTGGAGGAAGTGGGGAAGTGGACAAAGTGGACGAAGTTGACGACGTGGACGAAGTGGACGACGTGGACGAAGTGGACGAAGTTGAGGACGTGGAACAAGTGGATGAAGTTGACAAAGTGGAAGAAGTTGACGTTGTGGACGAAGAGGACGAAGTGGAGGAAGTGGACGAAGTGGACGAGGTGGACAAAGTGGACGAAGTTGAGGAGTTTGAGGAATTGGACGAATTGGACGAAGTTGACGAAGTGGACGAAGTAGACAAAGTGGACGAAGTGGATGAGGTCGACGAAGTTGATGAAGTGGAGGAAGTGGACGAAGTTGAGGAGGTTGTGGAAGTGGACGAAGTGGAAGAATTAGACGAAGTTGACGAAGTGGACGAAGTGGACGAAGTTTACGAAGTGGACGAAGTTTACGAAGTGGAGGAAGTGGAGGAAGTGGACGAAGGTTGAGAAGTGGACGAAGTGCAGGAAGTTGACGAAGTGGAGGAAGTGGGGGAACTGGACAAAGTGGACGAAGTTGACGAAGTGGACGAAGTGCACGAAGTGGACGAAGTTGACGAAGTTGACGAAGTGGACGAATGGACGAAGTGGACGACGTAAACGAAGTTTACGAAGTGGAGGAAGTGGACAAAGTTGACGAAGTGGACTAACTCGACGAAGTGGACGAAGTTGACGAAGTGGATGAAGTTGAGGAAGTGGACGAAGTCGACAAAGTTGACGAAGTTGAGGAAGTGGAGCAAGTTGGCGAAGGTTGAGAACTGAACGAAGTGGACGAATTGGACAAAGTGGAGGAAGTGGAGGAAGTGGAGGAAGTGGAGGAAGTGGGGGAAGTGGACGAAGGTGGAGAAGTGAACGAAGTGGACGAAGTGGAGGAAGTTGACGAAGTGGAGGAAGTGGGGGAAGTGGACGAAGTTGACGAAGTGGACGAAGTGGACGAAGTTGACGAAGTTGACGAAGTTGACGAAGTGGAGGAATGGACGAAGTGGACGACGTGAACGAAGTTGACGAAGTGGAGGAAGTGGAAAAGTTGACGAAGTGGACTAAGTCGACGAAGTGGACGAAGTTGACGAAGTGGATGAAGTTGAGGAAGTGGACGAAGTGGACAAAGTTGACGAAGTTGAGGAAGTGGAGCAAGTGGGCGAAGGTTGAGAACTGAACGAAGTGGACGAATTGGACGAAGTGGAGGAAGTGGAGGAAGTGGAGGAAGTGGGGGAAGTGGAGGAAGTGGGGGAAGTGGAGGAAGTGGACGAAGTGGACTAAGTCGATGAAGTGGACGAAGTTGACGAAGTGGATGAACATGAGGACGTGGACGAAGTGGACAAAGTTGACGAAGTTGAGGAGGTGGAGCAAGTGGGCGAAGGTTGAGAACTAAACGAAGTGGACGAATTGGACGAAGTGGAGAAAGTGGACGAAGTTGACGAAGTGGACGAAGTGGACGAAGTGGACTAAGTCGTAGAAATGGAAGAAGTTGACGAAGTGGATGAAGTTGAGGAAGTGGACGAAGTGGACAAAGTTGACGAAGTTGAGGAAGTGGAGCAAGTGGGCGAAGGTTGAGAACTAACGAAGTGGACGAATTGGAGGAAGTGGAGAAAGTGGACGAAGTGGAGGAAGTGGGGGAAGTGGACGAAGGGGACGAAGTTGATGAAGTGGACGAAGTTGAGGAGGTTGAGGAAGTGGACGAATTGGACGAATTGGACGAAGTTGACGAAGTGGACGAAGTTGAGGAGGTTGGGGAATTCGACGAAATGGACGAATTGGACGAAGTTGACGAAGTGGACGAGGTGGACAAAGTTGAGGAGGTTGAGGAGTGGACAAAGTTGACGAAGTTGAGGAAGTGGAGCAAGTGGGCGAAGTAGAGGAAGTGGAGGAAGTGGAGGAAGTGGGGATGTGGACGAAGGGGACGAAGTTGACGAAGTGGACGAAGTTGAGGAGGTTGAGGAAGTGGACCTATTGGACGAATTGGACGAAGTTGACGAAGTGGACGAAGTGGACGAAGTTGACGAAGTTGAGGAGGTTGAGGAATTGGATGAAGTGGACGAATTGGAAGATGTTGACGAAGTGGAGGAAGTGGAGGAAGTGGACGAAGTGGACGAGGTGGACGAAGTTGAGGAGGTTGAGGAATTGGACAAAGTGGACGAATTGGACGAAGTGGACGAAGTGGACGAAGTAGACGAAGTTGACGAAATGGAGGAAGTTGACGAAGTGGACGACGTGGACGAATTTGACGAAGTGGACGAAGTGGAGGAAGTGGACGAAGTGGACGACGTGAACGAAGTTGACGAAGTGGAGGAAGTGGAGGAAGTGGACGAAGTTGACGAGGTGGAGGAAGTGGAGGAAGTGGACTAACTCGACGAAGTGGAAGAAGTTGACGAAGTGGATGAAATTGAGAAAGTGGAGGAAGTGGACGAACTGGACGAAGTTGACGAAGTGGAGGAAGTGGTCGAAGGTTGAGAAGTGAACGAAGTCGACGAGTTGGACGAAGTGGACGACGTCGAGGAAGTGGAGGAAGTGGGGGAAGTGGACGAAGTTGATGAAGTTGACGAAGTGGACGAAGTGCACGAAGTTGACGAAGTTGACGAAGTGGATGAAGTGGACGATGTGGATGAAGTTGAGGAGGTTGAGGAGGTTGAGGAGGTGGACGAATTGGACGAATTCACGAAGTGGACGAAGTTGACGAAGTTGACGAAGCGGATGAAGTAGACGAAGTGGCCGAAGAGGACGAAGTGGACGAAGTTTACAAAGTTGACGAAGTGGACGAAGTAGACGACGTGAACGAAGTTGACCAAGTGGAGAAAGTGCACGAAGTGGAGGAAGTGGACGAAGTTGACGAAGTGGAGGAAGTGGACGAAGTTGAGGAGCTTGAGGAAGTGGACGAATTAAACAAAGTGGACGAAGTTGTCGAAGTTGAGAAAGTGGACGAAGTGGACAAAGTGGACGAAGTGGAAGAAGTGGACGAAGTGGACGAAGTGGAAGAAGTGGAGGAAGTTGATGGAATGGACGATTTGGACGAAGTGGTCGAAGTGGACGAAGTTGATGAAGTGGACGAAGTGGAAGAAGTGGAGGAAGTTGATGGAATGGACGATTTGGACGAAGTGGACGAAGTGGTCGAAGTGGACGAAGTTGATGAAGTGGACGAAGTTGAGGAAGGGGACGAAAGTTGAGAAGTGAACGAAGTGGACGAAGTGGACGAAGTGGACGAAGTGGACGAAGTGGACGAAGTGGACGAAGTGGTCGAAGTGGACGAAGTTGACGAAGTGGAGGAAGTGGGGAAGTGGACAAAGTTGACGCAGTTTACGAAGTGGACGAAGTTGACGAAGTCGACGAAGTGGACGAATGGACGAAGTGATATGATCATAAATGGGTCAAGTAGTGAAGAGTTTCAAAGTGACAAAAACACAAAAAGAGTAGAATAGGTTTCCTTTGGGCGTGTATTTGGCTTTTGATTTCTTTCTCTTAGTTCTTGTGAATAATTGCTTATAAACTCTTCTTTCTCTTTAAGAGTAAGCAATGTGGGACTTTCCATAGCTTGGTCTTAAAAAGAATAAAAGAGAAAGTGAGCATTTTTAGGCGTGTAGGAGTTAGGAAGCATAGCTAGTGTTAGTTTTTGAACTCTAGGAGAGCTAGGAAGCTTATAAACCCTTTTCGAATGAGAGAATTAAGCAATGTGGGGCTCCCATGCACCTAGGGACGTTACAGCTGCTGCTGGACAGAACTTGGAGCCTTCCAAGTCCCACATCTCTTGAAACTCGTCACCAAAGCCATTCCAAAAGCTATATAAGCAACCTAGGGGTTCTTCTTTGTAGACACCTTTGCATTGAATGAAATTTGAGTTGAATTGCAATCTTGCATTCTTCTTTGAGATAGAATTCTGTCTCTAAAGTCCCAAATTTGGGCAGGCCTTATCTTGCTCAAGCAACTGGCGGTCCTCTTCATGATGCTTATCTTGGAAGCTTGTTCAAGTGGCGCATCTTCATTTCCTAAGTTTCCTTTTCTCTAATCTCTTCCATTTTTAATTTCTCTTCCATTTCTTAAATGTCATTTAGTATATTCTCTCTAGGTATGCACTTCCCCATCACGAAGTGGACGAAGTGGACGACGTGAACGAAGTGGAGGAAGTGGATGAAGTTGACGAAGTGGAGGAAGTGGAGGAACTGGACGAAGTGGACTAAGTCGACGAAGTGGACGAAGTTGACGAAGTGGATGAAGTTGAGGAAGTGGACGAAGTTGACGAAGTTGAGGAAGTGGAGCAAGTGCGCGAAGGTTGAGAACTGAACGAAGTGGACGAATTGGACGAAGTAGACGAAGTGGACGAAGTGGACGAAGTGGACGAAGTGGAGGAAGTTGAGGAAGTGGGGGAAGTATACGAAGGGGATGAAGTTGATGAAGTGGACGAAGTGGAGGAAGTTGAGGAGGTTGAGGAAGTGGACGAATTGGAGGAATTGGACGAAGTTGACGAAGTTGAGGAGGTTGAGGAATTGGACGAAATGGACGAATTGGACGACGTTGACGAAGCGGACGAAGTGGACGAAGTGGACGAAGTGGACGACGTGGAACAAGTGGACGAAGTGGACGACGTTGAGCAGTTTGAGGAATTGGACGAAGTGGACGAATTGGACGAAGTTGATGAAGTCGACGAAATGGACGAAGTGGACGAGGTGGACGAAGTTGATGAAGTGGACGACGTGGACGACGTGGACGAAGTGGACGAAGTTGACAAAGTGGACGAAGTCGACGTAGTGGACGAAGTAAACGAAGTGGAAGAAGTGGAGGAAGTGGACGAGGTTGACGAAGTGGACGAAGTTGACGAAGGCGACAAAGTTGACGAAGTGGACGATGTGGATGACGTGAACGAAGTTGACGAAGTGGAGGAAGTGGACGAAGTTGACGAGGTGGAGAAGGTGGAGGAAGTGGACGAAGTGGACTAAGTCGACGAAGTGGAAGAAGTTGACGAAGTGGAGGAAGTGGAGGAAGTAGTCGAAGGTTGAGAAGTGAACAAAGTCAACGAATTGGACAAAATGGACGAAGTTGACGAAGTGGAATAAGTGGACGAAGTGGACGAAGTGGACGAAAGGGACGAAGATGAACAAGTGCACGATGATGACGAAGTGGACGAAGTTGACGAAGTGGATGAACTGGACGACGTGAACGAAGTTAACGAAGTGGAGGAAGTTGACGATGTGGACGAAGTTGACGAAATGGAGGAAGTGGACGAAGTGGACAAAGTGGACGAAGTGGACTAAGTGGACTAAGTAGACGAAGTGGACGAAGTGGACGAAGTGGACGAAGTGGACGAAGTCGGGGAAGTCGGGGAAGTGGAGGATTTGGAGGAAGTGAAGGAAGTGGACTAAGTGGAGGAAGATAAGGAAGTGGAGGAAGTTGACGAATTTGACAAAGTGGACGAAGTTTACGAAGTGCACGAACTGGACGAAGAGGACGAAGTGGACGACGTGAACGAAGTGGACGAAGTGGACGAAGTGGACGACGTGAACGAAGTGAACGAAGTTAAAGAAGTGGATGAAGTGGACGAAGTGAACGAAGTGGAAGAATTGGATGAAGTGACGAAGAGGATGAAGGGGACGAAGTTGAGGAATTGGACATAGTGGACGAAGTGGAGGAAGTAGGGGAAGTGGACGAATTGGATGAAGTAGAGGAAGTGGAGGATGTGGAGGAAGTGGAGGAAGTGGAGGAAGTAAAGGAAGTGGAGGAAGTGGACGAAGAGGACTACGTGAACGAAGTCAACGAAGTGGACGAAGTGGACGAAGTGGACGAAGAACACGAAGTGGACGAAGTGGACGAAGTTGACGAAGTGGACGAAGTTGACGAAGTGGACGAAGTGGAAGAAGTGGACGAAGTAGACGAAAGTTGAGAAGTGGACGTAGTGGACGAAGAGGACGAAGTGGACGAAGTGGAGGAAGTGGAGGAAGTGGAGGAAGTGGACGAATTGGATGAAGTAGAGGAAGTGGAGGATGTGGAGGAAGTGGAGGAAGTGGAGGAAGTAAGGAAGTGGAGGAAGTGGACGAAGAGGACTACGTGAACGAAGTCAACGAAGTGGACGAAGTGGACGAAGTGGACGAAGAACACGAAGTGGACGAAGAACACGAAGTGGACGAAGTGGACGAAGTTGACGAAGTGGACGAAGTTGACGAAGTGGACGAAGTGGAAGAAGTGGACGAAGTAGACGAAGGTTGAGAAGTGGACGTAGTGGACGAAGAGGACGAAGTGGAGGAAGTGGAGGAAGTGGAGGAAGTGGAGGAAGTGGAGGATTTGCAGGAAGTCGCCGAAGTGGACTAAGTGGAGGAAATGGAGCAAGTGGAGGAAGTGGACGAAGTTGACAAATTGGACGAAGTGGACGAAGTGGACGACGTGAACGAAGTTAACGAAGTGGACGAAGTGGACGAAGAGGATGAAGTGGAGGAAGTTGACGAAGTGGACGAAGTGGACGAAGTGCACGAAGTTGACGAAGTGGACGAAGTTGACGAAGTGTGGACGAAGAGGACGAAGTGGACGAAGTGGAGGAAGTGGATGAAGTGGACGAAGTGGACGAAGTGGACGAGGTGGACGAAGGGGACGAAGTTGAGGAGTTTGAGGAATTGGACGAAGTGGACGAATTGGACGAAGTTGACGAAGTTGACGAAGTTGACGAAGTGGACGAAGTGGACGAGGTCGACGAAGTTGACGAAGTGGAGGAAGTGGACGAAGTTGAGGAGGTTGAGGAAGTGGACGAATTAGACGAAGTTGACGAACAGGACGAAGTAGACGAAGTGGACAAAGTGGACGAAGTTTACCAAGTGGAGGAAGTGGAGGAAGTGGACGAAGGTTGAGAAGTGGACGAAGTGGAGGAAGTTGACGAAGTGGAGGAAGTGTGGGAAGTGGACAAAGTGGACGAAGTTGACGAAGTGGACGAAGTGGACGAAGTTGACGAAGTTGATGAAGTGGACGAATGGACGAAGTGGACGAAGTGAACGAAGTGAACGACGTGAACGAAGTTGACGAAGTGGAGGAAGTGGAGGAAGTGGACAAAGTTGACGAAGTGGACTAAGTCGACGAAGTGGATGAAGTTGAGGAACTGGACGAAGTGGACAAAGTTGACGAAGTTGAGGAAGTGGAGCAAGTTGGCGCAGGTTGAGAACTGAACGAAGTGGACGAATTGGACGAAGTGGAGGAAGTGGAGGAAGTGGAGGAAGTGGAGGAAGTGGGGGAAGTGGACGAAGGTGGAGAAGTGAACGAAGTGGACGAAGTGGAGGAAGTTGACGAAGTGGAGGAAGTGGGGGTTGTGGACAAAGTGGACGAAGTGGAGGAAGTTGACGAAGTTGACGAAGTGGACGAAGTGGACGAAGTGAACGAAGTTGACGAAGTGGACTAAGTCGACGAAGAGGACGAAGTGGACAAAGTTGACGAAGTTGAGGAAGTGGAGCAAGTGGGCGCATGTTGAGAACTGAACGAAGTGGACGAATTGGACGAAGTGGAGGAAGTGGAGGAAGTGGAGGAAGTAGAGGAAGTGGAGAAAGTGGGGGAAGTGGACGAAGGTGGAGAAGTGATCGAAGTGGACGAAGTGGAGGAAGATGACGAAGTGGAGGAAGTGGGGGTTGTGGACAAAGTGGACGAAGTTGACGAGTGGACGAAGTTGACGAAGTGGACGAAGTGGACGAAGTGGACGAAGTGGACGAAGTGAACGAAGTTGACGAAGTGGACTAAGTCGACGAAGAGGACGAAATTGACGAAGTGGATGAAGTTGAGGAAGTGGACGAAGTGGACAATGTTGACGAAGTTGAGGAAGTGGAGCAAGTGGGCGAAGGTTGAGAACTGAACGAAGTGGACGAAGTGGACGAATTGGACGAAGTGGAGGAAGTGGAGGAAGTGGACGAGGTGGAGGAAGTGGGGGAAGTGGAGGAAGTGGGGGAAGTGGACGAAGGGGACGAAGTTGATGAAGTGGACGAAGTTGAGGAGGTTGAGGAAGTGGACGAATTGGACGAAGTGGACGAAGTTGAGGAGGTTGAGGAATTGGACGAAGTGGACGAATAGGACGAAGTTGACGAGTGGACGAAGTGGACGAAGTTGACGAAGTGGACGACGTGGACGAAGTTGACGAAGTGGACGAAGTGGAGGAAGTGGACGAAGTTGAGAAGTGAACGAAGTGGATGAAGTGGAGGAAGTTGACGAAGTGGAGGAAGTGGGGGAAGTGGACAAAGTGGACGTAGTTGACGACGTGGACGAAGTGGACGAAGTGGACGACGTGGACGAAGTTGACGAGGTGGACGACGTGGAACAAGTGGACGAAGTGGACGAAGTGGACAAAGTGGAAGAAGTTGACGTTGTGGACGAAGAGGACGAAGTGGACGAAGTGGAGGAAGTGGAGGAAGTGGACGAGGTGGACGAAGTGGACAAAGTTGAGGAGGCTGAGGAATTGGACGAAGTGGACGCATTGGACGAAGTTGACGTAGTGGACGAAGTGGACGAAGTTGACGAAGCTGAAGAAGTGGACGACGTGGACGAAGTTGACGAAGTGGACGAAGTGGAGGAAGTGGACGAAGGTTGAGAAGTGAACGAAGTGGACGAAGTGGAGGAAGTTGACGAAGTGGAGGAAGTGGGGGAAGTGGACGAAGTTGACGACGTGAACGAAGCGGACGAAGTGGACGACGTGGACGAAGTGGACGAAGTCGGGGAAGTTGAGGATTTGGAGGAAGTGAAGGAAGTGGACTAAGTGGAGGAAGATAAGGAAGTGGAGGAAGTTGACGAATTTGACAAAGTGGACGAAGTTCACGAAGTGGACGAAGTGCACGAACTGGACGAAGAGGACGAAGTGGACGACGTGAACGAAGTGGACCAAGTGGACGAAGTGCACGACATGAACGAAGTGAACGAAGTTAAAGAAGTGGATGAAGTGGACGAAGTGAACGAAGTGGAAGAATTGGATGAAGTGACGAAGAGGACGAAGGGGACGAAGTTGAGGAATTGGACTTAGTGGACGAAGTGGAGGAAGTAGGGGAAGTGGACGAAGTGGACGAATTGGATGAAGTAGAGGAAGTGGAGGATGTGGAGGAAGTGGAGGAAGTGGAGGAAGTAGAGGAAGTGGAGGAAGTGGACGAAGAGGACGAAGTGGACGACGTGAACGAAGTCAACGAAGTGGACGAAGTGGACGAAGTGGACTAAGAACACAAAGTGGACGAAGTGGACGAAGTTGACGAAGTGGACGAAGTGGAAGAAGTGGACGAAGTAGACGAAGGTTGAGAAGTGGACGAAGTGGACGAAGAGGACGAAGTGGACGAAGTGGAGGAAGTGGAGGACGTGGAGGAAGTGGACGAAGTGGAGGATTTGGAGGAAGTCGACGAAGTGGACTAAGTGGAGGAAATGGAGCAAGTGGAGGAAGTGGACGAAGTTGACAAATTGGACGAAGTGGACGACGTGAACGAAGTTAACGAAGTGGACGAAGTGAACGAAGAGGATGAAGTGGAGGAAGTTGACGAAGTGGACGAAGTTGACGAAGTGGACGAAGTTGACGAAGTGTGGACGAAGAGGACGAAGTGGACGAAGTGGAGGAAGTGGATGAAGTGGACGAAGTGGACGAGGTGGACGAAGGGACGAAGTTGAGGAGTTTGAGGAATTGGACGAATTGGACGAAGTTGACGAAGTGGACGAAGTGGATGAAGTGGAGAAAGTGGACGAGGTCGACGAAGTTGACGAAGTGGAGGAAGTGGACGAAGTTGAGGAGGTTGAGGAAGCGGACGAATTAGACGAAGTTGACGAACAGGACAAAGTGGACGAAGTGGACAAAGTGGACGAACTTTACCAAGTGGAGGAAGTGGACGAAGGTTGAGAAGTGGAGGAAGTTGACGAAGTGGAGGAAGTGGGGGAAGTGGACAAAGTGGACGAAGTTGACGAAGTGGACGAAGTGGACGAAGTGGACGAAGTTGACGAAGTGGACGAAGTTGACGAAGTTGATGAAGTGGACGAATGGACGAAGTGGACGACGTGAACGAAGTTGACGAAGTGGAGGAAGTGGAGGAAGTGGACAAAGTTGACGAAGTGGACTAAGTCGACGAAGTGGATGAAGTTGAGGAACTGGACGAAGTGGACAAAGGTTACGAAGTTGAGGAAGTGGAGGAAGTGGACGAAGGTGGAGAAGTGAACGAAGTGGAGGAAGTTGACGAAGTGGAGGAAGTGGGGGTTGTGGACAAAGTGGACGAAGTGGACGAAGTGGACGAAGTGGACGAAGTTGACGAAGTTGACGAAGTGGACGAAGTGGACGAAGTGAACGAAGTTGACGAAGTGGACTAAGTCGACGAAGAGGACGAAGTGGACAAAGTTGACGAAGTTGAGGAAGTGGAGCAAGTGGGCGCAGGTTGAGAACTGAACGAAGTGGACGAATTGGACGAAGTGGAGGAAGTGGAGGAAGTGGAGGAAGTAGAGGAAGTGGAGGAAGTGGGGGAAGTGGACGAAGGTGGAGAAGTGATCGAAGTGGACGAAGTGGAGGAAGTTGACGAAGTGGAGGAAGTGGGGGTTGTGGAAAAAGTGGACGAAGTTGACGAAGTGGACGAAGTAAACGAAGTGGACGAAGTTGACGAAGTGGACGAAGTGGACGAAGTGGACGAAGTGGACGAAGTGGACGAAGTGGACGAAGTGGACGAAGTGAACGAAGTTGACGAAGTGGACTAAGTCGACGAAGAGGACGAAATTGACGAAGTGGATGAAGTTGAGGAAGTGGACGAAGTGGACAATGTTGACGAAGTTGAGGAAGTGGAGCAAGTGGGCGAAGGTTGAGAACTGAACGAAGTGGACGAAGTGGACGAATTGGACGAAGTGGAGGAAGTGGAGGAAGTGGACGAGGTGGAGGAAGTGGGGGAAGTGGAGGAAGTGGGGGAAGTGGACGAAGGGGACGAAGTTGATGAAGTGGACGAAGTGGACGAAGTTGAGGAGTTGAGGAAGTGGACGAATTGGACGAATTGGACGAAGTGGACGAAGTTGAGGATGTTGAGGAATTAGACGAAGTGGACGAATAGGACGAAGTTGACGGAGTGGACGAAGTGGACGAAGTGGACGAAGTTGACGAAGTGGACGACGTGGACGAAGTTCACGAAGTGGACGAAGTGGAGGAAGTGGACGAAGGTTGAGAAGTGAACGAAGTGGATGAAGTGGAGGAAGTTGACGAAGTGGAGGAAGTGGGGGAAGTGGACAAAGTGGACGTAGTTGACGACGTGGACGAAGTGGACGACGTGGACGAAGTTGACGAGGTGGACGACGTGGAACAAGTGGACGAAGTGGACGAAGTGGACGAAGTGGACAAAGTGGAAGAAGTTGACGTTGTGGACGAAGAGGATGAAGTGGACGAAGTGGAGGAATTGGACGAAGTGGACGAGGTGGACGAAGTGGACAAAGTTCAGGAGGCTGAGGAATTGGACGAAGTGGACGCATTGGACGAAGTTGACGTAGTGGACGAAGTGGACGAAGTTGACGAAGCTCACGAAGTGGACGACGTGGACGAAGTGGACGAAGTGGAGGATGTGGACGAAGGTTGAGAAGTGAACGAAGAGGACGAAGTGGAGGAAGTTGACGAAGTGGAGGAAGTGGGGGAAGTGGACGAAGTTGACGACGTGAACGAAGCAGACGAAGTGGACGACGTGGACGAAGTGGACGAAGTTGACGAAGTGGACGACGTGGAACAAGTGGACGAAGTTGACAAAGTGGAAGAAGTTGACGTTGTGGACGAAGAGCAGGAAGTGGACGAAGTGGACGAAGTGGAGGAAGTGGAGGAAGTGGAGGAAGTAGACGAGGTGGACGAGGTGGACGAAGTTGAGGAGTTTGAGGATTTGGACGAAGTGGACGAATTGGACGAAGTTGACGAAGAGGACGAAGTGGACGAAGTGGACAAAATGGACGAAGCGGATGAGGTCGACGAAGTTGAGGAAGTGGAGGAAGTGGACGAAGTTGAGGAGGTTAAGGAAGTGGACGAAATGGAAGAAGTTTACGAAGTGGAGGAAGTGGAGGAAGGGGACGAAGGTTGAGAAATGGACGAAGTGGAGGAAGTTGACGAAGTGGAGGAAGTGGGGAAGTTGACAAAGTGGACGAAGTGGACGAAGTGGATCAAGTGGACGAAGTTGACGAAGTTGACGAAGTGGATGAATGGACGAAGTGGACGAAGTGGACGAAGTGGATGAAGTGGACGAAGTTTACGAAGTGGAGGAAGTGGAGGAAGTGGAGGAAATGGACGAAGGTTGAGAAGTGGACGAAGTGGAGGAAGTTGACGAAGTGGAGGAAGTGGGGGAAGTGGACAAAGTGGACGAAGTGGACGACGTGAACGAAGTTGACGAACTAGAGGAAGTGGACAAAGTTGACGAAGTGGACTAAGTCGACGAAGTGGACGAAGTGGATGAAGTTGAGGAAGTGGACGAAGTGGACAAAGTTGACGAAGTTGAGGAAGTGGAGCAAGTGGGCGAAGGTTGAGAACTGAACGAAGTGGACGAATTGGATGAAGTGGAGGAAGTGTACGAAGTGGACGAAGTGGAGGAAATGGAGGAAGTAGGGGAAGTGGACGAAGGTGGAGAAGTGAACGAAGTGGACGAAGTGGAGGAAGCTGACGAAGTGGAGGAAGTGGGGGAAGTGGACAAAGTGGACGAAGTTGACGAAGTGGACGAAGTGGACGAAGTGGACGAAGTGGACAAAGTTGACGAAGTTGACGAAGTTGACGAAGTGGACGAATGGACGAATTGGACGAAGTGGACGAAGTGGACGACGTGAACGAAGTTGACGAAGCGGAGGACGTGGACAAAGTTGACAAAGTTGACGAAGTGGACTAAGTCGACGAAGTGGACGAAGTTGACGAAGTGGATGAAGTTGAGGAAGTGGACGAAGTGGACAAAGTGGACAAAGTTGACGAAGTTGAGGAAGTGGAGCAAGTGGGCGAAGGTTGAGAACTGAACGAAGTGGAGGAATTGGACGAAGTGGAGGAAGTGGAGGAAGTGGAGGAAGTGGAGGAAGTGGGCGAAGTAGAGGAAGTGGGGGAAGTGGACGAAGGCGATGAAGTTGATGAAGTGGACGAAGTGGACGAAGTTAAGGAGGTTGAGGAAGTGGACGAATTAGACGAAGTGGACGAAGTGGACGAAGTTGACGAAGTGGAGGAAGTGGAGGAAGTGGACGAAGGTTGAGAAGTGAACGAAGTCGACGAATTGGACGAAGTGGAGGTAGTGGGGGAAGTGGAGGAAGTGGGGGAAGTGGACGAAGGGGACGAAGTTGATGAAGTGGACGAAGTGGACGAAGTTGAAAAAGTGGAAGAAGTTGACGTTGTGGACGAAGTTGACAAAGTAGACGAAGTGGACGACATGAACGAAGTTGACGAAGTGGAGGAAGTGGAGGAAGTGGACGAAGTTGACGAGGTGGAGGAAGTGGAGGAAGTGGACTAAGTCAACGAAGTGGAAGAAGTCGACGAAGTTGACGAAGTGGATGAAGTTGAGAAAGTGGAGGAAGTGGACGAACTGGACGAAGTTGAGGAAGTGGAGGAAGTGGAGGAAGTGGTCGAAGGTTGAGAAGTGAATGAAGTCGACGAATTGGACGAATTGGACGAAGTGGACGAAGTCGAGGAAGTGGACGAAGTGGAGGAAGTGGGGGAGGTGGACGAAGTTGACGAAGTGGACGAAGTGCACGAAGTTGACGAAGTTGACGAAGTGGACGAAGTGGACGAAGTGGACGAAGTGGATGAAGTTGAGGAGGTTGAGGAGGTTGAGGAGGTGGACGAATTGGACGAAGTTGACGAAGTGGACGAAGTGGACGAGGTGGACGAGGTGGACAAAGTGGATGAAGTGGACAAAGTGGACGAAGTTGACGAAGTTTAGGAAGTGGACGAAGATGACTGATAACAGTTGAAAAACTGTTATTTTCATGCTTAAATTGATACTAAAAGCAACCTTTAACACTTAGAAACTAGCTTGAAATCATGCTTCTATTCATATTTTCAGAAATAAGAGAGCTGGACAGGTTTATGCTTGATTTCAGTATTTTTGTGCAGGTTTTAAGGTGAATTTGGTGAAAGAAGTGAAGAAGGAGAGAGATGGAATCAGAAAAGACATCAAAAAGTGCAAAAGGAGAAGTCGCAACTGCCGCTCAGCGGCAGTTTACCGCTGAGCGGCACTCAGGAGTTCACGTTGGAACCGCTGAGGGGCAAAATTGCCGCTGAGGGGAAGAAACTACTCACGCAGTTACCGCTGAGCGGCACACTTATGGGCTTGGACCTAGATTTTCTGTAATTTTAGAATAGTATATAAGCTTTAGGACGTCCTAGGGTTTGTATCTTTGGCAGAAACGAAGCAAACACTCTCTCTTCCACCCCTTTGAAGGAGGATCTTGGATGCTCAGGCTACCTCTTCACCTTTAGGGTTTAGGGTTTCACCTTTCTAGGGTTTTATCTTTCATTCTTTCATTATTGTTCATATAGGTTCACCATGAATAGGGTGAACTAAACCTTGTATGTTTGTTGGGGAATCAATGTAATCTTTTGAAGCTCTCATATATGGAATTTGTGCTTGCATCTTAATCTAAGACTTATGCTTTCTTTCATCATTAGTTAGGGTTTTTCCTCTTTGCTCAATGCTTGCTTTGTTTAACTAATTCAATGTATGATTATTGATTTTGTCGATACGGGAACGTACGGGGAAGTCTAGATCCGGGGAATTTCTCCCAATAGTATATTGGTTGCCTTAAGCTCCTGTGCTAAAAAAACTAATTATTAGGAATGATAGGAATTGTATGAACTCGTAATTAGGGAGAAGCCTTCTTGAAAGGTAATTTAGAGAGTGGCATTAACAATGATGACTTGAATGTTGAATTCCTAAAATATATGAGAGTGGATAAGATGAAATTGACCCCCAACAACATATTCATCAATATATTTCATTGACAGTGCTTGTCTTTTGTTTTAGCCATTGATCAACCTCATGCATACATGTTTATTTTCGTCTTTTGCATATTAAACTCCACTTATTTTGTTCTTAAGTCTTAGCTAATCAACAAATCACATAACTAAACTAGGCCGTGAGTCCTTTGGGAGAACGATACTTGGTCTTACCGAGTTCATTACTTGAAACGATTCGGTCATACTTGTCGATTGTTAAACAAGTTTGTGACATCATATTTTGGTGATTGTAAATTTGTGTATCAAATTTTTGGCGCCGTTGTCGGGGACTCGTGGTTTAACTGGTTAATTTGTGTGATTATTGATTATCTTTGTCTTTAATTTTGAATTTCTGTTTTTATTTTTTCTGTTTTTATTTTATTTTATTTTATTTTATTTTATTTGATTAGATTTTATTTTATTTTATTTTATTTTGTTTTCTGTTTTTATTTTATTTTTTTATTTTTTTCGTTTTCTGTTTTTATTTTTTTCTATTTTCTGTTTTCATTTTTTTTATTTTATGTTTTTATCTTCTATCTTGCTATCTTTTATCTTCTTATCATTTATGCTTTGTATCTTCTCTATCTTTTTGTGCTAACAAATATTTTCTAGAGTTTTGTGCCTAATGCTTGCAGGATGCAATTCGGTCAAGAATTTTACTATATGGGCACTCAATTCTTCCAAGGTCAACAAAGGAAAGCAAGAGATCTCGTCTTTCAGGCAAGGCATGGAGGAATCACTAGGTCATGCATGGGATAGGTACAAAAGCCTATTAAGAAAGACTCCCACGCATGGATTTGATGAAGTGGAAGTAGTCCTAATCTTCCTTGGAGGTCTTGGTTCACAAACCAAGATGATGCTTGACGCCTCAGCAGGAGGAAATATCAAATGGAAGACTCCAGAGGAAGCTACAAAAATCATTGAAAATATGGCTACAAGTGATAATGAGCTGAACAGTAAAAGAGGAGCTCCTATTCAACAAAAAGGAGTTCTACAGTTACAAACCAATGATGCCTTGCTTGCACAGAACAAGATACTAACTCAACAATTGGAGAATCTCACAAAGATACTTGCACAACTGCCAAAAGAGTTAAAGACTGTTGCACAGGTTCAATCTCAGTTGTGTGAATTATGTGGAGGCGACCATATCAATGGTCAATGTGCCTTTCCAGCAGAAGCCGTGGAGGATGTGAATTACACATGACCAATCAATACCGTCAAGGGAACTACAATCAAGGGTGGAAACCACACCCAAGCATTGATCAAGGGCAAACTGGGCAAGCTGGTCAATTTAATAAGCGGCAGCAGCAACAACCAACCTTATGGCAACAAATGTCTACACTTAATGAAAGATCAACAAGGTTGGAAGAAACTCTTCAGCAATTCATACAGAAAACTGAATCTTCTCAAAAGAGCACTGAAGCCGCTATTGAGAACTTGGAGATTCAAATGGGTCAGATTACCAAGGAATTGGAAGAAAGGCCTGACAAAAATTTTGGGGCTAATACTGAGGTTAACCCCAGGGAAGAGTGTGAAGTGCTAGTGAGTGTAAATGTTGAAAAAGTTGAGTTGGAAAAAGAAGAGAGAAAAGAGAGAGAAGAGAAATTTTGTGTGAAGATTGAGAAAGTGAGTAGAAAAAGAAAAGAAAAAAAGAAAGTGAGAGAAAAGAAAAAGAGGACGAGAGAAAAAAAGAAAGAATCATATGAAAAACCTCTTCCTCATCCAAAGAAAATTGGAGATTAAAGTTCCTATGATTAAGACATTGCAACAGGTTCCTGGTTTGATCAAATTTCTGAAGAAGTTTAGTAGAAAGAAGAAAAAGAAGATGGAACATGAGCTTTATTGGGTCAAGCTAGTGACGTTAAAAGAGCGCTTGCTGGGAGGCAACCCAGTGATTTAAGAACTTTTAATTTTCGGTATTTTTGTTTTTGTTATAAGTTTGTTACAGGGTTTACATCTACTGATGGATGTTAGGCGGAAGAGTATCTACTGAAGGATACTATGTTTGTATACACCTACTGATGGGTGTTGGTAAGAAAGATTTGCATCTACTGAAGGGTGCTGGAGGATTTTGGGTCAGGCTCGTGACGTTAAACAAGCGCTACCTGGGAGGCAACCCAGTTGATTGATTTTATCTGTATTGTTTGTTTTGATTCTGCTTTAGTTGCATGATAGGGATTGAATGTTTGAGTGATTTGAGAAATTAATTGCAGGGAGCAAGTGAGGGGCATGAGTAGAAGGCACCTAGGGTAAGCTAGGAAGAAGAAAAGCACAACACGAAAGTGTCGCTGAGCGGTGGTATCGTAAAAGGGGCTTAGGTTGCCCCTTAGCGGAACCCAAGCCCATTAGGGTATTTTTATACCCTAAGTCACGCTTTGGCCTCTATTTTTAGATTCTTCTCTGCACACACATTCCTAAACATTTTTCCAAAGGTTCTCTACATTTTTCCTTTCATTCCTCTTTAGAAAATCTCCCTTCCACTCACTTTCTCACTAGTTTTCCATCTAAGTTTGGGGTTGGGAGAGAGCATCATTGATGGGGCTGAGTTTTTCAAAGCACCAGAGTAGGATTTGTTTTATCAATCACTTTTGTTTTTAGAATAGGATTTGATGTACTCAATTGGAAACTTTGTCTGTTATGATGGTTTGCTTATGATTGTTGTTTGATAAGTAATGCTTGATGATGCTTTGATATTGATTGATGTTGAGAATGTGCACATTATATGCTTATACAGGTGGTTCACAAGCATTGTGAACAAATGCAAGATGTTGTGATTGGGATTATGATTCTAAGCAGGATGTTATATGTGGAATGTGAATGAGCTTATATGTGAGGTTTTGAGCTCCAGAGTTGTTATTGTTGAATACTATTACTGTGAAAGCATGAATGACTTTGCCCAGGTTTTCTATGATTGAATTACTTGCTTGTTTGCATCATATGATCAAGGCCATTTGTTGATAACCCTTATATTAGCCAAATTCATAAATTGAGCCCACTAAAAGAGAACACTATGTGTTATATCCTTTGAACCTCTAGCCTTGAACATGATTTGAAAACCCTTGTTGAAAAGATTTACCTTGAGTTAAGTAGAAAATATTTTGTGGTATTGACAAATGTTCAAGTTTGGGGTTGTTGGAAAATAGAAAGGGAAATTGAAAGCATTGAGCTAAGAACTAATAATTAAGTATTGGAAAAGAAAAAGAAAAAGAGAAAGAAAAGAAAAGAAAAAGCAAAGCTCAATGCAAAAGAAAGTTGGGAATAAATAAGAATGATTGTGTTTATATGTTTCTTTTAACTCAAGGATTTTGTGATCTAGAAAAACCAATTTTCTTGTTAGCCCAGCCACCTTATAAGCCATAGAAAAGTCCTTGTGATGATGCTTGCTAGTAAGTGTTTTTGATTGTGGTTAAATGAAAGGCAAAGTTGATTCATGTGACATTGTAATAGTAGAGTGAATGAGTGAATATCTCCTATACACTTATGTGTTTGAGTGAAACACTTTACCTAGTGAGGAAATATTCCATGAACACATGAACATCCATGCTTAATTGATTGATCATTCATGAAAAATAGCATTTGTTGGAATTTAAATGACTTTGTGAACACTAAAGCATGTGCACATCTTGATTGAACTCTTGGTCATAAGTTTGATTGAAGTTTTTACTTATCTTGAAAAAGAGGATCTTTGAATAAGTGAACCATCATATGAATTGGTAGAAGATTGAGTTACATCCTGTTTGCTTGAGGACAAGCAAAGTTCTAAGTTTGGGGTTGTGATAACAGTTGAAAAACTGTTATTTTCATGCTTAAATTGATACTAAAAGCAACCTTTAACACTTAGAAACTAGCTTGAAATCATGCTTTTATTCATATTTTCAGAAATAAGAGAGCTGGACAGGTTAATGCTTGATTTCAGTGTTTTTGTGCAGGTTTTAAGGTGAATTTGGTGAAAGAAGTGAAGAAGGAGAGAGATGGAATCAGAAAAGACATCAAAAAGTGCAAAAGGAGAAGTCGCAACTGCCGCTCAACGGCAGTTTACCGCTGAGCGGCATTCAGGAGTTCACGTTGGAACCGCTGAGGGACAAAATGGCCGCTGAGGGAAAGAAACTACTCACGCACTTACCGCTGAGCGACACTTTACCGCTAAGCGGCACACTTATGGGCTTGGACCTAGATTTTCTGTAATTTTAGAATAGTATATAAGCTTTAGGACGTCCTAGGGTTTGTATCTTTGGCAGAAACGAAGCAAACACTCTCTCTTCCACTCCTTTGAAGGAGGATTTTGGATGCTCAGGCTACCTCTTCACCTTTCTAGGGTTTTATCTTTCATTCTTTCATTATTGTTCATCTAGGTTCACCATGAATATGGTGAACTAAACCTTGTATGTTTGTTGGGGAATCAATGTAATCTTTTGAAGCTCTCATATATGGAATTTGTGCTTACATGTTAATCTAAGACTTATGCTTTCTTTCATCATTAGTTAGGGTTTTCCCTCTTTGCTCAATGCTTGCTTTGTTTAACTTATTCATGCTTTCCTCAATAGTATATTGGTTGCCTTAAGCTCCTGTGCTAAAAAAACTAATTATTAGGAATGCTAGGAATTGTAGGAACTCGTAATTAGGGAGAAGCCTTCTTGAAAGGTAATTTAGAGAGTGGCATTAACAATTATGACTTGAATGTTGAATTCCTAAAATATATGAGAGTGGATAAGATGAAATTGACCCCCAACAACATATTCATCAATATATTTCATTGAAAGTGCTTGTCTTTTGTTGTAGCCATTGATCAACCTCATGCGTACATGTTTATTTTCGTCTTTTGCATATTAAACTCCACTTATTTTGTTTTTAAGTCTTAGCTAACAAACAAATCACATAACTAAACTAGGCCGTGAGTCCTTTGGGAGATGCATACTTGGTCTTACCGAGTTTATTACTTGAAACGATTTGGTCATACTTGCCGATTGTTAAACAAGTTTGTGACATCATATTTTGGTGATCATAAATTTGTGCATCAATGACGAAGTTGACGAAGTTGACGAAGTTGACGAAGCGGACGAAGTCAACGAAGTGGATGAAGAGGACGAAGTGGACGAAGTTGACGAAGTTGGCGAAGTTGACGAAGTTGACGAAGTTGACGAAGTGGACGAAGTGGACGACGTGAACGAATTTGACCAAGTGGAGAAAGTGGACGAAGTGGAGGAAGTGGACGAAGTTGACGAAGTGGAGGAAGAGGAGGAAGTGGACTAAGTCGACGAAGTGGAAGAAGTTGACGAAGTTGACAGAGTGGATGAAGTTGAGAAAGTGGAGGAAGTGGAGGAAGTGGACGAAGTTGACGAAGTTGACGAAGTGGAGGAAGTGGAGGAAGTGGTCGAAGGTTGAGAAGTGAACGAAGTCGACGAATTGGACGAAGTGGACGAAGTCGAGGAAGTGGAGGAAGTGGGGGAAGTGGACGAAGTGGTCGAAGTGGACGAAGTGCACGAAGTTGACAAAGTTGACGAAGTGGACGAAGTGGACTAAGTGGACGAAGTGGTTGAAGTGGACGAAGTGGATGAAGTTGAGGAGGTTGAGGAGGTGGACGAATTGGACGAAGTTGACGAAGTGGACGAAGTGGACGAAGAAGACGAAGTGGACAAAGTGGACGAAGTGGACGAAGTGGACGAGGTGGACGAGGTGGACAAAGTGGATGAAGTGGACAAAGTGGACGAAGTTGACGAAGTTGACGAAGTTGACGAAGTGGACGAAGTCGACGAAGTGGACGAAGAGGACGAAGTGGACGAAGTCGACGGAGTTGACGAAGTGGAGGAAGTGGACGAAGTTGACGAAGTGGAGGAAGTGGACGAAGTTGAGGAGGTTGAGGAAGTGGACGAAGTGGACGAATTAGACTAAGTTGACGAAGTGGACGAAGTTGACGAAGTGGAAGAAGTGGAGGAAGTGGACGAAGGTTGAGAAGTGAACGAAGTGGACAAAGTGGACGAAGTGGACGAAGTTGACGAAGTGGAGGAAGTGGGGGAAGTGGACAAAGTTGACGAAGTGGACGAAGTTGACGAAGTTGACGAAGTTGACGAAGTGGACGAATGGACGAAGTGGACGACGTTGACGAAGTGCAGGAAGTGGACGAAGTGGACGAAGTTGACGAAGTGGAGGAAGTGCAGGAAGTGGAGGAAGTGGACGAAGTGGACTAAGTCGACGAACTGGACGAAGTTGACGAAGTGGATGAAGTTGAGGAAGTGGACGAAGTTGAGGAAGTGGAGCAAGTGGAGCAAGTGGGCAAAGGTTGAGAACTGAACGAAGTGGACGAATTGGACGAAGTGGAGGAAGTGGAGGAAGTAGAGGAAGTGGGGGAAGTGGACGAAGGGGACGAAGTTGATGAAGTGGACGAAGTGGACGAAGTTGAGGAGGTTGAGGAAGTGGACGAATAGGACGAATTGGACGAAGTTGACGAACTGAACGAAGTTGACGAAGTTGAGGAGGTTGAGGAATTGGACGAAATGGACGAATTGGACGAAGTTGACGAAGTGGACGAAGTGGATGACGTGGAACAAGTGGACGAAGTGGACGAAGTTGACAAAGTGGAAGAAGTTGACGTAGTGGACGAAGAGGATGAAGTGGACGAACTGGACAAAGTGGAGTACGTGGACGAGGTGGACGAAGATGAGGAGTTCAAGAAATTCGACGAAGTGGACGAAATGGACGAAATGGACGAAGTTGACGAAGTGGACGAAGTGGACGAAGTGGACGAAGTGGACAAAGTGAACGAAGTGGACGAGGTGGACGAAGTTGATGAAGCGGACGACGTGGACGAAGTTGACGAACTGGACGAAGTTGACGAAGTTGACAAAGTGGACGAAGTTGACGTAGTGGACGAAGTGGACGAATTGGACGAAGTGGAAGAAGTGGAGGAAGTGGACGAAGTTGACGAAATGGATGACGTGAACGAAGTTCAGGACATGGAGGAAGTGGAGGAAGTGGACGAAGTTGACGAGGTGGAGAAGGTGGAGCAAGTGGAGGAAGTGGATGAAGTGGACTTAGTCGACGAAGTGGAAGAAGTTGACGAAGTTGACGAAGTGGATGAAGTTGAGGAAGTGGAGGAAATGGACGAATTGGACGAAGTTGACGAAGTGGAGGAAGTGGAGGAAGTAGTCGAAGGTTGAGAAGTGAACGAAGTCGACGAATTGGACGAAGTGGACGAAGTGGAAGAAGTGGACGAAGTGGAGGAAGTGGACGAAGTGGGGGAAGTGGACGAAGTTGACGAAGTTGACGAAGTGGACGAAGTGGACGAAGTGGACGGGGTGGACGAAGTAGACGAAATTGAGGAGTTTAAGGAATTCGACGAAGTGGATGAAATGGACGAAGTTGACGAAGTGGACGAGGTGGACGAAGTGGACGAAGTTGACGAAGTGGACGAAGTGGACGAAGTTGACGAAGTTGACAAAGTGGACGAAGTTGACGAAGTGGAGGAAGTGAGGAATGTGGACGAAGTTGACGAAGTGGACGAAGTGGATGGAGTTGACGAAGTGGACGAAGTGGACGAAGTGGACGAAGTGGACGAAGTGGATGAAGTTCAGGAGGTTGAGGAGGTGGAGGAGGTGGACGAATTGGACGAAGTGGACGAAGTGGACGACGTGGACAAAGTGGACGACGTGGACAAAGTGGACGAAGTTGACGAAGTTCACGAAGTGGACGAAGTTAACAAAGTTCACGAAGTTGACGAAGAGGACGCAGTGGACGAAGTCGACGAAGTGGACAAATGGGACGAAGTGGACGAAGTTGACGAAGTTGACGAAGTGGACGACGTGAACGAAGTTGACCAAGTGGAGAAAGTGGACGAAGTGGAGGAAGTGGACGAAGTGGAGGATGTGGGCGAAGTGGACGAAGGGGACGAAGTTGATGAACTGGACGAAGTTGAGGAGGTTGAGGAAGTGGACGAATTGGACGAAGTTGACGAAGTGGACGAAGTTGACAAAGTTGAGGAGGTTGAGGAATTGGACGAAGTGGACGAATTGGACGAAGTTGACGAAGTGGACGAACTTGATGAAGTAGACGACGTGGATGAAGTTGACGAAATGGACGAAGTTGACAAAGTGGACGAAGTTGACGTAGTGGAGAAAGTGGACGAAGTTGACAAATTGGACGAAGTGGCGAAGTTGACGAAGTGGACGACGTGAACGAAGTGGAGGAAGTGGAGGAAATGGAGCAAGTGGAGCAAGTGGACGATGTTGACCAGGTGGAGAAAGTGGAGGAAGTAGACGAAGTGGAAGAAGTTGACGAAGTGCATGAAGTGGACGAAGTGGACGAAGTTGACGAAGTGGAGGAAGTGGACGAAGTGGACTAAGTCGACGAACTGGACGAAGTTGACGAAGTGGATGAAGTTGAGGAACTGGACGAAGTGGACGAAGTTGACGAAGTTGAGGAAGTGGAGCAAGTGGGCGAAGGTTGAGAACTGAACGAAGTGGACGAATTGGACGAAGTGGAAGAAGTGGAGGAAGTGGACGAAGTGGAGGAAGTGGAGGAAGTGGAGGAAGTGGGGGAAGTGGACGAAGGTGGAGAACTGAACGAAGTGAACGAGGTGGAGGAAGTTGATGAAGTGGAGGAAGTGGGGGAAGTGGACAAAGTGGACGAAGTTGACGAAGTTGACGAAGTGGACGAAGTTGACGAAGTTGACGAAGTGGACGAATGGACGAAGTGGACGACGTGAACGAAGTTGACGAAGTGGACAAAGTTGACGAAGTGGACTAAGTCGACGAAGTGGACGAAGTTGACGAAGTGGAGGAAGTTGAGGAAGTGGACGAAGTGGACGAAGTGGACAAAGTTGACAAAGTTGAGGAAGTGGAGCAAGTGGGTGAAGGTTGAGAACTGAACGAAGTGGACGAATGGGACGAAGTGGAGGAAGTGGAGGAAGTGGAGGAAGTGGGGGAAGTGGAGGAAGTGGGGGAAGTGGACGAAGGGGACGAAGTTGATGAAGTGTACGAAGTGGACGAAGTTGAGGAGGTTGAGGAAGTGGACGAATTGGACGAAGTTGACAAAGTGGACGAAGTTGAGGAGGTTGAGGAATTGGACGAAGTGGACGAAGTTGACGAAGTGGACAAAGCGGACGAAGTGGACGAAGCGGACGAAGTGGACGAAGTCGAGGAAGTGGACCAAGTGGACGAAGTGGACGAGGTGGACGAAGTGGACGAAGTTGAGGAGGTTGAGGAATTAGACGAAGTGGACGAATTGGACGAAGTTGACGAAGTGGACGAAGTGGACGAAGTTGACGAAGTGAACGACGTGGACGAAGTTGACGAAGTGGACGAAGAGGACGAAGTGGACGAAGTGGACGAAGTTGACAAAGTGGACGAAGTAGACGAAGTTGACAAAGTAGACGAAGTGGACGACGTAAACGAAGTTGACGAAGTGGAGGAAGTGGAGGAAGTGGACAAAGTGGACGAAGTTGACGAGGTGGAGGAAGTGAAGGAAGTGGAAGAAGTGGACTAAGTCGACGAAGTGGAAGAAGTTGACGAAGTGGATGAAGTTGAGAAAGTGGAGGAAGTGGACGAACTGGACGAAGTTGACGAAGTGGAGGAAGTGGAGGAAGTGGTCGAAGGTTGAGAAGTGAACGAAGTGGACGAAGTGGACGAAGTGGACGAAGTGGACGAAGTCGAGCAAGTGGAGGAAGTGGGGGAAGTGGACGAAGTTGACGAAGTGGACGAAGTGCACGAAGTTGACGAAGTTGACGAAGTGGACGAAGTGGACGAAGTGGACGAAGTGGATGATAACAGTTGAAAAACTATTATTTTCATGCTTGAAATTGATACTAAAAGCAACCTTTAACACTCTGAACGAAGTCGACGAATTAGACGAAGTGGACGAAGTGGACGAAGTGGACGAAGTGGACGAAGTGGACGAAGTCGAGGAAGTGGAGGAAGTGGGGGAAGTGGACGAAGTTGGCGAAGTGGACGAAGTGCACGAAGTTGACGAAGTTGACGAAGTGGACGAAGTGGATGATAACAGTTGAAAAACTGTTATTTTCATGCTTGAAATTGATACTAAAAGCAACCTTTAACACTTAGAAACTAGCTTGAAATCATGCTTTTATTCATATTTTCAGAAGTAAGAGAGCTGGACAGGTTTATGCTTGATTTCAGTGTTTTTGTGCAGGTTTTAAGGTGAATTTGGTGAAAGAAGTGAAGAAGGAGAGAGATGAAATCCGAAAAGACATCAAAAAGTGCAAAAGGAGAAGCCGCAACTGCCGCTCAGCGGCAGTGTACCGCTAAGCGGCACTCAGAAGCTCACGGGGGATCCGCTGAGGGGCAAAATGGCCGCTGAGGGGAAGAAACCAACTCACGCACTTACCGCTGAGCGGTACTTTACCGCTGAGCGGCACACTTATGGGCTTGGGCCTAAATTTTCTGTAATTTTAGAATAGTATATAAGCTTTAGGACGTCCTAGGGTTTGTATCTTTGGCAAAAACAAAGCAAACACTCTGTCTTCCACCCCTTTGAAGGAGGATCTTGGATGCTCAGGCTACCTCTTCACCTTTCTAGGGTTTTATCTTTCATTCTTTCATTATTGTTCATCTAGGTTGACCATGAATATGGTGAACTAAACCTTGTATGTTTGTTGGGGAATCAATGTAATCTTTTGAAGCTCTCATATATGGAATTTGTGTTTACATCTTAATCTAAGACCTATGCTTTCTTTCATCATTAGTTAGGGTTTTTCCTCTTTGCTCAATGCTTGCTTTGTTTAACTCATTCAATGCATGATTATTGATTTTGTCGATACGGGAACGTACGGGGAAGTCTAGATCCGGGGAATTTCTCACAATAGTATATTGGTTGCCTTAAGCTCCTGTGCTAAATAAACTAATTATTAGGAATGCTAGGAATTGTATGAACTCGTAATTAGGGAGAAGCCTTCTTGAAAGGTAATTTAGAGAGTGGCATTAACAATGATGACTTGAATGTTGAATTCCTAAAATATATGAGAGTGGATAAGATGAAATTGACCCCCAACAACATATTCATCAATATATTTCATTGAAAGTGCTTGTCTTTTGTTTTAGCCATTGATCAACCTCATGCGTACATGTTTATTTTCGTCTTTTGCATATTAAACTCCACTTATTTTGTTCTTAAGTCTTAGCTAATCAACAAATCACATAACTAAACTAGGCCGTGAGTCCTTTGGGAGAACGATACTTGGTCTTACCGAGTTTATTACTTGAAACGATTCGATCATACTTGCCGATTGTTAAACAAGTTTGTGACATCATATTTTGGTGATCTTAAATTTGTCCATCATGGACGATTTTGACGAAGTGGACGACGTGGAAGAAGTAGACGAAGTGGACGAAGTTGACAGAGTGGAAGAAGTTAACGTAGTGGACGAAGAGGACGAAGTGGAGCAAGTGGACGAGGTGGACGAAGTGGACGAAGTTGAGGAGTTTGAGGAATTGGACGAAGTGGACGAAGTTGACGAAGTGGACGAAGTGGACGAAGTGGACGAAGTGGACGAAGTTGACGAAGTGGACGACGTGGACGAAGTGGACGAAGTTGACAAAGTGGACGAAGTTGCCGTAGTAGACGAAGAGGACGAAGTGGAGGAAGTGCACGAAGTTGATAAAGTGGACGAAGTTGATGAAGTGGACGAACTGGACGAAGTGGACGACGTGAACGAAGTTGACGAAGTGGAGGAAGTGGACGAAGTTGAAGAGGTGGAGGAAGTTGACGAAGTTGACGAAGTGGATGAAGTTGAGGAAGTGGAGGAAGTGGACGAACTGGACGAAGTTGACGAAGTGGAGGAAGTGTAGGAAGTGGTCGAAGGTTGAGAAGTGAACGAAGTCGACGAATTGGATCAAGTGGACGAAGTGGGGGAAGTGGGGGAAGTGACGAAGTGGACGAAGTTGACGAAGTGGACGAAGTGCACGAAGTTGACGAAGTCAAGGAAGTGGAGAAGTGGACTAAGTCGACGAAGATGACAAAGTGGATGAAGTTGAGGAAGTGGACGAAGTGGAGGAACTGGAGCAAGTGGGCGAAGGTTCAGAACTGAACGAAGTGGACGAAGTGGACGAAGTGAACGAAGTGAACATAGTGAAGGAAGTGGAGGAAGTGGAGGAAGTGGACGAAGTTGAGGAGGTTGAGGAAGTGGACGAATTGGACGAATTGGACGAAGTTGACGAAGTGGACGAAGTTGACGAAGTGGACGAAGTGGACGAAGTGGATGAAGTGGACGAAGTGGACGAAGTGGACGACGTGGAAGAAGTAGACGAAGTGGACGAAGTGGACGAAGTGGACGAAGTTGATGAAGTGGACGACGTGGACGAAGTTGACGAAGTGGACGAAGTGGACAAAGTGGACGAAGTTGACAAAGTGGACGAAGTTGACGTAGTGGACGAGGAGGACGAAGTGGAGGAAGTGGACGAAGTTGATAAAGTGGACGAAGTTGACGAAGTGGACGAAGTTGACGAAGTGGACGAAGTGGACGACGTGAACGAAGTTGACGAAGTGGAGGATGTGGAGGAAGTGGACGAAGATGACGAGGTGGAGAAAGTGGAGGAAGTGGACGAAGTGGACGAAGTGGATGAAGTGGACTAAGTCCACCAAGTGGAGGAAGTGGAGGAAGTGGTCGAAGGTTGAGAAGTGAACGAAGTCGACGAATTGGACGAAGTGGACGAAGTGGGGGAAGTGGACGAAGTTGACGAAGTGGACGAAGTGGACGAAGTGGACGAAGTGGACGAAGTTGAGGAGGTTGAGGAGGTTGAGGAGGTGGACGAATTGGACGAATTGGACGAAGTGGACGAAGTGGACAAAGCCGACGAAGTTGACGAAGTTCACGAAGTGGACGAAGTTCAAGAAGTTGACGAAGTTAACGAAGCGGACGAAGAGAAACTGGACGAAGTGGAGGAAGTGGACGAATTTGACGAAGTGGATGAAGTGGACGAAGTGGACTAAGTCGACGAAGTGGACTAAGTCGACGAAGTGGACGAAGTTGACGTAGTGGATGAAGTGGAGGAAGTGGAGGAAGTGGACGAAGTGGAGGAAATGGACGAAGTAGACGAAGTTTTCGAAGTAAACGAAGTGGACGAAGTAGACCAAGAGGACGAAGTGGAGGAAGTTGTTGAAGTGGAGGAAGTTGACGAAATGGAGGAAGTGGACGAAGTGGACGAAGACAACGAAGTGGACGAAGTTGACGAAGTGGACGAAGTGGACGATGTGGAGGAAGTCAAAGAAGTGGACGAAGTAGAAGAAGGTTGAGAAGTGGACGAAGTTGACAAAGTGGACGAAGTCGAGTAGTGGACGAAGAGGACGAAGTGGACAAAGTTGACCAAGTTGACGAAGTGGACGACGTGAACGAAGTTGACCAAGTGGAGAAAGTGGATGAAGTGGAGGAAGTGGACGAAATTGACGAAGTGGACGAAGTTGAGGAGGTTGAGGAAGTGGCCGAAGTGGAGAAATTAAACGAAGTTGACGAAGTGGACGAATATGACGAAGTGGAGGAAGTGGGCGAAGGTTGAGAAGTGGACGAAGTGGACGAAGTGGACGAAGTGGACGAAGTGGACGAAGTGGACGAAGTTGACGAAGTTGACGAAGTGGACGAATGGACGAAGTGGACGAAGTGGACGAAGTTGACGAAGTGGACGAATGGACGAAGTGGACGTCATGAACGAAGTTGACGAAGTGGAGGAAGTAGAGGAACTGGAGGAAGTGGACGAAGTGGACTAAGTCGGCGAAGTGGACGAAGTTGACGAAGTGGATGAACTTAAGGAAGTGGACGAAGTTGACGACACTGAGGAAGTGGAGCAAGTGGCCGAAGGTTTAGAACTGAACGAAGTGGACGAATTGCACGAATTGGACGAAGTGGACGAAGTGGAGGAAGTGGAGGAAGTGGATGAAGTGGGGAAGTGGACGAAGGGGACGAAGTTGATGAAGTGGACGAAGTTGAGGAGGTTGAGGAAGTGGACGAATTGGACGAAGTGGACGAAGTTGACGAAGTTGAGGAGGTTGATGATTTGGACGAAGTGGATGAATTGGACGAATTGGACGATGTTGACGAAGTGGACGAAGTGGACGAAGTTGACGAAGTGGACGAAGTGGAAGAAGTGGACGAAGTTGACAAAGTGGAAGAAGTCGACGTAGTGGACGAAGAGGACGAAGTGGACGAAGTGGACGAAGTTGAGGAAGTGGACGAAGTGGACGAGGTGGACGAAGTGGACGAAGTTGAGGAAGTGGAGGAAGTGGAGGAAGTGGACTAAGTCGACGAAGTGGACTAAGTCGACGAAGTGGACGAAGTTGACGAAGTGGATGAAGTGGAGGAAGTGGAGGAAGTGGACGAAGTGGAGGAAATGGACGAAGTAGACGAATTAGACGAAGTTTCCGAAGTAAACGAAGTGGACGAAGTAGACCAAGAGGACGAAGTGGAGGAAGTTGTTGAAGTGGACGAAGTTGACGAAATGGAGGAAGTGGACGAAGTGGACGAAGACAACGAAGTGGACGAAGTTGACGAAGTGGACGAAGTGGACGAAGTGGAGGAAGTCAAAGAAGTGGACGAAGTAGAAGAAGGTTGAGAAGTGGACGAAGTTGACAAAGTGGACGAAGTCGAGTAGTGGACGAAGAGGACGAAGTGGACAAAGTTGACCAAGTTGACGAAGTGGACGACGTGAACGAAGTTGACCAAGTGGAGAAAGTGGATGAAGTGGAGGAAGTGGACGAAATTGACGAAGTGGACGAAGTGGACGAAGTGGATGAAGTTGAGGAGGTTGAGGAAGTGGCCGAAGTGGACAAATTAACGAAGTTGACAAAGTGGACGAAGTGGACGAATATGACGAAGTGGACGAAGTGGACGAAGTTGACGAAGTTGACGAAGTGGACGAATGGACGAAGTGGACGTCATGAACGAAGTTGACGAAGTGGAGGAAGTAGAGGAAGTGGAGGAAGTGGACGAAGTGGACTAAGTCGGCGAAGTGGACGAAGTTGACGAAGTGGATGAAGTTAAGGAAGTGGACGAAGTGGACGAAGTTGACGACACTGAGGAAGTGGAGCAAGTGGCCGAAGGTTTAGAACTGAACGAAGTGGACGAATTGAACGAATTGGACGAAGTGGACGAAGTGGAGGAAGTGGATGAAGTGGATGAAGTGGGGAGGTGGACGAAGGGGACGAAGTTGATGAAGTGGACGAAGTTGAGGAGGTTGAGGAAGTGGGCGAATTGGACGAAGTTGACGAAGTGGACGAAGTTGACGAAGTTGAGGAGGTTGATGATTTGGACAAAGTGGACGAAGTGGACAAAGTTGATGAAGTGGACGACGTGGACGAAGTTGACGAAGTGGACGAAGTGGACGACGTGGACGAAGTGGACGAAGTGGACAAAGCCGACGAAGTTGACGAAGTTCACGAAGTGGACGAAGTTCAAGAAGTTGACGAAGTTAACGAAGCGGACGAAGAGAAACTGGACGAAGTGGAGGAAGTGGACGAAGTTGACGAAGTGGAGGAAGTGGACGAAGTGGACTAAGTCGACGAAGTGGACTAAGTCGACGAAGTGGACGAAGTTGACGAAGTGGATGAAGTGGAGGAAGTGGAGGAAGTGGACGAAGTGGAGGAAATGGACGAAGTAGACGAATTAGACGAAGTTTCGAAGTAAACGAAGTGGACGAAGTAGACCAAGAGGACGAAGTGGAGGAAGTTGTTGAAGTGGACGAAGTTGACGAAATGGAGGAAGTGAACGAAGTGGACGAAGACATCGAAGTGGACGAAGTTGACGAAGTGGACGAAGTGGACGAAGTGGAGGAAGTCAAGAAGTGGACGAAGTAGAAGAAGGTTGAGAAGTGGACGAAGTTGACAAAGTGGACGAAGTCGAGTAGTGGACGAAGAGGACGAAGTGGACAAAGTTGACCAAGTTGACAAAGTGGACGACGTGAACGAAGTTGACCAAGTGGAGAAAGTGGATGAAGTGGAGGAAGTGGACGAAATTGACGAAGTGGACGAAGTGGACGAAGTTGAGGAGGTTGAGGAAGTGGCCGAAGTGGACAAATTAAACGAAGTTGACGAAGTGGAGGAATTGGACGAAGGTTGAGAAGTGAACGAAGTGGACGTCATGAACGAAGTTGACGAAGTGGAGGAAGTAGAGGAAGTGGACGAAGTGGACGAAGTGGACTAAGTCGGCGAAGTGGACGAAGTTGACGAAGTGGATGAAGTTAAGGAAGTGGACGAAGTGGACGAAGTTGACGACACTGAGCAAGTGGAGCAAGTGGCCGAAGGTTTAGAACTGAACGAAGTGGACGAATTGTACGAATTGGACGAAGTGGACGAAGTGGACGAAGTGGACGAAGTGGACGTAGTGGAGGAAGTGGATGAAGTGGGGGAAGTGGACGAAGGGGACGAAGTTGATGAAGTGGACGAAGTTGAGGAGGTTGAGGAAGTGGACGAATTGGACGAAGTTGACGAAGTGGACGAAGTTGACAAAGTTGAGGAGGTTGATGATTTGGACGAAGTGGATGAATTGGACGAATTCGACGATGTTGACAAAGTGGACGAAGTTGACGAAGTGGACGAAGTGGAAGAAGTGGACGAAGTTGACAAAGTGGAAGAAGTCGACGTAGTGGACGAAGAGGACGAAGTGGAGGAAGTGGACGAAGTTGAGGAAGTGGACGAAGTGGACGAGGTGGACGAAGTGGACGAAGTTGAGGGTTGAGGAATTGGACGAAGTGGACGAATTGGACGAAGTGGATGAAGTGGACGAAGTGGACGAAGTAGACAAAGTGGACGAAGTGGACAAAGTTGATGAAGTGGACGACGTGGACGAAGTTGACGAAGTGGACGAAGTGGACGAAGTGGACGAAGTGGACGAAGTGGACGAAGTGGACGAAGTTGACAAAGTGGACGAAGTTGACGTAGTGGACGAAGTGGACGAAGTGGACAAGGTTGACAAAGTGGACGAAGTTGGCAAAGTGGAGGAAGTGGACGAAGTTGACGAAGTGGACGAAGTGGACGACGTGAACGAAGTTGACGAAGTGGAGGAAGTGGAGGAAGTGGGAGAAGTGGATGAAGTTGACGAGGTCGAGAAAGTGGACGAAGTGGACGAAGTGGACTAAGTCGACGAAGTGGAAGAAGTTGACGAAGTTGACGAAGTGGATGAAGTTGAGGAAGTGGAGGAAGTGGACGAACTGGACGAAGTCGACGAAGTGGAGGAAGTGGAGGAAGTGGTCGAAGGTTGAGAACTGAACGAAGTCGACGAATTGGACGAAGTGGACGAAGTGGACGAAGTTGACGAAGTGGATGAAGTTGAGGAGGTTCAAGAGGTGGACGAATTGGACGAAGTGGACGACGTGGACAAAGTTGACCAACTGGAGAAAGTGGAGGAAGTGGAGGAAGTGGACGAAGTGGACTAAGTCGACGAAGTGGACGAAGTTGACGAAGTGGATGAAATGGAGGAAGTGGAGGAAGTGCACGAAGTGGACGAAGTGGAGGAAGTGGACGAAGGTTGAGAAGTGAATGAAGTGGACGAATTGGACGAAGTGGACGAATTAGACGAAGTTTACGAAGTGGACGAAGTGGGCGAAAAGAATGAAGTGGACGAAGTGGACGAAGAGGACGAAGTGGAGGAAGTTGTTGAGGTGGATGAAATTGACGAAGTGGAGGAAGTGGATTAAGTGGACAAAGACAACGAAGTGGACGAAGTTGACGAAGTGGACGATGTGGAAGAAGGGGACGAAGTAGAAGAAGGTTGAGAAGTGGACGAAGTGGACGAAGTCGACGAAGTTGGTGAAGTGGAGGAAGTGGACGACGTGAACTAAGTTGACATAGTGGACGAAGTGGACGAAGTTGGCGAAGTGGAGGAAGTGTGAAGTGGACGAAGTGGACTAAGTCGACGAAGTGGACGAAGTTGACGAAGTTGACGAAGTGGACGAAGTGGAGGAAGTGGAGGAAGTTGACGAAGTGGAGGAAGTGGAAAAAGTGGAGGAAGTGGAGGAACTGGACGAAGTGCTCGAACTGGACGAAGTGCTCGAAGTTGACGACGTGGCCGAAGTTGACGAAGTAGATGAAGTGGACGAAGTGGACGACGTGAACGAAGTTGACGAAGTGGAGGAAGTGGACGAAGTGGACGACGTGGACGAAGTGGAGGAAGTGGAGGAAGTGGAGGAAGTGGATGAAGTGGAGGAACTGGACGAAGTGGACGAAGTGGACGAAGTGGACGTAGTGCACAACGTGGACGAAGTGGACGAAGTGGACGAAATGGACGAAGTGGACGAAGTGGACGAAGTGGACGAAGTGGACGAAGTGGAAGAAGTGGAAGAAGTGGACGAAGTAGACGAAGGTTAGGAAGTGGACGAAGTGGACGAAGTGGACGAAGTGGCGGAAGTGGAGGAAGTGGAGGCGTTGGAGGAAGTGGAGGAAATGGACGAAGTGGACGAACTTGAATAAGTGACGAAGTTGACGAAGTGGACGAAGTTGACAAAGTGGACGAAGAGGACGAAGTGGACGAAGTGGAAGAAGTGGACGAAGTATACGAAGGTTTAGAACTGGACGAAGTGGACGAAGGTTGAGAACTGGACGAAGTGGACGAAGAGGACGAAGTGGACGAAGTGGATCAAGTTGACGAAGTGGACGAAGTTGACGAAGTGGACGAAGTGGACGAAGTTGACGAAGTAGACGAAGAGGACAAAGTGGACGAAGTTGACGAAGTTGACGAAGTGGACGAAGTTGACGAAGTGGACGAAGTTTACGAAGTGGACGAAGTTCATTAGGTTGACGAAGTTGAGGAAGTTGACGAAGTCGACGAATTGGACGAAATGGACGAAGTCGACGAAGAGGACGAAGTGGACGAAGTGAACGAAGTGGACGAAGTGGACGAAGTGGACGAAGTGGACGAAGTGGAGCAGGTGGAAGAGGTGGACGAAGTAACGAAGGTTTAGAAGTGGACGAAGTGGCCGAAGTTGAGGAGGTTGAGGTAGTGGACGAAGTGGACAAATTGGACGAAGTTGACGAAGTGGACAAGGTGGACGAAGTGGACGACGTGGACGAAGTTGACGAAGTAGACGAAGTGGACGAAGAGGAGAAGTGGACGAAGTTGACGAGGTGGACGAAGTGGAGGAAGTGGAGGAAGTGGACGAAGTTGAGGAGGTTGAGGAAGTGGACGAAGTTGACGAAGTGGACGAAGTGGAGGAAGTAGACGAAGTGGACGAAGTAGACGAAGGTTGACGAAGTGGAAGAAGTGGACGAAGTAGACGAAGGTTGACAAGTGGACGAAGTGGAGGAAGTGGAGGAAGTGGAGGAAGTGGAAGAAGTGGACGAAGAGGAGGAAATGGAGGAAGTGGATGACGAAGAGGACGAAAGTTGATAAGTGGAAAAAGTGGACGAAGTGGACGAAGTTGACGAAGTGGACGAAGTGGACGAAGTGGAAGAAGTGGACGAAGTAGACGAAACATGAGAAGTGGATGAAGCAGACGAAGGCTGGGAAGTGGACGAAGTGGACGAGGTGGACGAAGTGGACGAAGTGGACGAAGTTGAGGACGTTGAGGAAGTTGACGAAGTGGACGAAGTTGACGAAGTTGAGGAGGTTGAGGAATTGGACGAAGTGGATGAATTGGACGAATTGGACGAAGTTGACGAAGTGGACGAAGTGGACGAAGTTGACGAAGTGGACGAAGTGGAAGAAGTGGACGAAGTGGAGGAAGTGGACGAAGTTGACGAAGGGACGAAGTGGACGAAGTGGACGAAGTGGACGAAGTGGACGAGGTGGACGAAGTCGAGGGGTTTGAGGAATTGGACGAAGTGGACGAATTGGACGAAGTTGACGAAGTGGATGAAGTGGACGAAGTGGACGAAGTGGACAAAGTGGACGAAGTGGACGAAGTGGACGAAGTTGACGACGTGGACGAAGTTGACGAAGTGGACGAAGTGGACGAGGTGGACGAAGTTGATAAAGAGGACGAAGTTGAGGTAGTGGACGAAGAGGACGAAGTGGAGGAAGTGGAGGAAGTTGACGAAGTGGACGAAGTTGACAAAGTTGACGAAGCGGACGAAGAGAAAGTGGACGATGTGGAGGAAGTAGACGAATTGGACGAAGTCGACGAATTTGACAAAGTGGACGAAGTGGGGGAAGTGGACGAAGTTGACGAACTTGACGAAGTGGACGAAGTGCAAGAAGTTGACGAAGTGGACGAAGTCCACGAAGTTGACGAAGTTGACGAAATGGACGAAGTGGACGAAGTGGATGAAGTTGAGGAGGTTGAGGAGGTGGACGAATTGGACGAATTGGACGAATTGGACGAAGTGGACGAAGTGGACGACGTGGACGAAGTTGACGAACTGGACGAATTGGACGAAGTTGACGAAGTTGACGAAGTTGACGAAGTGGACAAAGTGGACGAAGTGGACGAAGTGGAGGACATGAACGAAGTTGACGAAGTGGAGGAAGTAGAGGAAGTGGACGAAGTGGACGAAGTGGACTAAGTCGACGAAGTGGACGAAGTTGACGAAGTGGAGGAAGTTGAGGAAGTGGACGAAGTTGAGGAAGTGGAGCAAGTGGCCGAAGGTTGAGAACTGAACCAAGTGGACGAATTGGACGAAGTGGACGAAGTGGAGGAAGTGGAGGAAGTGGATGAAGTGAGGGAAGTGGACGAAGGGGACGAAGTTGATGAAGTGGACGAAGTGGACGAAGTTGAGGAGGTTGCGGAAGTTGACGAATTGGACGAAGTTGACGAAGTGGACGAAGTTGACCAAGTTGAGGAGGTTGAGGAATTGGACGAAGTGGACGAAGTGGACGAAGTGGACGAAGTGGACGAAGTGGAGGAAGTGGACGAGGTGGACGAAGTGGACGAAGTCGAGGGGTTTGAGGAATTGGACGAAGTGGACGAATTGGACGAAGTTGACGAAGTGGATGAAGTGGACGAAGTGGACGAAGTGGACAAAGTGGACGAAGTGGACGAAGTTGACAACGTGGACGAAGTTGACGAAGTGGACGAAGTGGACGAGGTGGATGAAGTTGACAAAGAGGACGAAGTTGAGGTAGTGGACGAAGAGGACGAAGTGGAGGAAGTGGACGAAGTTGACAAAGTGGACGAAGTTGAGGAAGTGGACGAAGTTGAGGAAGTGGACGAAGTTGACGAAGTGGACGACGTGAACGAAGTTGACGAAGTGGAGGAAGTGGAGGAAGTGGATGAAGTGGATGAAGTTGACGAGGTCGAGAAAGTGGAGGAAGTGGAGGAAGTGGACTAAGTCGACAAAGTGGAAGAAGTTGACGAAGTTGACGAAGTGGATGAAGTTGAGGAAGTGGAGGAAGTGGACGAACTGGAGGAAGTCGACGAAGTGGAGGAAGTGGAGGAAGTGGTCGAAGGTTGATTCAATCATGTTACCTAAGGTTGACATCATATTTTGGTGATCATAAATTTGTCCATCATAACAACACAATTATTCTTATTTTTTCCAACTTACCTTTGCATTTGCATTGAGCTTTGCTTCTTTTTCTTTTCTTTTCTTTTTCTTTGCATATTCTTACTTTTTTAGCTCTTAGCTCAATGCTTTCCCTTTTCTATATTTTCCCAACAACCCCAAACTTGAACATTTAACAATACCACACAAGATCTTCTACTTAACTCAAGGTAAAGATTTTCAATCAAGGGTTTTCAGTGTATGTTCAAGGCTAAGGGTTCAAAGGATAGAACACAAAGTGTTCTCTTTTAGTGGGCTAGCTTTATGAATTTGGCCAATAAAAAAGGTTCCAACAAACGGCCTTGATCATATGATGCAAAACAAGCAATTGATTCAATCATAGAAAACCTGGGCAAAGTCATTCATGTTTCCAAAGTAATAACATTCAATCAATAAAAACTCTGGAGCTCAAAACCTCACATATAAGCTCATTCACATTTGACATACACATCCTGCTTAATTTCACAATCACAATCATAATATCATGCATTTGTTCACAAAGCTTGCGAATCACCTGTATGAGCATTTTAATGTGCACATCATCTCAACATCAATCAATCAGTAATCATCATCAAGCATTACTTATCAAACAACCACAGTTAATAGCAAACCATCACACAAACCAGGTGTTCAATAGAATACATCAAACCCTAATCTAAAAACAAAAACAAATAAGTTCAGAAAACTTAAACCAACAAAAGCATAAGCATATGATAGCATTCATCAGTAAATGCTATCTCAGCTCCTCATCAGTCTGAGCTGTCCTCTGTATCTTCCTCTTCCTCCTCTCTTCATCATCTTCAAATGCCTCATTCTCATCAGCTTCATCTTCTTCCATCTCTCTAGCTAAAGCTTCAGCTGCTCCAGCTCCTCCTCCATGCACTGGTTCCTCTGGCCAAGCTACCACATTATGGAATTCATCCATAGTCCACCTGTGGGCTGGAGGTGTATCATACATCCCCACAATCATCTCAGTAGTGGCCACCTGCCCTCTGTGAATGGACTGCAACTGAGCACCTATAAGAGACATATACATGTCCCTCATCTGGAATGGTTCTGCTTCATGTGTCTCAGCAGATGTCTGGCTCTGTGCTGGCCCTCTCTCTCTACGAGCACGGCGTGGTGGAACTGGCTGAGCTGCTTCCTCACCTCCACAATACTGTCTGTAATACGCCTCATCAATGGCTTTTCTTGGCCTTTCAAATCGTGGAACAGAAGTATCCACCCCAGCTAGCTTGCAAAGGTGAGTAATCAAGGAAGGATGTCCTATTGGTGCTTTGTTGTTTGAGGTGTTGGCGCATACACTAATTTCATCAGCTATCACCTGCCCAATGTTAAAATTTAAATTTCTGATAACACAGTAGATGAATAGTACCCTGCTGAGAGTAATATCTGACACATGTGAACATGGCTGAATGTTGGCATGAGAAAATGCCATCCAATATTTTGCAAGAGGAGTCAAATCCGTCCTCCTAATGTTAACCACTGAGCCAGATCTATTCCTTTGGAAGTGTCCTCGAGGTATGCATAGTACTCTCTCCACATCCTCATAATCAGCACCTTCCTCCATGCAAAGAGCAAACTGGCACTGCTCACCAGCCCACACAGTATCCAGGAAGTTATTGATAGAATCAGGATCATACCTGATAGGATGGCCTCTGACATAGCCCAAATAATTCTCAGCTGGATAATCACCAATCTTCTTTGCATTGGTGTAAAATTCCTTTACCACAGCTATGTTGGCAGGTGCAGGATATGTGGCTAGCTTTGCCCAGTCATTCCCTAACACTTGCTCTCTAAATTGAGGAGCAAAGTTAGGTATCATTCCAACCTTTCTCTCCATCAGAAGTCTCCTGTCCTGAACCACCCTAAAGTGCTTCTCATGTTTCCTAGAGAGGAACCTACTAGAGTGGGGTTGCTTTGGTTCCTTTTCCTTTCTCTTGGTTGCCATGGTTTTCAATCTCTTTCCTGAAGAGGATGCCATTCCTACATTCAAACACAAATACAAAACCACAGAACATGATGTTAATCATTAGTAAACACAGAACACAACTCCTTTCGAAGCTAAACCACCGCTGAGGGCCAGAATTTCCCCTCAGCGCCACCAGTGCCATAGTCCAGATCACAAAAAACCAGAAAAACCAAATCTGGCAGAGTGCCGCTCAGCGGCAATTTACCCCTCAGCGGTAACTCTGCAGATTTTTGAAAATCTTGTTTTAAAGCTGTCCTAACTCCACCCAAATGCAATTTTTAGTTTTCCAGTTCATAATCATGCAGTTTAATCGGTTCAAACATCAAATATATCATCAAATCATGCATAGAAATCAAAACCCCTAAATATTCATGCTTTGACAATCACATTCAAATTCAAGAACCCTAGAATGAACAAAATGCTTATTACTTACTTGGGTGGAGATACTAGATGCAATGAAAATGCTTCCAAGCTAGAATGCTCTCTTCCAACCCCAAACTTTGATGGCACACTAGTGAAAAAGTGAGTGGAAGAGAAATTTTCTTAAGAGGGAAGAGTGAAAAGATGTGGAAAACCTTGGAAAAGGTATGTGGGAGTGTTTGTGCAGAGAAGAGCCAGCAAACAGAAACTTATGCGCAGCTTAGGGTATAAAAATACCCTAATGGGCTCGAGTCCTACTGAGGGGAAACTAAAGCCCATCTGCGAGAGTACCGCTCAGCGGCACTTTCGTGATGTGCTCTTCTCCTTCTTTTCTTAACCTACGTGCCTCTTAAACATGCCCCTCACTGGTTCCCTGCAATTCAATCCTCAGATTACTTATGCAAACCCTATTATGCAACTAAAATGAAACAAACAGAAACATTCAATCAACTGGGTTGCCTCCCAGGTAGCGCTTGTTTAACGTCACGAGCCTGACCCAAAATTCACCAACACCCATCAGTAGGTGTAACAAACTTACCAACACCCATCAATAGGTGCAAAATTTTCTTACCAACACCCATCAGTAGGTGTTACAAACTGAGTATCCTTCAGTAGATACTTAACCACCTAGCATCCTTCAGTAGATGCTATATCCAACAAAATATTTACAAAAATAATGTCCACAGATTAAAAGTTACAAAACCAAAATCAAAATCAAAAGTTTTTAAATCACTGGGTTGCCTCCTGATAACAGTTGAAAAACTGTTATTTTCATGATTAAAATTGACACTAAAAGCAACCTTTACACTTAGAAACTAGCTTGAAATCATGCTTTTCTTCATATTTTTAGAAATAAGAGAGCTGGACAGGTTTATGCTTGATTTCAGTGTTTTTGTGCAGGTTTTAAGGTGAATTTGGTGAAAGAAGTGAAGAAGGAGAGAGATGAAATCAGAAAAGACAATAAAAAGTGAAAAAGGAGAAGCCGAAGTCACCGCTCAGCGGCAGTTTACCGCTCAGCGGCACTAAGGAGCTTGCGGGAGGTCCGCTGAGGGGCAAAATGGCCGCTGAGGGGAGCAAACAAGTCACGCACTCACCGCTGAGCGGTATTTTACCGTTGAGCGGCACTTTAATGGGCTTGGACTTGACTTTTTGTAATTTACGAATGATATATAATCTTTAGGGTTTCCTAGGGTTAGGCATCTTTAGTAGAAACGAAGCAAACACTCTCTCTTCCACCCCTTTGAAGGAGGATCTTGGATGCTGAGGCTTCCTCTTCACCTTTCTAGGGTTTATCCTTTCATTCTTTCATTGTAATTCATCTAGGTTCACCATGAATATGGTGAACTAAACTCTGTATGTTTGTTGGGGAATCAATGTAATCTTGTGAAACTCTCATATATGGAATCTGTTTTTACATCTTTTAATTAAGACTTATGCTTTCTTTTCATCATTAGTTAGGGTTTTTCCTCTTTGCATAATGCTTGCATTGTTTAACTCATTCGATGCATGATTATTGGTTTTGTCGATACGGGCACGTACGGGGAAGTCTAGATCCGGGGAATTTCTCCCAATATGATATTGGTTGTCGTTAAGCTCCTGCACTTATGAACTGATCATTAGGAATGCTAGGAATTGTATGAACTCGTGATTAGGGAGAAGCCTTCTAGAAAGGTATTTTAGAGAGTGGCATTAACAATGATGATTTGAATGTTGAATTCCTAAAATATATGAGAGTGGATAAGATGAAATTGACCCCCAACAACATATTCATACATTAATATCATTGAAAGTGTTTATCTTTTGCTTTTTGCCATTGATCAAAACTTCATGCATACATGTTTATTTTCTATCTTGCATATTAAACTCCAAATATTTCTTCTTTAAGTCTTAGCTAATCAAGAAACCACACAACTAAACTAGGCCGTGAGTCCTTTGGGAAGAACGATACTTGGTCTTACCAAGTTTATTACTTGAACGATTCGGTCACACTTGCCGATTGAAAAACAAGTTTATGACATCATATTTTGGTGTTCATAAATTTGTCAATCACCTCCCAGCAAGCGCTCTTTTAACGTCATTAGCTTGACCCAGTAAAGCTCAAGTTCCTTCTTCTTTTTCTTCTTCTTTCTACTGAACTTCTTTAGAAATTTAATCAAACCAGGAACCTGTTGCAGTGTCTCAATCATAGAAACTTTAATCTCCAATTTCTTGAAGATTTCCATAAAGCACTTAAATTTCTTTTCCTTCCTATGATTCTTCTTTAGATGAGGATGGGATTTTTCATACGATTCCTTCTTCTTTCCTCTCATCTTCTTTTTCTTACGCTTTCTCTCCCCAAATTTTCTCTTTTTCTTTTCTTTTATTTTTTTCTTCCCTTCTCTTTTTCTCCTCAACTTCTTTATTTTCACACAAATTTTCTTTCTCTCTTCTCTCTCAACCACTTCTTTTTCTTTTTCTTCATCTTTATCTTTCTCACTCAACTCTTCTTTCTCTTTTCTCTCTACCCTTTCCTCATCTCCCTCTAATTTTTCCTCATCAAGAATCTTGTCACTTTCAGTGATAATAACTTGCCCTTCCTCCTTAAGGTTAACTTCAGTATTAACATCATCATTCAATCTCTGATTGATGTAACGAAGTTGCATCTCCATTCTTTTACATGATTCTTCAATGCTTTTCTGAGTAGAGTCGGAATTTTTCAAAAATCGTTGAAGGGTGTCCTCCAACCTATCCAAACTTCCTGATAGAAAGGGTTGTTGCTGCCATTGTTGTTGTGGTTGGTTCTCAAATTGTCCAGCAGCTTGCCAAAATTGGCTTTGATCCATGCTTGAGAGAGGTTCCCACCAGTGGTTGAGATTACTTTGGTAGAATTGAGTGCCCATATGGTTAAATTCTTGACCAAATTGCATTCTGCAGACATTAGGCACAAAACTCTAGAAAATATTTGTTAGCACAAAAGATAGAGAAGATACAAAGAATAAATGATAAGAACATAAAAGATACAGAGGATAAGATAAAATAAAATAAAATAAAATAAAATCTAATCTAATAAAAACCGAAAAAATAAAAACAGAAAATAAAAACAGAAATTCAAAATTAAAGTCAAAGATAATCAATAATCACACAAATTAACCAGTTAAACCAGAGTCCCCGGCAACGGTGCCAAAAACATGATGGACAAATTTATGAACACCAAAATATGATGTCACAAACTTGTTTTACTATCGGGAAGTATGACCGAATCGTTCAAGTAATAAACTTGGTAAGACCAAGTATCGTTCTTCCCAAAGGACTCACGGCCTAGTTTAGTTGTGTGGTTTGTTGATTAGCTAAGACTTAAAGACGAAATATTTGGATTATATTATGCAAAAGACGAAAATAAACATGTATGCATGAACTTTTGATCAATGGCAAAGGCAAAAGATAAACACTTTCAACGAAATATACGTATGAATATGTTGTTGGGGGTCAATTTCATCTCATCCACTCTCATATATTTTCGGAATTCAACATTCAAATCATCATTGTTAATGCCACTCTCTAAAGTACCTTTCAAGAAGGCTTCTCCCTAATTACGAGTTCATACAATTCCTAGCATTCCTAATAATTAGTTCATCAAGTGCAGGAGCTTAACGACAACCAATATAATATTGGGAGAGATTCCCCAGATCTAGACTTCCCCGTACGTTCCCGTATCGACAAAATCAATAATCATGCATCGAATGAGTTAAACAATGCAAGCATTAAGCAAAGAGGAAAAACCCTAACTAATGATGAAAGAAAGCATAAATCTTAAATATAAGATGTAAAAACAAATTCCATATATGAGAGCTTCAAAAGATTACATTGATTCCCCAACAAACATACAAGGTTTAGTTCACCATATTCATGGTGAACCTAGATGAATAACAATGAAAGAATGAAAGATAAAACCCTAGAAAGGTGAAGAGGAAGCCTGAGCATCCAAGATCCTCCTTCAAAGGGGCGGAAGAGAGAGTGTTTGCTTCGTTTCTGCCAAAGATACCTAACCCTAGGAAACCCTAAAGCTTATATATTATTTGTAAATTACACAAAATTAAGTCCAAGCCCATAAAAGTGCCGCTCAGCAGTAAAGTACCGCTCAGCGGTAAGTGCGTGAGTTGGTTTCTTCCCCTCAGCGGCCATTTTGCCCCTCAGCGGATCTCCCGTAAGCTCTTGAGTGTCGCTCAGCGGTAAACTACGCTGAGCGGTGACTTCGGCTTCTCCTTTTGCACTTTTTGATGTCTTTTCTGATTTCATCTCTCTCCTTCTTCACTTCTTTCACCAAATTCACCTTAAAACCTGCACAAAAACACTGAAATCAAGCATAAACCTGTCCAGCTCTCTTATTTCTGAAAATATGAAGAAAAGCATGATTTCAAGCTAGTTTCTAAGTGTAAAGGTTGCTTTTTGTGTCAATTTTAAGCATGAAAATAACAGTTTTTCAACTGTTATCACAACCCCAAACTTAGAACTTTGCTTGTCCTCAAGCAAACAAAATGTAACTTACTCTTCAACCAATTCATATGATGGTTCACTCATTCAAAAATCCTCTTTTTCAAGATAAGTAACAACTTCACTCAAACTTATGACCAAAAGTTCAATCAAGATGTGCACATGCTTTAGTGTTCACAAAGTCATTTAAATTCCAACAAATGCTATTTTTCATGAATGATCAATCAATTAAGCATGGATGTTCATGTTTTCATGGAATATTTCCTCACTAGGTAAAGTGTTTCACTCACACACAAGTGTATAGGAGGTACTCACTCATTCACTCTACTATCACAATGTCACATGAATCAACTTTGCCTTTCATTTTACCACAATCAAAAACGTTCACAAGCATGCATCATCACAAGGACTTTTCAATGGCTTATAATGTGGCTGGGCTAACAAGAAAATTTGTTTTTCTGGATCACAAAATCCTTGAGTTAAGAGAATCATAACAACACAATTATTCTTATTTTTCCCAACTCGCCTTTGCATTTGCATTGAGCTTTGCTTCTTTTTCTTTTCTTTTCTTTTTCTTTGCATATTCTTACTTTTTTAGCTCTTAGCTCAATGCTTTTCCTTTTCTATATTTTCCCAACAACCCCAAACTTGAACATTTAACAATACCACACAAGATCTTCTACTTAACTCAAGGTAAAGATTTTCAATCAAGGGTTTTCAGTGTATGTTCAAGGCTAAGGGTTCAAAGGATAGAACACAAAGTGTTCTCTTTTAGTGGGCTAGCTTTATGAATTTGGCCAATAAAAAAGGTTCCAACAAACGGCCTTGATCATATGATGCAAAACAAGCAATTGATTCAATCATAGAAAACCTGGGCAAAGTCATTCATGTTTCCAAAGTAATAACATTCAATCAATAAAAACTCTGGAGCTCAAAACCTCACATATAAGCTCATTCACATTTGACATACACATCCTACTTAATTTCACAATCACAATCATAATATCATGCATTTGTTCACAAAGCTTGCGAATCACCTGTATGAGCATTTTAATGTGCACATCATCTCAACATCAATCAATCAGTAATCATCATCAAGCATTACTTATCAAACAATCACAGTTAATAGCAAACCATCACACAAACCAGGTGTTCAATAGAGTACATCAAACCCTAATCTAAAAACAAAAACAAATAAGTTCAGAAAACTTAAACCAACAAAAGCATAAGCATATGATAGCATTCATCAGTAAATGCTATCTCAGCTCCTCATCAGTCTGAGCTGTCCTCTGTATCTTCCTCTTCCTCCTCATCTTCATCATCTTCAAATGCCTCATCATCATCAGCTTCATCTTCTTCCATCTCTCTAGCTGAAGCTTCAGCTGCTCCAGCTCCTCCTCCATGCACTGGTTCCTCTGGCCAAGCTACCACATTATGGAATTCATCCATAGTCCACCTATGGGCTGGAGGTGTATCATACATCCCCACAATCATCTCAGCAGTGGCCACCTGCCCTCTGTGAATGGACTGCAGCTGAGCACCTATAAGAGACATATACATGTCCCTCATCTGGAATGGTTCTGCTTCATGTGTCTCAGCAGATGTCTGGCTCTGTGCTGGCCCTCTCTCTCTACGAGCACGGCGTGGTGGAACTGGCTGAGCTGTTTCCTCACCTCCACAATACTGTCTGTAATAAGCCTCATCAATAGCTTTTCTTGGCCTCTCAAATGGTGGAGCAAAAGTGTCCACCCCAACTATCTTGCAAAGGTGAGTAATCAAGGAGGGATGTCCTAGTGGTGCTTTGTTGTTTGAGGTATTGGCGCACACACTAATCTCATCAACTATCACCTGCCCAATATTAACATTCAAGTTTCTGATAGCACAGCAGATGAATAGTGCCCTGCTGAGAGTAATATCTGACACATGTGAACATGGCTGAATGTTGGCATGAGAAAACGCCATCCAATACTTTGCAAGAGGAGTCAAATCCGTCCTCCTAATGTTAACCACTGAGCCAGATCGATTCCTTTGGAAGTGTCCTCCAGGTATACATAGTACTCTCTCCACATCCTCATAATCAGCACCTTCCTCCATGCAAAGAGCAAACTGGCACTGCTCACCAGCCCACACAGTATCCAGGAAGTTATTGATAGAATCAGGATCATACCTGATAGCATGGCCTATGACATAGCCCAAATAATTTTCAGCTGGATAATCACCAATCTTCTTTGCATTGGTGTAAAATTCCTTTACCACAGCTATGTTGGCAAGTGCAGGATAGGTGGCTAGCTTTCCCCAGTCATTCCCTAACACTTGTTCTCCAAATTGAGGAGCCAAGTTAGGTATCATTCCAACCTTTCTCTCCATCAGAAGTCTCCTGTCCTGAACCACCCTAAAGTACTTCTCATGTTTCCTAGAGAGGAACCTACTAGAGTGGGGTTGCTCTGGTTCCTTTTCCTTTCTCTTAGTTGCCATGGTTTTCAATCTCTTTCCTAAAGAAGATGCCATTCCTGCATTCAAACACAGATACAAAACCACAGAACATGATGTTAGTCATTAGTAAACACAGAACACAACTCCTTTCGAAGCTAAACCACCGTTGAGGGCCAGAATTTCCCTTCAGCGCCACCCGTGCCATAGTCCAGATCACAAAAAACCAGAAAAACCAAATCTGGCAGAGTGCCGCTCAGCGGCAGTTTACCCCTCAGCGGTAACTCTGCAGAATTTTTGAAAATCTTGTTTTAAAGTTGTCCTAACTCCACCCAAATGCAATTTTTAGTTTTCCAGTTCATAATCATGCAGTTTAATCGGTTCAAACATCAAATATATCATCAAATCATACATAGAAATCAAAACCCCTAAATATTCATGCTTTGACAATCACATTCAAAATCAAAAACCCTAGAATGAACAAAATGCTTTTTACTTACTTGGGTGGAGATACTAGATGCAATAAGAATGCTTCCAAGCTAGAATACTCTCTTCCAACCCTAAACTTTGATGGCACACTAGTGAAAAAGTGAGTGGAAGAGAAATTTTCTTAAGAGGGAAGAGTGAAAAGATGTGGAAAACCTTGGAGAAGGTATGTGGGAGTGTTTGTGCAGAGAAAAACCTGAAAGTATGAGAACTTGCGCAGCTTAGGGTTTAAAAATACCCTAATGGGCTCGGGTCCCGCTAAGGGGAACTAAAGCCCATCTGCGAGAGTACCGCTCAGCGGCACTTTCGTGATGTGCTCTTCTCCTTCTTTTCTTAACCTACGTGCCTCCCATACATGCCCCTCACTGGTTCCCTGCAATTCAATGTTTAAAATGCTTATGCAAACCCTAACTAAAATAAACAAACAGAAATATTCAATCAACCGGGTTGCCTCCCAGGTAGCGCTTTTTTAACGTCATGAGCCTGACCCAAAATCCACCAACACCCATCAGTAGGTGTTACGAACATAGTATCCTTCAGTAGATACTTAACCACCTAGCATCCATCCTTCAGTAGATGCTATCTCCAGCAAAATAGTTACAAAAATAGAGTCCACAAATTAAAAATTACACAGCCAAATCAAAAGTTTTTAAATCCACTGGGTTGCCTCCCAGCAAGCGCTCTTTTAACGTCATTAGCTTGACCCAATAAAGTTTAAGTTCCATCTTCTTTATAGTTGATGTTGTCATTCCACCAACTCCTCAGCTGTTTCCTGTGAACTGTTTTGGTCCTTTTAGAATATGGAGACTCTATCTCTATCATCGCCTTCTCTTTAAAGCCTTTCACAACCCACAACTTGTTCTTGATTCTTACAGGTGTGCCAAGTTGGAGTCTTCTTTTCTCCCAGTCACTAGGAATTTCTCCTCCTCTTCAAATGTTTTCTTCCTTGGGTACCTGAAACAATAAACAATGGTTACCTGCAACCTTGAGATTTTCATCTTTACGGCTAGTCATGGGTGCATCTTGAAATGCAGCTTTATAACTAGCTTCTTCCTCCTTTGCTTGTGTCTCATCTTTGAAGACGTCTACCACCACTCTCTCTTCTCTGTCCTGGAGCACTACTATACCTTCATTTACATCAATGATAGCTTTGGCCGTTTTCATAAACGGTCTTCCAAGTATGATAGGTATCTTCTCTATCTCCATCTTCATCACCACAAAGTCTGCCAAGAACTGAAGTTTGCCAACACAAACTATAATGTCCTCTGCAATCCCACATGGCTCCTTTGAAGATCCATCGGCCATTACTAGATTAACCTTTACAGGTTTCATTTTGACATTGCCAATTTGCTCCAGTAAAGAGTAAGGTATCAAGTTAACACTTGAACCTAAATCAAGGAGAGCTTTCTTTACCTTTTTCTTCCCTATGGTACAAGGGATAGAAAAACTGCCTGGATCTGATGCTTTAGGAGGGAATGACTCTTTTTTAACAGTTATACACTTCTTTGCTTCATCATCTCTACGTCTCTTCTTGGTAGAGATTTCTTCATCAGATTTTGTGTAAACTGTGATTTGATGTAGAATTTGTTCCCAAGGTGCTTCATTATCCACCATTCTGAATAATTTTGTGAAGTCCAGTTGTTTCCCTTTATGGATTGGAAAAGGAAAAGTACTTTTGCTCTCTATTTCTCTTCTCTCTTCTGTAGCTAACTCAACTTTTTCATCATCAACACTCTTTACCACCTTGCACTCTTCTCTGGGGTTAATCTCAGTATTAGCCCCAAAATTTCTATTTGGCCTTTCTTCCAATTGCTTGGTAATCTGACCCATTTGAATCTCCAAGTTCTTTATAGCAGCTTTAGTGCTCTTTTGAGAAGATTCAGTTTTCTGTATGAATTGCTGAAGAGTTTCTTCCAACCTTGTTGATCTTTCATTAAGCATAGATAACTGTTGCCAAAAGGTGGGTTGCTGCTGCTGCTTATTATACTGACTAGCTTGCCCAGTTTGTCCTTGACCAATGCTTGGGTGTGGTTTCCACCCTTGATTGTAGTTCCCTTGACGGTATGGAAATTGATTGGCCATGAAATTAACATCCTCTAAAGCTTCCACTGGAAAGGCGCATTGACCATTTATATGGTCGCCTCCACACAATTCACACAACTGAGATTGTACCTGTGCAGCAGTTTTCAACTCTTTAGGCAATTGTGCAAGTGTTTTAGTAAGAGTTTCCAGCTGTTGAGTTAGAATTTTATTTTGTGCTAGCAAGGCATCATGCGTCTGTAATTGTAGAACTCCTTTCTGTTGCGTAGGAGCTCCTCTTTCACTGTGGAGTTCGTTATCACTAGTAGCCATATTTTCAATAATTTCTGTTGCTTCCTCTGGAGTCTTCCATTTAATGTTTCCTCCTGCTGAGGCATCTAGCATCATCTTGGTTTGTGAACCAAGACCTCCAAGGAAGGTAAGGACTACTTCCACTTCATCGAATCCATGCGTGGGTGTTTTTCGTAGCAAGCTTTTGTATCTATCCCATGCATGACCCAGTGATTCTTCCATGTCCTGCTTGAATGAAGAAATCTCTTGCTTGCCTTTGTTCACCTTTGATTGTGGGAAGTATTTATTTAGAAACTTGGTTACCACTGCTTCCCACTCTGTGAAGCTTCCCTCTAGAAAAGAATTTAACCAAAGCTTAGCATTACCTCCTAATGAGAAAGGAAACAAGCTAAGTTTGATCGCTTCATCTGGCACCCCATTGATTTTCACCGTGTTGCAGATCTCATTAAATGTAGTGAGGTGCTCATATGGGCTTTCATGAGATAACCCATTAAATTGATTACTCTTCACCAGTTGGATCAATGCTGGTTTGACCTCCATGTTAGCTACATTGATCTAGGTCTAACTATACTGTTAAAGTGCTGAGGTCCAGCTGTATTAGTGTAATCAGCAAGACTTCTTCTGATATTATTGTTCTCCATATTTTCTGTGCTATGGTCAGAACCTTGTGGTGATGGTTGCAACAGAGTTTCCGGAGGAGGGAAAAGTTCTCTAGATGTTCGGATTCTTCTCCTCCGTCTACTCTCGTCTAGACCTTCAAGAAGAGGTTTTGTTGTTTTCTTGCTCCTTGTTCTAATTGCTTCCTGCATGCACAAGAAAACAAAACCCTAGAAAAGATTTGTTAGCACAAAAAGATATAGGAGAAGATAAAAGATTCAGAAGATAAAAATAAAATAAAATAAAAATAAAATCTAATCTAATAAAAACCGAAAAAAATAAAAACAGAAATTCAAAATTAAAGTCAAAGATAATCAATAATCACACAAATTAACCAGTTAAACCACGAGTCCCCGGCAGCGGCGCCAAAAACTTGATGGACAAATTTATGAACACCAAAATATGATGTCACAAACTTGTTTTACTATCGGCAAGTATGACCGAATCGTTCAAGTAATAAACTTGGTAAGACCAAGTATCGTTCTTCCCAAAGGACTCACAGCCTAGTTTAGTTGTGTGGTTTGTTGATTAGCTAAGACTTAAAGACGAAGTATTTGGATTATATTATGCAAAAGACGAAAATAAACATGTATGCATGAACTTTTAATCAATGGCAAAGGCAAAACATAAACACTTTCAATGAAATATACGTATGAATATGTTGTTGGGGGTCAATTTCATCTCATCCACTCTCATATATTTTCGGAATTCAACATTCAAATCATCATTGTTAATGCCACTCTCTAAAGTACCTTTCAAGAAGGCTTCTCCCTAATTACGAGTTCATACAATTCCTAGCATTCCTAATAATTAGTTCATCAAGTGCAAGAGCTTAACGACAACCAATATAATATTGGGAGAGATTCTCCGGATCTAGACTTCCCCATACGTTCCCGTATCGACAAAATCAATAATCATGCATCGAATGAGTTAAACAATGCAAGCATTAAGCAAAGAAGAAAAACCCTAACTAATGATGAAAGAAAGCATAAATCTTAAATATAAGATGTAAAAACAAATTCCATATATGAGAGCTTCAAAAGATTACATTGATTCCCCAACAAACATACAAGGTTTAGTTCACCATATTCATGGTGAACCTAGATGAATAACAATGAAAGAATGAAAGATAAAACCCTAGAAAGGTGAAGAGGAAGCCTGAGCATCCAAGATCCTCCTTCAAAGGGGTGGAAGAGAGAGTGTTTGCTTCGTTTCTGCCAAAAATACCTAACCCTAGGAAACCCTAAAGCTTATATATTATTCGTAAATTACAAAAAATTTCTTCCCCTCAGCGGCCATTTTGCCCCTCAACGGATCTCCCGTAAGCTCCTGAGTGTCGCTCAGCGGTAAACTACCGCTGAGCGGTGACTTCGGCTTCTCCTTTTGCACTTTTTGATGTCTTTTCTGATTTCATCTCTCTCCTTTTTCACTTCTTTCACCAAATTCACCTTAAAACCTGCACAAAAACACTGAAATCAAGCATAAACCTGTCCAGCTCTCTTATTTCTGAAAATATGAAGAAAAGCATGAAGTGGACGAAGTGGACGAAGTTGACGAAGTGGACGAAGTTGACGAAGTGGACGAAGTGGACGAAGTGCACGAAGTGGACGAAGTGGACAAAGTGGACGAAGTGGATGAAGTTGAGGAGGTTCAAGAGGTTGAGGAGGTGGACGAATTGGACGAAGTGGACGAAATGGACGAAGTGGACGACGTGGACAAAGTGGACGAAGTGGACAAAGTGGACGAAGTTGACGAAGTTCACGAAGTGGACGAAGTTGACGAAGTGGACGAAGCGGACGAAGTAGACAAAGTGGACGAAGTCGACGAAGTGGACAAAGAGGACGAAGTGGACGAAGTTGACGAAGTTGACGAAGTTGACGAAGTGGACGAAGTGGACGAAGTGGACGACGTGAACGAAGTTCACCAAGTGGAGAAAGTGGAGGAAGTGGAGGAAGTGGACGAAGTGGACTAAGTCGACGAAGTGGACGAAGTTGACGAAGTGGATGAAGTGGAGGAAGTGGACGAAGTGGACGAAGTGGAAGAAGTGGAGGAAGTGGAGGAAGTGGAGGAAGGTTGAGAAGTGAATGAAGTGGACGAATTAGACGAAGTTTACGAAGTGGACGAAGTGGACGAAGTGAACGATGTGGACGAAGTGTTGGAAGTTGTTGAAGTGGACGAAATTGACGAAGTGGAGGAAGTGGATGAAGTGGACGAAGACAACGAAGTGGACGAAGTTGACGAAGTGGACGAAGTGGAAGAAGTGGACGAAGTAGAAGAAGGTTGAGAAGTGGACGAAGTGGACAAAGTTGACAAAGTGGACGAAGTTGGGGACGTGGAGGAAGTTGACGAAGTGGACGACGTGGACGAAGTTGACATAGTGGACGAAGTGGACGAAGTTGACGAAGTGGAGGAAGTGTGAAGTGGACGAAGTGGACTAAGTCGATGAAGTGGACGAAGTTGACGAAGTTGACGAAGTGGAGGAAGTGGAGGAAGTGGAGGAAGTGGACGAAGTGGAGGAAGTGGAGGAAGTGGAGGAAGTGGACGGAGAGTATGAAGTGGACGAAGGTTGAGAAGTGAACGAAGTGGACGAATTGGACGAAGTGGACGAAGTGGACGAAGTGGACGAAGAGGACGAAGTGGACGAAGTGGACGAAGTGGACGAAGTGGACGAAGTTGACGAAGTGGAGGAAGTGGAGGAAGTGGAGGATGTGGAGGAAGTGGACGAAGTTGACGAAGTGGACGAAGTGGACGATGTCGACAAAGTGGACGAAGTTGACGAAGTGGACGACGTGGACGAAGTTGAGGAGGTTGAGGAAGTGGACGATGTTGACAAAGTGGACGAAGTGGATGACGTGAACGAAGTTGACGAAGTGGAGAAAGTGGACGAAGTGGATGAAGTTGACGAAGTGGAGGAACTGGACGAAGTGGACTAAGTCGACGAAGTGGACGAAGTTGACGAAGTTGAGGAAGTGAACGAAGTGGAGGAAGTGGAGGAAGTGGAGGAAGTAGACGAAGGTGCCGAAGTGGAGGAAGTGGACGAAGGTTGAGAAGTGGACGAAGTGGACGAATTTGACGAACTGGACGAAGTGGAGGAAGTGGACGAAGTGGAGGAAGTGGGGGAAGTGGGGGAAGTGGACGAGGTGGACGAAGTTGACGAAGTGGACGAGGTGGACGAAGTTGACAAAGTGGACGAAGTGGAGGAAGTGGAGGAAGTGGAGGAAGTTGACGAAGTGGAGGAAGTGGAAAAAGTGGAGGATGTGGAGGAACTGGACGAAGTGCTCGAACTGGACGAAGTGCTCGAAGTTGACGACGTGGACGAAGTTGACGAAGTAGACGAAGTGGACGAAGTGGACGACGTGAACGAAGTTGACGAAGTGGACGAAGTGGACGAAGTGGACGAAGTGGACGAAGTGGATGAAGTGGACGAAGTGGACGACGTGGACGAAGTGGAGGAAGTGGAGGAAGTGGACGAAGTAGACGAAGTGGACGAAGTTGACGTAGTGGACAATGTGGACGACGTGGACGAAGTGGACGAAGTGGACGAAGTGGACGAAGTGGAAGAAGTGGAAGAAGTGGACGAAGTAGACGAAGTAGACGAAGGTTAGGAAGTGGACTAAGTGGACGAAGTGGAGGGAATGGCGGAAGTGGAGGAACTGGAGGCTTTGGAGGAAGTGGAGGAAATGGACGAAGTGGATGAAGTTGAATAAGTCTACGAAGTTGATGAAGTGGACGAAGTGGACAAAGTGGACGAAGAGAACGGAGTGGACGAAGTTGACGAAGTGGACGAAGTTGACGAAGTGGACGAAGTGGACGAAGTGGACGAAGTTGACGAAGTGGAGGAAGTGGAAGAAGTGGACGAAGGTCGAGAAGTGGACGAAATGGACGAAGTGGACGAAGTGGACGAAGTAGACGAATTGGACGAAGTGGACGAAGTGGAGGAAGTGGAGGAAGTAGAGGAAGTGGAGGAAGTGGAGGAAGTTGAGGAAGTTGACTAAGTGGAGGAAGTGGACGAAGTTGACGAAGTTGAGGAAGTGGAGGTAGTGGACGAAGTTGAGGAGGTTGAGAAAGTGGACGTAGTGGACGAATTTGACGAAGTTGACGAAGTGGACGAAGTGGATGAAGTGGACGAAGTGGACGAATTGGACGAAGCTGACGAAGTGGACGTGGTTGACGAAGTGGACGACGTGGACGAAGTGGAGGAAATGGAAGACGTGGACGAAGGTCACTACAGGAAAAACAATTAATACCGACGGTTTATTACCGAAGGCCTTTTGGCCTTCGGTAAATGTAATTTACCGAAGGCTTTTCCGAGGGCTTGTGTAAGATGACTTAACCAAAGGATAATGGCCGTCTGTAATGGGCATGAGTGATTATCGAAGGCAAACGACCGTCGGTAAGTGAGTAATGTTTATCAAATTAGAAAGTCAGATATTTTGGAAGCATTTCGCGAAAACTCCTCCTTCCCCCCAATCTTCACATTCTCTGCCCTAACTTCATAGACGAACTCAGTGGCTGGCTTGTGCAGACTGCTTCCCACCCTAAGCACAATCTGGATACGCTTCTTCTCCACTCCTCCATTATAGGTGAAGTGTCCCATTCTCCCATCTCATTTTGTGTTCCTGTTACTGTTTTGGATTACGCGTCAATGGTGTAACCTTTTTCCTTGTAGCGTTTTGCAGTGTTCTGAGCTGAGGAAGGTGGTGGGTGGCTGAGTTGAAGGCTACCATTGTCGAGGGAGGATATTGGACGACGCGGCATGGACGAGGCGGCGTAACCAGGGCAGTGTCGCTGCGTGACAAGGTCTTCCACTACTGCTTCAGAGGCTATCGAAGGGGCTACCGTCGAGGTAAGTTGTTATTTTCATTGATGAACTATGAAAGCTAAGAAGCATTTCTTCTGACTTTGTTAAATGTATGCTCTGAATTATTTTGTGCAATATGATTTGGTATAGAAAAATTGTTCAAAGTTGGCATTTTGATTGGTAATGCATTTTTTAGAATTAGGCATTTTAAAACTAAAGCAAGCTAATATCAGTAGATTATGAAAACTGATAACAGTTACTCAGTGAGAGTAAAAAGGTACTGGTACACCTAAAAAGCCAATTTGATATAGCATAAGTACCGAAATACTCAAGATATCTCTGTCCCATAACTATAGAAGGTGTTATATTCCTGTCAAGGTTAATGTATAGACCTATGGAAGGTAAGCCTGTCGTACATGGACACTGATATCTCTGTCCTATACCTAATACCCATAACCTTATAAGTAAGTTGCACTGAATATAGTGCATTCAAACTTGATTTCAGTCACAACCTTTTTTTACTCTTAGTTAATTAAAATGTAGATCAATCAAAACAAGGATTGATGGTAGACATATTCTCCATCCTTGATGGAGGACTTATTCTCTCTTAAAAATAGTATATTCAGGATATCCTCCATTGAGCAAAGATGGATAATTCTAAGCCTGAACCCAATCGTATGATTTGAGGTTTAAAGCTCACTACCAAAGGTTTTTAAGTCTGTTTTTGAACCTTCTTTTTCTAAATCTAATATTGGATCTTTACAATATATTAGTATTACCAAACGACAATTATCCTTTTCAATTAACAATACAAAACAAAATCAATGACTCAGTTCTACTTTCTTTATACTCAAAGACATTAGGTTTAATCACTGCTGGGTTTAAAAATAAGACATTTTTCTGAAAGTTTACATTTTTAAACAATTGAAGAGTTACTGTGAAATAGAAAAAGCAGGAAAGAAAAATGTGTATAATTTGACAGAATGTCAACAGTATAATTTACTAAAAAATGTTACCTTGGAGGGGTTTGGGATGAGTTGTTTGAAAGCATAAAATTTTCTACTCAAATCCACTCTCCTTTGTCTCTCAGTAGTGGTACTGGTAAAGTGGTTGGTCCTTTTCCCCCCTCTATTTTTCCCCACATCTTGATTGAACTCCACCACCCCATTTCCAAAATCTTGGTTGGAAATTCCACTGCCTTGTATGACACCCCCTCCTCCAAAGGCAAAATCATTTCCAAGAGCTGGGGGAGGTGCTTGCAGATGCAAGAAAGGGTCATAGGAAACAGATGACACGTTTCTGCTGTCTGCTATTCCCATAGGGCCAGAGAGTTTCGGAACATTGGTGCTTGGGTTTTCAAAGGTCATTGGCAAGTGCAAAAGGCTGAGGAGATCTGGTGTTGGTGTGGAATAAGGAAATTGGTGATGATGGTGACCCCTCTCAAGTGCGGAGGAGTGAGTGGGGAAACAATAAAGCTCCTCACATGAACCATGGTTGTTCACCACTTGCACAAACTAGGGGTTCAAGTTATTAACTTGATTGTATGAGTTTTGTTGAGGGTGTGCAATGATTTCCATAGCAACAGCAGAAGCATCTTCTCCACTGGAAGATGTGTAGGCTAAGTTTTCCATCCCAAGGGTGTTTTGGGGCTGCATGCTAGTCAGAGACATAACTGCCTCTGATTTTGAAACCATCTAGGAAAAGCAGTCTTCTGCCACCATCCCATTCAGATCAAAGCAACTACTTTCTTCGTACATGTTTGGACCCCCCACTGATTTTGATGTTTGCCTCTACAAAGAAAAGGTCTAATTAATATAACACAGGAACTAATGCAGCTTATAGAAAACAAAAGGGTCAATAAATTACTGATTTGTAATCTTCCAAATGTTTCACAAAATTTCATACAATTGATAGAAGTTTTTCTATAAGAGTGGTCTGTCATAATTCGAATATAGGTAGTTGCATGTGTTGGTCTTGAATCTTGTTGTACTACACTTAGGTTCAGCAGTAAGTTGAAAGTAATACTCACATGAACAAGACTCTTAGAATGTTTCAGCTGTGTCTGTCAATTTAAACTGGTAATTGTTCCAGTGCTTTGATTTGGTTTGGAAAGTGATGCCTAATCTTTGTTTAGGGGAAGTAATTTCTGTAAAATATGTTCTAGAAATGAAATCATTGTTTAGAGTTGAATGTTGGTGTTGTTCAGTCCAGCAAACATGTTATAATTATTGATTATTTGGTGGCCATAGGTGGAACTGTATTAGCAGCAATTAGAGCTGTAGGTGATTTCCTCTTGCAGCCTTTTACGATTGAAGGTACTCATTTGTCCTAAATTCTCTTTTGGAAGAATAAATGTCTTATTAAGTGAATGTATTTCTGTGGTGAGTAAATAAAGATGCATTTAGCTTTGATTTCTCATGATTGTAGACCATGGTTCACTTTAAATTAAAGTTTCATACATGTAAATGTCTAAAATGGTTAAGTTTGCTTTCAATTGTAGAAGTTGGTGTTGCTAAAGTAGTGGACTGTGCTTGTGTGATTGGTCTCTTTGATCTCAAGGTAATGGCTGAACTGAATCATTGTTTTTGTAAGTTCTATTTTAGTATGTAGTGTTACAAAATTGCATATTCTTCTTCACATGCTCAGGTAAAGTATCATGCCCAAATTCATTACCTTTTTGTCATAGTTTGAGTGACAAAAAGTATTGGAAATCCCTTGTAAGAACAAATTATAGTGTATGAGTGTGAGTGAATTAAATACATTACTGAACTTAGGATTGATTTACCTTTAATCTTACTACTTGATGTAGAAGGATGTATTGATGTAGAAGGATAAAATTCCCCTGAATTCTTAATGTTCAGCTATTCCAGAGTTTCAACATAGTTTTGAACTCTTGTTAACTTGAAACAAAATTCTTCACTAACATTAGAACTACAATTGCTGAAACAAATTTTATTTGAGATACAGTGATAAACATAATTATGTAAAATACATCTCAGTATGTGGCATGACCTGAATTTTCCTCTTTAATTTCACATCCCCTTCAACCATTATACCATCTACTTTAAGCAATTGATTCAGCAATTATAAGTCAATCAGATTAAGCACATCTGTTTGTGCAAATCTTCCACCTTTGTTCATAATTCACTCAAATGTTGATACCTAACCAAATCCAATCAGTGATCATTAGCAAGCACAACACTATTTTTTCCCTGCAAGCCTCTGTACTTCCAAGCTGATTTCTCAGTTGATTCTGCAGCTTTGTCCATGTTAGCATTGTTCGTTCTCTCTAACAACCTGTTCTGTTGACTAATAGGGTATTGACCTAGCAATATATTGGATTTATCCTTCACCCCAAATGTAGGAATAAAGGCCTTTGAATCCCTTTCTAGCTATTATTTTGTTTGCCCAAATTGATTTTAGAACTGAATATTTGGCTATCGAAGTTGCCAATTTCATCAATTTTCCTTGCTGGACTGCCCCTTTCAATTGAGAAATTGTGCTCCTTGTCCACTTCCTAAGATGCCACCTTAGTTGGAAAATGTTTGTAAAACTGGACTGCACCCCAAAGTCTTTAGAAGACCACTATTTCACACAATAATTAGTACCAAACTAGATCAAAAAGTGGACCAGAAATGTACAAGGACAGCTCCAAATTCTGACTTCAATTGGTCAATTTTAAAATGCCTACAAGCTTAAAACTATTATAAGTGACTTAGATAGATATGCAATGATATTATTCTAGTTCAAAGCTCTCTCTCACACACATTCATGCAGTGAAAAAATATGGATACATGAACCATAATAAGTGATCAGACTAACATCATCTAAGGTTCTTCACACCATACACACACTGTCAGCAAAAACGGCCACCCTCCTTGAAAACCACAACTTAACTTCCTTTCCCTTCTTCTTATAAGCTTTTCATGCACCATCTGCACCTAATCTACACTGGTCCTAATCCTCTGCATAACAGATAAGTGCAGATTTTTATAATTTGTATATAACAGATCAGCTTTTCAAGGGTATTCTTTCTGTAATTTGTATATAATCTGGCTGGATTTTCAATCTGGCTTCATTTTCAATGCTGTAACAAGTTTAATACAACAATTACAACCTGTTTAAACTGCCAAATAGCACAACATCCCTGCTGCACGAAAATAGACACCCAATACAACTTTTTCTTCTTCAAAAGAACTACATTAAGTGCACTAGAATGGTTCGACTTTGCAAACTGCATAAATACATCCATGGTTAAATAATTGTATATATCCATGCTTTTATAGATATTTGATTGTCTAAATTATGTTGATGTGTATATGGTATGTTCATTTACCTTGTATTTCATTTCTTAGCCTATAACTTCATTAAGTGGAGTAGTCATTTAAGTACCTATGGTACTACACTCATTCTCAAAGCAATGAGAAGGGAAAAAATACACTAAACACTTAGAAACTAGAAATTATTAGGAAGTACTCTAGAGAAGAGAACTTTTGTTGTAATAAGTTGTCTCCTCCAACTTTAATACAGAGCCCCCCTTAGTATGTCTAAGGCATTTCAATACCGAGGACTTCTCTTTGCATGCCCTTATTGAATGCCTATGACCATAGTGTTGAAATTGCCTTCCATGTTCGACTTGAGTAGTAATAGGTTTATTACTTATGTCACATGGAGTGTTGCTGTTTTGGCTAAGTTTTTATTTGTTTGGCTTGTCACAGAACATGGCCCATTTTCTCAACCATCGTGGATGGATGTACGACCGTTGTTATAGTGGAAGGAGAGGTTTGAAGGAATCTTTTGTCATCGGAGTTGAAGAGTTCGTGGAGACGGCCCGACGATATCAATATTATTCCCTTGATGGAGGGATTCGATGTCCATGCATCAAGTGCGAATGTACAAGGATTTTGAAAGATGAAGTCGTCAAAGTTCACCTTTACCAAAAAGGGTTCATGCCTAATTACACGGTTTGGACATTTCATGGTGAAGAAATTCCTTCAACCTCCACTGCAGATGAAAACCGGCTTGCATCAGGTTCGAATACTGTTGTACATACATCTGAGATAGATCAATTTGCCTATATGCAAGAGATGGTCGACAATGCTCTTCGTCACCATGCTGAAGAAGCAGATGATAGTCATGATGAAGAGCCTCCAAATGAAACGACGCAGAGGTTTTACAATTTACTGACAGAGGCAAATCTACCTGTATTTGAAGGTTCATCTGAGTCAAAATTGTCAGTGTGCATTAGACTCATGGCTGGGAAATCTATTTGGAACGTTCCCATTCAAGCAGTGGACTTCTATACAAAATTGATGTTAGATTTGACACCACCAAACAATTTCATGCCGAAGAACTATTACCAAGCCAAAAAATGTGTTTCAAAGTTGGGATTGGATGTGAAGAAGATTGATTGTTGTGTTAATGGATGTATGTTATTCTATGACAATGACAGTGGAAAAAATGATGCATTGTTGGTTGAATGCAAGTTTTGTGGCTCACCTCGATATCAGACAATGCATGCTGGACGGAGGCAAAAAAAACCAATTCCATTAAAGTCCATGTTCTACTTGCCTATAATTCCAAGATTACAAAGATTATTTACTTCAATGCAAACATCAGTACACATGACATGGCATGATGGTAAAAAAACTCCGGGATTTTTGCGTCATCCTTCTGATGGTGAAGCTTGGAAGCACTTCAATCGTAAACATCCATCCTTTGCTAGTGAACCACGTAACGTCAGACTTGGTCTATGCTCTGATGGGTTTACCCCGTACATTCAGGCGTCTGCATCACCGTATTCATGCTGGCCCGTGATAGTTACCCCATACAATCTACCACCTGAGATGTGTATGACAAAGCCTTACATGTTTTTATCGTGTATAATACCAGGTCCATCTAATCCCAAATCATTGATTGATGTTTACTTGGAGCCTTTGATTGATGATTTGAAGAAGTTATGGAATGGTGTTTGGACGTATGACGTTTCAAGGAGGCAAAATTTCCTTATGAGGGCAGCCTTGATGTGGACTATTAATGACTTCCCAGCGTACGGCATGTTATCTGGTTGGAGCACACATGGTCGATTAGCTTGTCCACATTGCATGGAACATACAAAGTCATTCCAATTGAGTCATGGCCGGAAAAGTAGTTGGTTTGACTACCATCGACGGTTCTTGCCCATTGATCACCCCTTTAGAAGAAACAAAAAGGCATTTCGCAAAGGACAAGTTGAAACGGATATGCCCCCGCCAAAGTTGACTGGATCACACGTGTGGAGAAGAGTGAAAGACTATCCAAAAGTCACTGAATCTGGTCAGAATAGGCTAGAAGGGTTTGGGGAATGGCATAATTGGACAAAAAGAAGCATATTCTGGGAACTTCCCTATTGGAAGGACAACTTGCTAAGACACAACATCGATGTCATGCACACAGAAAAAAATTTCTTTGACAATGTCTTCAACACAGTTATGACTGTTAAAGGTAAGACAAAAGATAATGAGAAAGCAAGAAAAGATTTACCTTTGTATTGTGGACGAAAAGACTTTGAGTTGAAGGCACAAGCTAACGGCCGATTATTTAAACCAAAAGCAAATTACACCATGTCAAAAGACGAGACAAGAATAGTGTGTGGATGGATCAAGGAGCTTAGAATGCCAGATGGATATGCTTCTAACTTGTCCAGATGTGCCAATGTTCAGAACGGTACTATTCAAGGGTTGAAGAGTCATGATTGTCATGTACTCATGGAGACTTTCATCCCTCTTGCGTTCAGTTGTTTGCCAATGCACGTGTTAAATCCACTGATAGAAATCAGTAACTTCTTTAAAGATTTGTGCTGCACGACACTAAAGGAGAATTCCCTTAAAAAGATGGATGAAAATATCCCGATTATTCTCTGCAAATTGGAAAGAATATTCCCTCCTGCATTCTTTGATTCAATGGAGCACATTCCAATTCATCTTGCATATGAAGCTTGGCTTGGGGGACCCGTGCAGTACAGGTGGATGTATCCCTTTGAAAGGTTTATGGGAGAATCCAAACGTTCAGTTAAAAATAAAGCTAGAGTGGAAGGCTCAATATGTGCAGCTTACTTGCACAGAGAGACAACTTATTTTTGTTCGCATTATTTCAAGAACTTCATGTTGTCCCCCACTCATGTCAGAAATGAAATGCAATGGCAAGTTCAACCACGTGAAGGTGCATTATCAGTTTTCCGACAATCAGGTCGTCACGCAGGGAAAGAATTCACTCATTGGTTAACTGATGCTGAATTCAACTCTGCTCATGTCCATGTCTTGATCAATTACAGTGAAGTCAAGTCGTACCTTGAGTATGTCATCATCCATCTCTAATCTATCAAACGGTTTAATTGTTATACACTAATGAATTTCATTTGTACCAGCTCATTTGTTATGACTGAGCAAGTCGCACAAGGAAATACTTCTGCTAGAATACACTCTGAGTTTCCCCATTGGTTTAGAAATCAGGTTCGTAGTTTTGTCCTACGTTTAGAGCAAGGTTAATTTGACTATTGCTTTTATAATTTTGTTAGTACCTTTGTAGGTTTTTAATCAGGCATTAACTCCCACGGTTCAAGAGTTAAGACATCTCTCAAATTGGCCAATGAGATGTGTCAAAGAATGGCACACTTACTTCATCAATGGTTACAAATTCCACACACATGAATGGTCTAAAGGAAAGAAAACATCAAATTGTGGTGTGTATGTCAAGGGCCTAACAGAGGGTTCTTATGATGATTTCTACGGCATCATTCATAAAATATATGAGTTAGAGTACAACACCACTACTTCTCCAAACAGAGTGGTACTTTTTTATTGTGAATGGTTTGATCCTTCTAGAGCTGGTACTAGAGTCGATCCACGCTTTAATATTGTGGAACTGAACCAGAGATTAAGATATGGGCCTTTTGATCCTTTCATTCTACCATCTAATGTCAGACAGGTTTATTATGTGCCATATCCACCATTTCGCAATATTGACAAGCGTGGTTGGGCCGTAGTAATACAAACGAAGCCTAGAGGTCGCATAGACTCAAATGAAGTTGAGGAAGATGTAGCCTACCAACTTGACCAAATGTCACAACCACAAGAAATTATCGAAGTTGAACGTATAACCGCATTGGTCGACCCTGATGGTGATGGAGATGAATTAGAAGCAACAATAGAAGGTGATGAAGAACAACAGGAAGAAGAAGAAGAAGAAGAAGAAGAAGAAGAAGAAGAAGAAGATGAAGAAGAACAAGAACAAGAAGATGATGATGATGATGACGATGAAGAAGAAGAACAAGAAGATGATGATGATGAAGACGATGCTGAAGATGAAGATAAGGATGATGATCATGATGACGATGATTGAATGTTGAACATCTATTGTAGCAAATTGGACTATCATTTCATTACCGTTATCTAAAATACCATCTTAAAGTTGTATGCAATTACTTATACATTGACTTTAAAAACAATTGATCCTTCTTTATTCATTTATATTTTTTCGCTTTATTTGTAACCATTTGAATACAGTAATGACAGGACAAGGTTCAGAGCGTCCTGATAAAGGAAAAGGGGTAGCAAGGCCTACAAAGAGGCAACGGCAGGCACCAAAGTCTGTACTTAGGGTGCCTGCTAGACTACCTACCACTGCTGCAGGTAGTACATCATTTGTGGGGCCTCCTCCTTCCCCTATTATACTGCCTCCTACACCTGCAGCAAACCCTTCTCCTCCTCCTGCAGCACACCCTTCTACTACCCCTGCAGTAGACCCTTCTCCTCCTCCTGCAGCACACCCTTCTACTACCCCTGTGCCAGACCCTCTTCCTCCTCCTATTATTGCCACCCCCACTCCTTCCCCTATTGTTATTACCCCCACTCCTCTCCCTGACCCTACTTCTATACCTTCCTCATCTTCTGTACCTCCTTCTGAGACTGTCACACCACTTGCTGATCCAGATTCAAGTGGTGATGGTGATGGTCTTGACCCGCCCCTCCATGATCGACCATGGATTGAGCCCTATGGTAAAGGGTAAGTTTAAATCTGTTGATGATATCATTTGATGTTTAAACCCTATTGTAATTCAAATGACTTTTATCCTATAGGTTTATTCCATCTAGGGTTGCTTCCCAGGCCATCACACGTTCAATTAAGCAACAATTTCTAAGTCCATGGCCTACTTGGGGAGCAATTCCTGATGACGACAGAAAGGCATTCTGGGAGCGCTTTCAGGTGAACAATCTATTTAACTAATTGTCCCTCTTATTTGAGTATGTTATGTAATCAATGTTTGTTCTCTTTAATGTTACAGATGAAGGTGCAGTGGAAACATGAACATGAAAGTCAGATACACAGAAATTTCCACATGAAAGCATCTCATCGACTGTCAGAGATGTTTAGGGATGCCCGCAATGCAGCACAGCGCCCTTACTGGGTGGGTGAACAAATTTGGAACTCTTTACTGGCTCATTGGAATACGGTAGAGTTTCGCAATAAATGTGCCAAAGCCCAGAGGAACAGAGCGTCTGAAAGGGGTGGCACCCTGCATACTGGTGGGTCGATCACCATTCATGAGCATGCCATTCGTATGGTATAATCTCATTACATAACTTTTTCTTTCATACATAAGTTATGTATATTCTATTTCATATGTACGCTTGTAATTCTTAATTATGTTACAGGCATAGGCTCTAGGACGGGCGGTCCATGTTGATGAGGTCTTTGCACAGACTCATGTTCGGAAGGGAACTAATCAATTTGTTGATGAAAGATCTCGGAAGACTCATGTAAGCAAATAACACTATTACTATTACTAATTTTTCATTTATGTTATACTATCGTTCCCTGACATTGCTTTTAATGTTTCAACAGGAAGACTTTTCTACGAGACTTTCACAGGTTAGATCTGAACATGAGTCAGCTCCTACACCGGATGATGCCAGTAATGCAGATGATGACATCCGTAGGACACAGTGCTGGATCGACATCGTTGGTGGGAAGAAAAAAGGACGAGTGTATGGTGCGGGACAGCTTGCTGCAAACTATACAGCATCCAGAGGAGGTACTCTGAAGCACCAGCCTTCTTCTTCCACCAGTACTCCTGACGAGGTCGTTCTTCGCCTCACGCAGGAACTCCGGCAACGTGACCAGGAGATCACTGATCTCAGAGCAGAGTTTACAAACTTTAAGGCCCTGGTCATGAGAGTCTTGCCTGAAACCTCACAGGACGTACAAAATATCCCTCCGACCCAGCCACGACCCTCCTCATCACCTGCTGCCACTCAGCAGCCCACATCAGTCCAACCCTCATCAGTCCAACCCTCATCAGTCCAACCCACACCAGTCCAGCCATCAGTAGAGGAGTAGGATGATGAAGATCATTCTGATGATAGTTATGTACATTATTAGTTTCATTTTCTTATTACTTGTTACACAAACATTTGGATATTAGAACATTTTTGACTTCATCTGATTTCAATGTTAGTTAGATCTACTTCCAGACTTTGGATGTTAGAACATCCTTTTGTTACATTATTTTATATTTGCACTATAATTACATTATCTATACATTAATGGATGTTCGTTGGATTAATTGATGTTCAATCGATATTGATAATTGATTGCATCTTTGAGATGCAGATTATGCATGTTTGTATGTGCTTGAAAATTGATATGCAGGTCTGTTTGTAATTGAAATTTGATATACAGGTCTGGGTTGCACAAGAAATACCATTTCTCTGAAACCTTCTCTGCAATTTACCGAAGGCTTTTGCCCTTCGGTAAATGCCTGCAGTAGCTCATTACCGAAGGCTTCTGCCCTTCGGTAAATACCCTCGTATGGTCATTACCGAAGGCTTTAGCCCTTCGGAAATTACCGAGGGCTTTTTCCCTTCGGTAATAACCGAAGGCTTTAGCCCTTCGGAAATTACCGAAGGCTTTTGCCCTTCGGTAATTACCGAAGGCTTCTGGCCCTCGGTAATTACTGAAGGGCAAAAGCCCTCGGTAATTGTTAGCGACAAGAGATTTACCGAAGGATTTCTGGCCGTCGATAAGCCTTCGGTAAACACCCTTTATCGACGGCTTATGGCAGTTTCCGAGGGCTTCTGGCCTTCGGTAATGCCCAACTTTTTTGTAGTGGGTTGAGAAGTGGACTAAGTGGACGAAGTAGACGAAGTGGAAGAAGTGGACGAAGTGGAGGAAGTGGAGGAAGTGGAGGAAGTGGACGAAGTGGAGGAAGTGGAAAAAGTGGAGGAAGGGGAGGAAGTGGAGGAAGTGGAGGAAGTGGAGGAAGTGGAGGATGTGGAGGAAGTGGAGGAAGTGGAGGAAGTTGACGAAGAGGACGAAGTGGAGGAAGTGGAGGAAGTGGACGAAGTGGAGGAAGTGGAGGAAGTGGACGAAGTGGAGGAAGTGGACTAAGTGGACGAAGTGGACGAAGTTGACGAAGTGGACGAAATGGACGAAGTGGACAAAGTAAACGAAGTGGACGAACTGGACGAAGCAGACGAAGTGGACAAAGTTGAGGAGGTTGAGGAAGTGGACGAAGTGGACGAAGCAGACGACGTGGACGAAGTTGAGGAGGTTGAGAAAGTGGACGAAGTGGCCGAATTGGACGAAGTTGACGAAGTGGAGGAAGTGGAGGAAGTGGAGGAAGTGGACGAATTGGACGAAGTCGATGAAGTGGACGAAGTGGACGAAGCGCACGACGTGGACGAAGTTGACGTAGTGGACGACGTGGACGAAGTGGACGAAGTGGAGGAAGTGGCGGAAGTGGAAGAAGTGGAAGAAGTGGACGAAGTAGACGAAGTTGTCGAAATGGACGAAGTTGACGAAGTGGACGAAGTTGACGAAGTGGACGAAGTGGACGACGTGAACGAAGTTGACGAAGTTGACGAAGTGGACGAAGTGGATGAAGTGGACGAAGTTCACGAAGTGGAGGAATTGGAGGAAGTGGACAAAGTCGACTAAGTGGAGGAAGTTGACGAAGTGGACGAAGGGGACGAAGTCGACGAAGTGGAGGATTTGGAGGAATTGGAGGAAGTGGAGGAAGTTGACGAAGTAGACGAAGTGGACAAAGTGGACGAAGAGGACGAAGTGGACGAAGTGGACGAAGTTGACGATGTGGACGAAGTGGACGAACTGGACAAAGTGGAAGAAGTGGACGAAGTAGACGAAGGCTTAGAAGTGGAGGAAGTGGAGGAAGAGGAGGAAATGGAGGATTTGGAGAAGGTGGAGGAAGTGGACGAAGTTGAATAAGTGGACGAAGTTGACGAAGTGGACGAAGTTGACAAAGTGGACGAAGTGGACGAAGTAGACGAAGTTGACGAAGTGGACGAAGTGGAAGAAGTGGACGAAGTATACGAAGGTTTAGAACTGGACGAAGTGGACGAAGGTTGAGAACTGGACGAAGTGGACGAAGGTTGAGAACTGGACGAAGTGGCCGAAGTGGACGAAGAGGACGAAGAGGACGAAGTGGACGAAGTGGATGAAGTGGACGAAGTGGACGAAGTTGACGAAGTTGATGAAGTTGACGAAGTTGACGAAGTCGACGACTTGGACGAAGTGGACAAAGTCGACGAAGTGGACGAAGAGGACGAAGTGGACGAAGTGGACGAAGTCGACGAAGTGGACGAAGAGCACAATGTGACGAAGTGGAGGAAGTGGACGAAGTGGACGAAGTGGAGGAAGCGGAAGAAGTGGACGAAGTAGACGAAGGTTGAGAAGTGGAGGAAGTGGAGGAAGTGGAGGAAGTGAAGGATTTGGAGGAAGTTGAGGAAGTGGACGAAGTTGAATAAGTGGACGAAGTTGACGAAGTCGACGAAGTTGACAAAGTGGACGAAGAGGACAAAGTGGAGGAAGTGGAGGAAGTGGAGGAAGTGGACTAAGTGGACGAAGTGGACGAAGTTGACGAAGTGGAGGAAGTGGAGGAAGTGGACAAAGTGGACTAAGTCGACGAAGTGGGCGTTGTTGACGAAGTTGACGAAGTGGACGAAGTGGAAGAAGTGGAGAAAGTGGAGGAAGTGGACAAAGGGAATGAAGTGGACAAACTGGACAAAGATGTCGAAGTGGACGAAGTTGATGAAGTTGAAGAAGTGGACGACGTGAACGAAGTTGACCATGTGGACGAAGTGGACGACGTGGACGAAGTGGAGGAAGTGGAGGAAGTGGAGGAAGTGGACTAAGTCGACGAAGTGGACGAAGTTGACGAAGTGTACGAAGTGGACGAAGTAGACGAAGTTGAGGAGGTTGAGGAAGTGGACGAAGTGGACGAAGTTGGCGAAGTGGACGAAGCGGACGAAGCGGACGAAGTGGACGAAGCGGACGACGTGGCCGAAGTAGACGAAGTGGACGAAGTGGATGAAGTGGACGAAGTGGACGAAGTTGACGAAGTGGAGGAAGTGGACAAAGTGGACTAAGTCGACGAAGTGGACGAAATGGACGAAGTGGACGAAGTTGACGAAGTGGACGAAGTGGACGAAGTGGACGAAGTGGACGAAGTGGACGAAGTGGACGAAGTGGACGAAGTGGACGAAGTGGATGAAGTGGACGAGGTAGACGAAGTGGACGAAGTTGAGGAGGTTGAGGAAGTGGACGAACTGGACGAACTGGACGAAGTTGACGAAGTGGACGAATGGGACGAAGTCGATGAAGTGGACGAAGCGCACGACGTGGACGAAGTGGACTAAGTTGACATAGTGGACGTCGTGAACGATGTGGACGAAGTGGACGAAGTGGAGGAAGTGGAAGAAGTGGAAGAAGTGGACGATGTAGACGAAGTTGTCGAAAGGGACGAAGTGGACGAAGTTGACGAAGTGGAGGAAGTGGACTAAGTCGACGAAGTGGAAGAAGTTGACGAAGTGGACGAAGTGGACGAAGTAGACGAAGTGGACGAAGTCGACGAAGTGGAGGATTTGGAGGAAGTGGACGAAGTGGACGAAGTTGACGAAGTAGACGAAGTGGACAAAGTCGACAAAGAGGACGAAGTGGACGAAGTGGACGAAGTGGACGAAGTTGACGATGTGGACGAAGTGGACGAAGTGGACAAAGTGGACTAAGTCGACGAAGTGGGCGTAGTTGACGAAGTTGACGAAGTGGACGATGTGGAAGAAGTGGAGGAAGTGGAGGAAGTGGACAAAGTGGACGAAGTGGACGAAGTGGACGAAGTGGACGAAGTGGACGAAGTGGATGAAGTGGACGCCGTGAACGAAGTTGACGAAGTGGACGAAGTGGATGAAGTGGACGAAGTGGACGAAGTTGACGAAGTGGAGGAAGTGGAGGAAATGGAAAAACTGGACTAAGTCGACGAAGTGGAGGAAGTTGACGAAGTGGACGAAGTTGACGAATTGGACGAAGTCGATGAAGTAGACGAAGTGGACGAAGTGGACGAATCGCACGATGTGGACGAAGTAGACTAAGTTGACGTAGTGGACGACGTGAACGACGTGGACGAAGTGGACGAAGTGGACGAAGTGGAGGAAGTGGAAGAAGTGGACGAAGTAGACGAAGTTGTCGAAATGGACGAAGTTGATCAAGTGGACGAAGTTGACGAAGTGGATGAAGTGGACGACGTGAACGAAGTTGACGAAGTGGACGAAGTGGATGAAGTGGACGAAGTGCACGAAGTTGACGAAGTGGAGGAAGTGGAGGAAGTGGAAAAAGTGGACTAAGTCGACGAAGTGGAAGAAGTGGACGAAGTGGACGAAGTGGACGAAGTAGACGAAGTGGACGAAGTCGACGAAGTGGAGGATTTGGAGGAAGTGGAGGAAGTGGACGAAGTGGACGAAGTTGACGAAGTAGACGAAGTGGACAAAGTGGACGAAGAGGACGAAGTGGACGAAGTGGACGAAGTGAACGAAGTGGACGAAGTGGACGAAGTGAACGAAGTGGACGAAGTTGACGATGTGGACGAAGTGGACGAAGTGGACGAACTGGACAAAGTGGACTAAGTCGACGAAGTGGGTGTAGTTGACGAAGTTGACGAAGTGGACGAAGTGGAAGAAGTGGAGGAAGTGGAGGAAGTGGACAATGGGGACGAAGTGTACAAAGATATCGAAGTGGACGAAGTTGATGAAGTTGACGAAGTAGACGAAGTGGACGAAGTGGACGACGTGAACGAAGTTGACGAAGTGGACGAAGTAGAGGAAGTGGAGGAAGTGGAGGAAGTGGAGGAAGTGGAGGAAGTGGACTAAGTCGACGAAGTGGACGAAGTGGACGAAGTTGACGAAGTGGACGAAGTGGACGAAGTGGACGAAGAGTAGGAGGTTGAGGAGGTGGACGAAGTGGACGAACTTGGACGAAGTGGACGAAGCGGACGAAGCGGACGAAGCGGACGAAGCGGGCGAAGCGGACGACGTGGCCGAAGTGGAGGAAGTGGACGAAGTTGACGAAGTGGAGGAAGTGGAGGAAGTGGAGGAAGTGGAGGAAGTGGAGGATGTGGACAAAGTGGACTAAGTCGATGAAGTGGACGAAGTTGACAAAGTTGACGAAGTGGACAAAGTTGACGAAGTGGACGAAGTGGACGAAGTGGACGAAGTGGACGAGGGAGACGAAATGGACGAAGTTGAGGAGGTTGAGGAAGTGGACGAACTGGACGAACTGGACGAAGTTCACGAAGTGGAGGAAGTGGACGAAGTGGACGAAGCGCACGACGTGGATGAAGTGGACGAAGTTGACGTAGTGGACGACGTGGACGAAGTGGAGGAAGTGGAGGAAGTGGAAGAAGTGGAAGAAGTGGACGAAGTAGACGAAGTTGTCGAATGGACGAAGTGGACGAAGTTGACAAAGTGAACGAAGTTGACGAAGTGAACGAAGTGGACGACGTGAACGAAGTTGACGAAGTGGACGAAGTGGATGAAGTGGACGAAGTGGACGAAGTTGACGAAGTGGAGGAAGTGGAAGAAGTGGACGAAGTAGACGAAGGTTGAGAAGTGGATGAAGCAGTCGAAGGTTGGGAAGTGGACGAAGTGGACGAGGTGGACGAAGTGAACGAGGTGGACGAAGAGGACGAAGTGGACGAAGTGGACGAAGTGGACAAAGTTGACGAAGTGGACGAATTGAACGAAGTGGACTAAGTCGACGAAGTGGACGAAGAGGACGAAGTGGACGAAGTAGACGAAGTGGACGAAGTGGACGAAGTGGACGAAGTTGACGAAGTAGACGAAGTGGACGAAGTGGACGAAGTATACGAAGGTTGAGAAGTGGACGAAGTGGACGAAGGTTGAGAAGTGGACAAAGTGGACGAAGAGGACGAAGTGGATGAAGTGGATGAAGTGGAGGAAATTGACGTAGTGGACGAAGTTGACGAATTGGACAAAGTGGACGAAGTGGACGAAGTGGACGAAGTGGAAGTAGTGGACGAAGTTAACGAAGGTTGAGAAGTGGAGGAAGTGGACGAAGTTGAGGAGGTTGAGGAAGTTGACGAAGTGGACGAATTGGACGAAGTTGACGAAGTGGACGAAGTGGACGACATGGACGACGTGGACGAAGTTGACGAAGTAGACGAAGTGGACGAAGAGGACGAAGTGGAGGAAGTGGACGAAGTTGACGAGGTGGACGAAGTGGAGGAAGTGGAGGAAGTTGAGGAAGTGGATGAAGTTGACGAAGTGGACGAAGTTTAGGAGGTTGAGAAAGTGGACGAAGTGGACGAAGTTGACGAATTGGACGAAGTGGAGGAAGTGGAAGAAGTGGACGAAGTAGACGAAGGTTGGGAAATGGTCGAAGTGGACGAAGTGGAGGAAGTGGAGGAAGTGGAGGAGGTGGAGGAGGTGGAGGATTTTCATGAAGTGGAGGAAGTGGACGAAGTTGAATAAGTGGACGAATTTGACGAATTGAATGAAGTTGACAAAGTGGAGGAAGTGGACGAAGAGGACGAAGTAGGCGACGTGGACGACGTGGACGAAGTTCAGGAAGTAGAAGAAGTGGACGAAGGTTGAGAAGTGGACAAAGTGGACGAAGGTTGTGAAGTGGATGAAGTGGACAAAGTGGACGAACTCGTCGAAGTGGACGAAGTTGACGAACTGGACTAATTTGACGAAGAGGACGAAATGGACGAAGTTGACGAAGTGGACGAAGTGGACAAATTGTAGGAAGTGGAGGAAGTGGAAGAAGTGGACAAAGTAGACGAAGGATGAGAAATGGAAAAAGTGGACGAAGTGGACGAAGTTGACGAAGTGGACGAAGTGGACGAGATGGACGAAGTGGACGAAGTGGAGGAAGTGGAGGAAGTGAACGAAGTGAAGGACGAAGTTGACAAAATGGACGAAGTTGGTGAAGTGGACGAAGTGGACGACGTGAACTAAGTTGACGAAGTGGAGGAAATGGACGAAGTTGACGAGGTGGAGAAGGTGGAGGAAGTGGAGGAAGTGGACGAAGTGGACTAAGTCGACGAAGTGGAAGAAGTTGACGAAGTTGACGAAGTGGATGAAGTTGAGGAAGTGGAGGAAGTGGACGAACTGGACGAAGTTGACGAAGTAGAGGAAGTGGAGGAAATAGTTGAATGATGAGAAGTGAACGAAGTCGACGAATTGGACGAAATGGACGAAGTGGACGAAGTGGAGGAAGTGGGGGAAGTGGACGAAGTTGACGAAGTGGACGAAGTGGACGAAGTGCACGAAGTTGACGAAGTGGACGAAGTGGACGGGGCGGACAAAGTAGACGAAGTTGAGGAGTTTGAGGAATTCGACGAAGTGGACGAAATGGGCGAAGTTGACGAAGTGGACGAAGTGGACGACGTGGACGAAATTGACGAAGTGGACGAAGTGGAGGAAGTTGACAAAGTGGACGAAGTTGACGAAGTTGACGAACTGGACGAAGTGGACGAAGTGGACGAAGTTGACGAAGCTGACAAAATGGACGAAGTGGACGAAGTTAGGGAGGTTGAGGAGCTGGAGGAGGTGGACGAATTGGACGAGGTGGACGAAGTGGACGACGTGGACAAAAGGACATGGAAAAAGTGGACAAAGTTGACGAATTTCACGAAGTTGACGAAGTTCACAAAGTGGACGAAGTTGACGAAGATGACGAAGTTGACGAAGCAGACGAAGGGGACGAAGTCGACGAAGTGGACCAATGGGACGAAGTGGACGAAGTTGACGAAGTGGACGAAGTTGACGACGTGAACGAAGTTGACCAAGTGGAGAAAGTGGAGGAAGTGGAGGAAGTGGACGAAGTGGAGGAAGTGGAGGAAGTTGACGAAGTTGAGGAGGTTGAGGAATTGAAGGAAGTCGACGAATTGGACGAAGTTGACGAAGTGGACGAAGTTGACGAAGTGGACGAAGTGGACGACGTGGAAGAAGTGGACGAACTGGACGAAGTTGACAAAGTGGAAGAAGTTGACGTAGTGGACGAAGAGGACGAAGTGGAGGAAGTGGACGAAGTCGACGAGGTGGACGAAGTGGACGAAGTTGAGGAGTTTGAGGAATTGGACGAAGTGGACGAATTGGATGAAGTTTACGAAGTGGAGGAAGTGGACGAAGTGGACCAAGTGGACGAAGTGGTCGAAGTGGACGAAGTTGACGAAGTGGACGAAGTTGACGAAGTGGAGGAAGTGGACGAAGGTTGAGAAGTGAACGAAGTGGACGAAGTGGAGGAAGTGGAGGAAGTTGACGAAGTGGAGGAAGTGGGGGAAGTGGACAAAGTTGACGAAGTGGACGAAGTTGACGAAGGGGACGAAGTTGACGAAGTGGATGAATGGACGAAGTGGACGACGTGAACGAAGTTGACGAAGTGGAGGAAGTGGACGAAGTTGACGAAGTTGACAAAGTGGAGGAAGTGGAGGAAGTGGACGAAGGTTGAGAATTGAACGAAGTGGACGAAGTGGAGGAAGTGGAGGAAGTGGACGAAGTTGACGAAGTGGAGGAAGTGGGGGAAGTGGACAAAGTTGACGAAGTGGACGAATTGACGAAGTGGACGAAGTGGACGAAGTCGACGACGTGAACGAAGTTGACAAAGTGCACGAAGTTGACGAAGTGGAGGAAGTGGACGAAGTGGACTAAGTCGACAAACTGGACGAAGTTGACGAAGTGGATGAAGTTGTGGAAGTGGACGAAGTTGACGATGTTGAGGAAGTGGAGCAAGTGGGCGAAGTTTGAGAACAGAACGAAGTGGACGAATTGGAGGAAGTGGACGAAGTGGAGGAAGTGGACGAAGTGAGGGAAGTGGACGAAGGAGAAGAAGTTGATGAAGTGGACGAAGTGGACGAAGTTGAGGAAGTGAACGAATTAGACGAAGTTGACGAAGTGGACGAAGTTGACTTAGTTGAGGAGGTTGCGGAATTGGACGAAATGGACGAATTGGACGAAGTGGACGAAGTCGACGAAGTGGACGATGTGGACGAAGTGGACGAAATTGACGAAGTGGACGACGTGGAAAAAGTCGACGAAGTGGACGAAGTTGACAAAGTGGAAGAAGTTGACGTAGTGGACGAAGAGGACAAAGTGGACGAAGTGGACGAAGTGGACGAAGTGGACGAGGTGGACGAAGTGAACGAAATGGACGAAGTTGACGAAGTGGACGAAGTGGACAAAGTGGACGAAGTGGACGAGGTGGACGAAGTGGACGAAGTTGATGAAGTGGACGACGTGGACGAAGTTGACGAAGTGGATGAAGCTGACGAAGTTAACGAAATTGACAAAGATGACGAAGTTGACGTAGTGGACGAAGTGGACGAAGTGGAAGAAGTGGAGGAAGTGGACGAAGTTCACAAAGTTGACGAAGTTGACGAAGTGGACGACGTGAACTAAGTTGACGAAGTGGACGAAGTTGACGAGGTGGAGAAGGTGGAGGAAATGGAGGAATTGGACGAAGTGGACTAAGTCGACGAAGTGGAAGAAGTTGACGAAGTGGATGAAGTTGACGAAGTGGAGGAAGTGCAGGAACTGGACGAAGTTGACGAAGTGGAGGAAGTGGAGGAAGTAGGCGAAGGATGAGAAGTGAACGAAGTCGACGAATTGGACGAAGTGGACGAAGTGGAGGAAGTGGGAGAAGTGGACGAAGTTGACGAAGTGGACGAATTGCACGAAGTTGAGGAAGTGGGAGAAGTGGAAGAAGTGGACAAAGTGGACGAATTGGACGAAGTTGAGGAGTTTGACGAATTCGACGAAGTGGACGAAGTGGATGAAGTGGACGAAGTGGACGAGGTGGACGAAGTGGACGAAGTTGATGAAGTGGACGACGTGGACGAAGTTGACGAAGTGGACGAAGTTGACGAAGTTGACAAAGTGGAAGAAGTTGACATAGTGGAGGAAGTGGGGGAAGTGGACGAAGTTGACGAAGTGGACGAAGTGAACGAAGTGGACGAAGTGCACGAAGTTGATGAAGTTGACGAAGTGGACGAAGTGGACGAAGTCGACGAAGTGGACGAAGTGGATGAAGTTGAGGAGGTTGAGGAGGTGGAGGAGGTGGACGAATTGGACGAGGTGGACGAAGTGGACGACGTGGACAAAAAGGACATGGAAAAAGTGGACGAAGTCGACGAATTGGACGAAGTGGACGAAGTGGAGGAAGTGGGAGAAGTGGACGAAGTTGACGAAGTGGACGAATTGCACGAAGTTGAGGAAGTGGGAGAAGTGGAAGAAGTGGACAAAGTGGACGAATTGGACGAAGTTGAGGAGTTTGACGAATTCGACGAAGTGGACGAAGTTGACGAAGTGGACGAAGTGGATGAAGTGGACGAAGTGGACGAGGTGGACGAAGTGGACGAAGTTGATGAAGTGGACGACGTGGACGAAGTTGACGAAGTGGACGAAGTTGACGAAGTTGACAAAGTGGAAGAAGTTGACATAGTGGAGGAAGTGGGGGAAGTGGACGAAGTTGACGAAGTGGACGAAGTGAACGAAGTGGACGAAGTGGACGAAGTGCACGAAGTTGATGAAGTTGACGAAGTGGACGAAGTGGACGAAGTCGACGAAGTGGACGAAGTGGATGAAGTTGAGGAGGTTGAGGAGGTGGAGGAGGTGGACGAATTGGACGAGGTGGACGAAGTGGACGACGTGGATAAAGTGGACGAAGTGGATGAAGTTGACGAAGTTCACGAAGTGGACGAAGTTCACGAAGTGGACGAAGTCGACGAAGTGGACCAATGGGACGAAGTGGACGAAGTTGACGAAGTGGACGAAGTTGACGACGTGAACGAAGTTGACGACGTGAACGAAGTTGACCAAGTGGACGAAGTGGAGGAAGGGGAGGATGTGGACGAAGTGGAAGAAGTGGACGAAGTTGACGAAGTGGACGAAGTGGACGACGTAAACGAAGTTCACGAAGTGGACGAAGTGGAGGAAGTGGACGAAGTTGACGATGTGGACGAACAGGAGGAAGTGGACGAACTGGAGGAAGTGGACGAAGTGCACGAAGTTGACGAAGTGGACGAAGTGGAGGAAGTGGATGAAGTAGACGAAGTGGAGGAAGTGGAGGAAGTGGACGAAGGTTGAGAAGTGAACGAAGTGGAAGAATTGGACGAAGTGGACGAAGTGGAGGAAGTGGAGGAAGTGGAGGAAGGGGAGGAAGTGGAGGAAGTTGAGGAATTTGACGAAGTGGACGAAGTGGACGAAGTGGTCGAAGTGGACGAAGTTCACGAAATTGACGAAGTGGACGAAGTGGACAAAGTGGACGAAGGGGACGAAGTTGACGAAGTGGACGAAGCTGACGAAGCTGACGAAGTGGACGAAGTAGACGAAAGTTGAGAAGTGGACGAAGTGGAGGATGTAGAGGAAGTGGAGGAAGTGGACTAAGTGGAAAAAGTGGACAAAGTCGACGAAGGTTGAGAAGTGGAAGAAGTGGTCGAAGTGGACGAAGTGGAGGGAGTGGACGGAGTGGACGAAATGGACGGAGTGGACAGAGTGGACGAAGTGGAGGGAGTGGACAGAGTTAAGGTAGTTGACAAAGTTGACGAAGTTGACGAAATGGACGAAGTGGACGAAGTGGACGAAGTGGACGAAGGGGACGAAGAGGACGAAGTGGACGAAGTTGACGAAGTGGAGGAAGTGGAAGAAGTGGACGAAGTAGACGAAGGTTGAGAAGTGGACGAAGTGGAGGAAGTGGACGAAGTGGAGAAAGTGGAGGAAGTGGAGGATGTGGACGAAGTGGACGAGGTGGAGTAAGTGGACGAAGTGGAAGAAGGTTGAGAAGTGGACGAAGGTTGAGAAGTGGACGAAGTGGACGGAGTGGACGAAGTGGAGGAACTGGATGAAATCGAGGAACTGGACGAAGTCGAGGAAATGGACGAAGTTGACGAAGTGGATGAAGTTGAGGAAGTGGAAGAAGTGGCAGAAGTGGACGAAGTGAACGAAGTTGACGAATTGGACGTAGTGGAGGATGTGGAATAAGTGGACGAAATACACGAAGTTTGAGAAGTGGACGAAGTGGAGGAAGTGGAGCAAATGGAGGAAGTGGAGGAAGTGGACTAAGTGGACGAAGATGACGAAGTGGACGAATTTGACCAAGTGGACGAAGTTGACCAAGTGGACGAAGCTGACGAAGTGGACGAAGTGGACGAAGTTGACGAAGTGGAGGAAGTGCAGGAAGTGGAGGAAGTGGACGAAATGGACGAAGTGAACGAAGTTGACGAAGTGGACGAAGTGGACGAAGTGGACGAAGTGGACGAAGTGGACGAAGTGGACGAAGTGGACAAAGTGGAGGAAGTGGAGGAAGTGGAGGATATGGAGGAAGTGGACTAAGTGGACGAAGTGGACGAAGGTTGAGAAGTGGACGAAGGTCGAGAAGTGGACGAAGTGGATGGAGAGGACGGAGTGGGCGGAGTGGACGAATTGGACAAAGTCGAGGAAGTGGACGAAGTCGAGGAAGTGGAGGAAGTGGAGGAAGTGCAGGATGAGCAGGAAGTTGACTAAGTGGACGAACTGGACGAAGTTGAGGAAGTGGAGGAAGTGGAGGAAGTGGACGAATTGGACGAAGTTGACGAAGTAGACGAAGTGGACGAAGTGGACGATGTGGACGATGTGGACGAAGTGAACGAAGTGGACGAAGTTTACGAAGTGGACGAAGTTTACGAAGTGGACGAAGTTTACGAAGTGGACAAAGTTGACGAAGTAGACGAAGTGGACGAAGAGGATGCAGTGGACGAAGTGGACGAAATAACGAAGTTGAGAAAGTGGACGAAGTGGAGGAAGTGGACGAAGTGGCGGAAGTGGGGGAAGTGGACGAAGTGGAGGAAGTGGAGGAAGTGGAGGATGTGGAGGAAGTGGAGGAAGTTGACGAAGTGGACGAAGTTGAGGAAGTGGAAGAAGTGGCGGAAGTGGACGAAGTGGACGAAGTTGACGAAGTGTAGGAAGTCGAATAAGTGGACGAAATAGACGAAGGTTGAGAAGTGGACGAAGTGGAGCAAATGGAGGAAGTGGAGGAAGTGGACTATGTGGACGAAGTGGACGATTTTGACCAAGTGGGCAAAGTTGACCAAGTGGACGAAGTTGACGAAGTGGAGGACGTGGACGAAGCTGACGAAGTGGAGGAAGTGGACGAAGTTGACGAAGTGGAGGAAGTGGAGGAAGTGGAGGAAGTGGAGGAAGTGGACGAAGTGAACGAAGTGGACGAAGGGGACGAAGTGGACGAAGTGGACGAAGTGGGTGAAGTGGAGGAAGTGGAGGAAGTGGAGGATGTGGAGGAAGTGGACTAAGTGGACGAAGTGGAGGAAGTGGACGAAGTTGACGAAGGTTGAGAAGTGGAGGAAGGTCGAGAAGTGGACGAAGTGGATGGAGAGGACGGAGTGGGCGGAGTGGACGAATTGGACGAAGTCGAGGAAGTGGAGGAAGTGCAGGATGTGGAGGAAGTTGACTAAGTAAACGAACTGGACGAAGTGGACGAAGTTGAGAGAGTTGAGGAAGTGGAGGAAGTGGAGGAAGTGGACGAATTGGACGAAGTTGACGAAGTGGACGAAGTGGACGAAGTGGACGATGTGGACGAAGTGGAGGAAGTGGACGAAGTTGACGAAGTGGAGGAAGTGGAGGAAGTGGAGGAAGTGGACGAAGTGAACGAAGTGGACGAAGTGGACGTAGTGGAGGAAGTGGACGAAGTGGAGGAAGTGGAGGAAGTGGACGAAGTGGACGAAGTTTACGAAGTGGACGAAGTTTACGAAGTGGACAAAGTTGACGAAGTGGACGAAGAGGATGAAGTGGATGAAGTGGACGAAAATAACGAAGTTGAGAAAGTAGACGAAGTGGAGGAAGTGGACGAAGTGGCGGAAGTGGGGGAAGTGGACGAAGTGGAGGAAGTTGACGACGTTGACAAAGTTGACGAAAATGACGAAGTGGATGAAGTTGAGAAAGTGGACGAAGTCGAGGAATTGGACGAAGTGGAGGAAGTAGAGGATGTGGAGGAAGTGGAGGAAGTGGAGGATGTGGAGGAAGAGGAGGAAGTGGACTAAGTGGACGAAGTGGACGAAGGTTGAGAAGTGGACGAAGTGGATGGAGTGGACGAAGTGGACGAAGTGGAGGAAGTGGATGAAGTCGAGGAAGTGGAGGAAGTTGACGAAGTCGAGGAAATGGAGGAAGTGGACGAAGGTGACGAAGTGAACGAAGTGGACGAAGTTGAGGAAGTGGAGGAAGTGGCGGAAGTGGACGAAGAGGACTAAGTTGACGAAGTGGACGAAGTGAACGAAGTGGACGAAGTGGAGGAAGTGGACGAAGTGAACGAAGTGGACGAAGTGGATGAAGTGGAGGAAGTGGACGAAGTCGAGGAAGTGGACGAAGTGGACGAAGTGGACGAAGAGGGCGAAGTGGACGAAGTGGACGAAGCTGACGAAGTGGACGAAGGGGACGAAGAGGACGAAGTGGACGAAGTTGACGAAGTGGACGAAGTGGAGGAAGTGGACGAAGTAGACGAAGGTTGAGAAGTGGAGGAAGTGGAGGAAGTGGAGGATGTGGAGGAAGTGGAGGAAGTGGACTAAGTGGACGAAGTGGACGAAGGTTGAGAAGTGGACGAAGCGGACAGTGGACGGAGTGGGCGGAGATGACGGAGTGGACGGAGTGGACGGAGTGGACGTAGTTGACGGAGTTGACGGAGTGGATGAAGTGGATTGAGTCGACGAAGGGGACGAAGTGGACGAAGTGGATGAAGGTTGAGAAGTGGACGAAGTGAATGAAGTGGACGGAGTGGAAAAAGTGGACGGAGTGGACGGAGTGGACGGAGTGGATGAATTGGACGAAGTGCCGAAGTGGACGAAGTTGACGAAGTGGGCGAAGTGGACGAAGAGGACGAAGTGGACGAAGTGGACGAAGCTGACGAAGTTGAAGAAGTGGACGAAGGGGACGAAGTGGACGAAGAGGACGAAGTGGAGGAAGTAGAGGAAGTGGAGGAAGTGGACGGAGTGGACGGAGTGGACGAAGTTGAGGAAGTAGACGAAGTTGACGAAGCAGACGAAGGCAACGAAGTGGACGAAGTGGACGAAGGTTGAGAAGTGGACGAAGTGGACGGAGTGGACGAAGTTGACAAAGTGGAAGAAGTGGAGGATGTGGACGAAGTGGAAGAAGTGGACGAAGTTGACGAAGTGGAAGAAGTGGACGAAGTTGACGAAGTGGACGAAGTCGACGAAGTGGACGACGTAAACGAAGTTGACGAAGTGGACGAAGTGGAGGAAGTGGACGAAGATGACGAAGTGGACGAACTGGAGGAAGTGAACGAACAGGACGAAGTTGACGTTGTGGACGAAGTAGACGAAGTGGAGGAACTGGACGAAGTGGAGGAAGTGGACGAAGGTTGAGAAGTGAACGAAGTGGAAGAATTGGACGAAGTGGACAAAGTGGAGGAAGTGGAGGAAGGGGAGGAAGTGGAGGAAGTTGAGGAATTTGACGAATTGGACGAATTGGACGAAGTGGTCGAAGTGGACGAAGTTCACGAAGTTGACGGAGTGGACGAAGTGGACGAAGCGGACCAAGTGGACGAAGTGGACGAAGGGGACGAAGTGGACGAAGGGGACGAAGTTGACGAAGTGGACGAAGCTGACGAAGTGGACGAAGTAGACGAAGGTTGAGAAGTGGACGAAGTGCAGGATGTAGAGAAAGTGGAGGAAGTCGACTAAGTGGACGAAGTCGACGAAGGTTGAGAAGTGGAAGAAGTGGTCAAAGTGGACGAAGTGGACGGAGTGGACGGAGTGGACGGAGTGGACGGAGTGGACGGAGTGGACGCAGAGGACAGAGTGGACGGAGTGGACGCAATTGACGTAGAGGACGAAGTGGACGAACTGGAGGAAGTGGACGAAGTAGACGAAGGTTGAGAAGTGGACGAAGTGGAGGAAGTGGACGGAGTGGAAGGAGTGGACGGAGTGGACGGAGTGGACGGAGTGGGCGAAGTTCACGTAGTTGATGAAGTTGACAAAGTTGACGAAGTGGACGGAGTGGACGAAGGGGACGAAGAGGACGAAGTGGACGAAGTTGAAAAAGTTGACCAAGTGGACGAAGTGGACGAAGTGGACGAAGTGGACTAAGTGGAGGAAGTGGAAGAAGTGGACAAAGTAGACGAAGGTTGAGAAGTGGACGAAGTGGAGGAAGTGGACGAAGTGGAGAAAGTGAAGGAAGTGGAGGATGTGGAGGAAGTGGAGTAAGTGGACGAAACGGAAGAAGGTTGAGAAGTGGACGAAGGTTGAGAAGTGGACGAAGTGGATGGAGTGGACGAAGTGTGATGGACGAGGCTCCAAGGAGAGGTCGATTGAAGCTGCGCGAACACAAACCGGACCTCCTCGAAGCTTCTCCGACGAAGAAAATACGCAGCGGAATGTAGACGAAGCTCTAGATTGAGAGCTGACTCGAAGGAAACCGAGAGAATCTAACACAAGCCTAATTACTCCAAGCAAATCAATTCATGCATAAATCAGTCCATGAACAACTAACTAAGTGGCATGCAAGGTATGCAATCAATCAATCAATCTGAACAAAACTGAAAGCCGCATGTGATTAATACCAGGAAACTATTTTCTATATGCATTTGGAAAAATGATCTCAACAAAGAAAGAGTGATGGTGCTAATAAGGGTTCAACAGATTTCAACAATTGTATTCAAACCATGAAATCAGTAATCACATTCAGAACATCTAATATCTCAATGATTTCAGCAACAGTTTATAATCTAAAATGAATGCAAGAGCAGATTAAAATGAAAACAATCACAATTGCTCTAGTTTGATCACTCAAACTCCTTTTCCCTGCACAATGAACAATCACAAACAGTTAGATTAACAATGAATTCTCTATTTCAAAGTGCCAAGGAAATTAGGCCAAGTTAGCCACGCTAAAGTCACTACACTCAGGCTTATCTTTGAAAGCTTAAAGCACTCAAAATGGAAAGGTTTGGAAGGGAGATTCTCCCTTGAGAGCTGACTCGAAGGAAACCGAGAGAATCGAAATAGGTTGCAGAAAACCCTAAAATCATGAACGAACTCTAGAAAAGAGGGAAAACTCAAATTGGACACGAAGAAACCCTAAAATGGTGATGAGACTCAATATAAACCGATTAATCGGTTCAAATGACTCGGATGATCGGTGAAAAGTGAAGATCTAAGGGATTAAGGTATTTGAACGGTGGAAAATGGTGGAAGGAAGTGGAAACCCTAGAAGAAGATGTGGTAGTGTGATGAACGAAGATAAAATACCTTCGAAGATGCGTATGGAGTGCGGATCTATGGTTGGCAACAATGGAGCTCTCGAGAACGAGAAGGAGAGTCTCTGGAATGTGGAGGGATGCGTAATGGATGCAAGAGGGAAGAAATGAGAGGCGCAATTGTGATGTTAAAGAGAATTGAAGATGTGTGTTGTCCTCAAATCTGGCATCGCCTTATGAAGAAGCTCCACACAATCTTTGGGAGCATGGCCATCTTTGAGTGGCCTTATTCTTTTATATTCACTTTTTCTTCCTCCTGGATCAAACACAAATCTGCAATAAACATCAAATATATTTTCTATTAATATCAATCCAAGAAAGAATTTTTCTATAAAAACAAGGAAATAAGAACTTCTAATATTTTGTTTAGTAGTCTTTGTAAATTTTAGAAGTCCAAATTCACTTTTGTCTTGAGTTATTTCTTTCCTTAAAGATAAGAATAACTCAAGATATGAATGATCATACTTTGAAATGGTTTGCATGGAATATGAGATGACAATTTGTTTGAAAGAGAAGTTAAAAATTGAAAAATAATCAATTATTGAAAAAGAAGTAAAGATTTGGAAACCTTCCCTTTTAGATTCCATGATCTTTTGAAAGAATAGGATTTGTCATCAGTAACAATTTCTCCTTTTCTTTCTTCTTTCTTTCTTGCATTTCTCTCTTTTTTTCTTCTTTTCTCTCTTCTTCTATTCTTTTATCTTCTTCTCTTTCTTCCTTTTCTTCTTCTCTTCTTCTTCTCTCTTCTTCTCTTCTTAATTCCTCTCTTCTTCTCTCTTCTCTTTTCTCGTTTTCTTCTCTCTCTCTCTTCTCTTCTTCTTTCCTTTCTTCCTTTTCTTTTCTCTCAATCTCTCTTTGTCTTTTCTTATCCTTGATCTCTTTAAGTCTTGCCCTCAATTCTAATTCTCTACGAAGAAACCCATGATCATTTAAACTCTCAAGAAATAATTTTCCATCTTCAATGCAATCCCTAATTAGTTCTAGGTTTCTTTTAATACTTGAAGGCACAAACTTTCTTCTCATGCAAGCTTTTAAATCATGCCAATTACGTATGGAAGACTTTCTACTTTTCCTAACAAGATATTGTCTTTCATCCCACCACTCACTTGCACGCTCTTCTAACTTAGAGAGATATATGCTAAGGACATAATATTCACTCTCTCCATAAAACCAAGGATTTATTTTATCAATTTCTTTTTCCCAAGCTAGGTATGTTAATGCACCTATGTCTTTACCAAAGGATGGAAGATTCCTAGCTTGTTTAAACATTTCATCAACATTATCTAACCTAGAAGACCTATATGAACTATAAGAAGACATCTTTGTTTTTAAGAGTTTTCTTAATTTAGAGGGTTATAAACTTTCACTTAGACAAGTCCCAAGTAAGGGAGGTGAGCTAAAGAGCTGCTTAAGTACCAAGTCTTGCCTTGCCAGAAATGTCTTAGGCTACTAATTAATTACCCCTTAAACTAAAATCACCTTTAAAATCAAAGGACACGACTCAAAAACAACACAAACAATTAAGCACAATTAAAAGACTAGACTCTCGGACTCTAATGTGATAAGGCTTAGAGTTTAATCCCTTTTAGCCTAAATCACCCCTAAACGTAAGACACAAAGCAAATCAATATTAAAGTCTACTCCTATGGTGAGGCTTGTTGCTTTGGCTAACAAGACACACTCACCTGTCTAGCTATGCTAAAATTAAAGCAAGTAAAGTTGCCAAGAGTTTGAAAGAGCACCAAGGACTCTTCCAAAGCACTTGGACTTTATAAAAGGCCTTTTACAAAACAAAACTAAAACTAACAGTGGGCTAACACAAGCCTATTACAAACAATTTGAACAAATCAAATACAAAAACCAACTATGCTACGGTCCTGGTCCACTTCTCCATTTTGCACGAAATCTTCAAGAGTCTAAATATTCCTTTCAACTCTCAGCCTAAATCAAGAAATTAACTTGTCCAATCCTGCAACACAAATGAATCAAGGCTGCTGTCACTTACACCCTTAGTAAAACTAGTTTGCACAAAAAATATAGGACAGTAAGAACTTCCCTTTCTCTTGGCTGCACAAGCTTTCTAGTGAGATTCTGCAGCTGCTCAATTAAACTCCTGGACAATTTGAATTCCAATGAAAGCAACTCTGCACAGATAATTCACACCAATTCAGCAGATCATGTAATTCAACAATGAACAATTTAAATCCAAAACAGTTTAAACAGTCAGAAGCAATTAAACTAGATAACTCCCTTTAGTTCAAAGCTTCCACATTAAGTGCTTAGGTTGTTGTTTTCTTAGTAAATTTCTGTTCAATCTAAACTCTCAAATATCTACTCTACACACACCAAAATCAAACCAGATTCTATTAGACACATGCAAATGGTCATTATACCAGATTCAAAGGGATGTAATTCTAAGCTGAAACCAAACTGATTAAACAACCACCCCAGTCTAATCAAAATCAGATTAATCCAATACAATGCAGAACAATTCCAATTTAGAATTCAGATTGGCTAATCCTAGTGTACAAAAACTGTCATACCAGATTCAACACTTGAAATTATGCTAATCAAAGACAAGCCATAACAAGAATAGTTCAACCAAAACAAAAGAAATTTAAGGTGAAAGAAACTCCCTTCAGTTCAGATGACTGCTTGTAGCTTGCTCCAAACTCTATACTGAGATTTTGCTGCCGCTTAAAATTCTTCTATTGTACACTTTCTCCCTGCACTGATTCAGTTCAGATCTGCTCACAGAAATTACACCAATTCCAGCAAAATACACAAGGACATGGATATTAAACCAGATGCAATGAGTGTAATTCAAAGCTGAACTAAACTGATTTAAACAACCATTCAATTCTAATTTAAAATCTGATCAATCCAATGGGTAAAAAGAATTATGTGCTTAATTCAACCACAACGTTAGAATTGGAAATTAAGTGCTTTAGTCACTTCTTAAAATTGAATGATGCTTTGGCAGTTAAAACAAGTTCATGCACAAGCCTAATTACTCCAAGCAAATCAATTCATGCATAAATCAATCCATGAACAACTAACTAAGTGGCATGCAAGGTATGCAATCAATCAATCAATCTGAACAAAACTGAAAGCTGCATGTGATTAATACCAGGAAATTATTTTCTATATGCATTTGGAAAAATGATCTCAACAAAGAAAGAGTGATGGTGCTAATAAGGGTTCAACAGATTTCAACAATTGTAATCAAACCATGAAATCAGTAATCACATTCAGAACATCTAATATCTCAATGATTTCAGCAACAGTTTATAATCTAAAATGAATGCAAGAGCAGATTAAAATGAAAACAATCACAATTGCTCTAGTTTGATCACTCAAACTCCTTTTCCCTGCACAATGAACAATCACAAACAGTTAGATTAACAATGAATTCTCTATTTCAAAGTGCCAAGGAAATTAGGCCAAGTTAGCCACACTAAAGTCACTACACTCAGGCTTCTCTTTGAAAGCTTAAAGCACTCAAAATGGAAAGGTTTGGAAGGGAGATTCTCCCTTGGCAGTACAAAGCTGGAAAGTCTTTCAGACCACCACCACCTAAGATGCTACCAAGCACACAAACAACCTTTCAAATTCCAGAAACCAAAGTGTAACAGCTTCTCAAACAAGAATGGCTAGGCTAAGGCAAAGGCAAAGTAATTGACATTATAGGACAGCCACAACCAATGTAAGCACCAGATAATGAAACTAACAGCACAGCAGAGAAACTGACTCAAGATCAGATTATGAAAGCAAACAAAGCTCAAATTAGAACAGTTGAACAGATTTTACATGTAATGTAGACAAAACTAAGACAACCAACAAGTGACAAACAAGAAACAAAGCTATTTAAGAAGAAGGCACAAAAACTGAACCTACCAAAGGATCTAGAACAGATTCATAAAACAAGAAATAGAAACAAGTTGCAATATCATCAAAATTTTAAGCTCAAAGCAATTGAGTGAAACTGTTTGATGAAATGCTAATAGAGAACAACAGTTTTCTGGTGCATCAGATTTCAGAAAAATTAATTGCACTGGTCTTTCAGCTTTTTATAACTATGTAAATGTTTCTTTTGTCAATTGTTTTTTTTATATGAAAACAGAACGACCAAGCTTTTGCTGCAATGACAACTCAATTTCACATGCACCAATCACAGATTTCAGAAAAGGCAACCAACTAGCAACTTGTGAATGAAAAATGCCAAAAATTTGGTGGTTTAAAGAGTGAAAATGCTTAGGGCAGCTATAACTCGTGGTTTCTTTGCATCATCAGTTTCAAACAAGTAAAACAAACTTGTTTGTAAAGCAAATAGATGCAGAAACACACTATCTCAAAATTTGACTTAGTCAACCCCCAAATTACTCAAATCTGACCCTTATAACGCCTTGAATGTCAAATAAACTTGGTTTATACCAGAATAGGGCACACAAAAACAGCAATTATCACAGAAACTGGAATTTCACTTTTAAACAGCAAATTGTGCATTAGAATAGCTCAAGTATACCACAAACTCTATGTATTCAGAATTACAATGACTGAAAGAAACAATTAAGATGACTCTAGAATTTGATGAAACTAGAAGCTTAGCAATGAACTAATACTAAGCAGAACAGACACACACTCAAAACATTAACAAAGACTTCAAAGAAAAACCAGTTCGGTGTAGCTGGCCAAATCACAAATCTGCTGATTAATCAATGTGCAACCGAGCTAGGCTGAGCCTTTCAATTCTCACTTGGTATGCACATGTTACTGATTAGGCAGAAACCAAACAAAGCTATCATTAAACATGAACAGATTCAAAAAAAACAAACATGAGATTCATTATCTCTACCACTGAAATCTGCCACCAAGCTCATTAATCCAATGTCATTGCTTATATATGGTGAGCAGAACTTACTCATTGCAGGCAACTCAAATGAATCACAAAACATAAGCAACAACTAGTTAAGCTCGAATTCAAATGACAATTAAAACAAACCACAAGACTAGAACATGACAAAATAAGATTCAGAAAATAAAAGCTCAAACAAATTGGATTCACCGAATAAAATGATAAAAACACTGACTCAAGGTAAAGACTCAAACACAAGCAACCTTATCAGAATTTGGAAACCTAAACACATGAACACAAATTTCACTGAATGAAGATGCACAAACAAAAGTTAAACACAAGACAGTAAAGAAATTAACTAACAACGCGAAAATGAAAGAAATTAAACGCACAACGTTAAACCAGAACATGAATCAAGCAGCGGAATGGAAGAACAAACTCAAGATCAAGACAGAATCAAAACATGAAACTAGAACAAAGACATAGACGCGAATCAAACTGAAACAAGAATCGAAACAGAGATACTTATCTTTGACGCGTGGACGACCAAAGCTCTGATACCACTTGATGGACGAGGCTCCAAGGAGATGTCGATTGAAGCTGCGCGAACACGAATCGGACCTCCTCGAAGCTTCTCCAACGAAGAAAATACGCAGCGAAATGTAGACGAAGCTCTAGATTGAGAGCTGACTCGAAGGAAACCGAGAGAATCGAAATAGGTTGCAGAAAACCCTAAAATCATGAACGAACTCCAGAAAAGAGGGAAAACTCAAATTGGACACGAAGAGACCCTAAAATTGTGATGAGACTCAATATAAACCGATTAATCGGTTCAAATGACTCGGATGATCGGTGAAAAGTGAAGATCGAAGGGATTAAGGTATTTGAACGGTGGAAAATGGTGGAAGGAAGTGGAAACCCTAGAAGAAAATGTGGTAGTGTGATGAACGAAGATAAAATACCTTCGAAGATGCGTATGGAGTGCGGATCTATGGTTGGCGACAATGTAGCTCTCGAGAACGAGAAGGAGACTCTCTGAAATGTGGAGGGATGCATAATGGATGCACGAGGGAAGAAATGAGAGGCGGAGTTGTGATGCTAAAGAGAATTGAAGATGTGGCTGCTGACGCGTGCTGAAGGAGGATGTGGCGCTGATGTGCGCGCACAATGGCCGGTGCTGCGTCAGCGTGGAAATGAGAGAGAAAGCACCGTGGAATTTTGGAGAAATGGAAGAATGAGAGTGTGCTTGGAAGGTGGCTAGAGGGAGTCTTTGGACTCTCTAGCCTATCACTTTCAAGAGAGAATAATTTCTGATTTCAGAAAATTCAATTCTCATTAATCTCAAAAGTCCCTAATACAATGGTGGAGACAGGTATTTATAGTAACCCATGCTCCTTACAAGCTAACCTATGAAAGGTAAAAATACTAAAGAAGGACTACATCGGGTAGGATTACATCAAAGTGGAGGAAGTGGAGGAAGTGGATGAAGTCGAGGAAGTGGACGAAGTCGAGGAAATAAAGTAAATGGACGAAGTTGACGAAGTGAACGAAGTGGACAAAGTTGAGGAAGTGGAGGAAGTGGCGGAAGTGGACGAAGTGGACAAAGTGGACGAAGTGGACAAAGTGGAGCAAATGGACGAAGTGGAGGAAGTAGACTAAGTGGACGAAGTGAATGAAGTTGACCAAGTGGACGAAGTTGACCAAGTGGACGAAGTTGACGAAGTGGAGGAAGTGGACGAAGCTGACGAAGTGGAGGAAGTGGACGAAGTTGAAGAAGTGGATGAAGTGGACGAAGTGGACGAAGTGGAGGAAGTGGAGGATGTGGAGGAAGTGGACGAAGTGGACGAAGGTTGAGAAGTGGACGAAGGTCGAGAAGTGGACGAAGTGGATGGAGAGGACGGAGTGGGCGGAGTGGACGAATTGGACGAAGTCGAGGAAGTGCAGGAAGTGGAGGAAGTGGAGGAAGTGGAGGAATTTGACTAAGTGGACGAACTAGACGAAGTTGAGGAAGTGGAGGAAGAGGAGGAAGTGGACGAAATGGACGAATTGGACGAAGTTGACGAAGTGGACGTAGTGGACCAAGTGGACCAAGTGGATGAAGTTTACGAAGTGGACAAAGTTGACGAAGTAGACGAAGTGGACGAAGAGGATGAAGTGGACGAAAAAAACGAAGTTGAGAAAGACGACGAAGTGGACGAAGTGGAGGAAGTGGACGAAGTGGCGGCCGTGGGGGAAGTGGACGAAGTGGAGGAAGTTGACGAAGTTGACAAAGTTGACGAAAATGACGAAGTGGACGAAGTTGAGAAAGTGGACAAAGTCGACGAATTGGACGAAATGGAGGAAGTGGAGGAAGTGGAGGATGTGGAGGAAGTGGAGGAAGTGGTGGATGTGGAGGAAGTGGAGGAAGTGGACTAAGTGGACGAAGTGGACGAAGTGGACGGAGTGGACGAAGTGGAGGAAGTGGAGGAACTGGATGAAGTCGAGGCAGTGGAGGAAGTGGACGAAGTCGAGGAAATGGAGGAAGTGGACGAAGTTGACGAAGTGAACGAAGTGGACGAAGTTGAGGAAATGGAGGAAGTGGCGGACGTGGACGAAGAGGACGAAGTTGACGAAGTGGACGAAGTGAACGAAGTGGACGAAGTTGATGAAGTGGAGGAAGTGGACGAAGTCGAGGAAGTGGACGAAGTGGACGAAGTGGATGAAGTGGACGAAGAGGACAAAGTGGACGAAATGGACGAAGCTGACGAAGTGGACGAAGGGGACGAAGAGGACGAAGTGGACGAAGTTGACGAAGTGGACGAATTGAATGAAGTGGACGCAGTGGAAAAAGTGGACGGAGTGGACGAATTGGACGAAGTGGAGAAAGTGGACGAAGTGGAGGAAGTGGAGGATGTGGACGAAGCTGACGAAGTTGAAGAAGTGGACGAAGTGGACGAAGAGGACGAAGTGGAGGAAGTAGAGGAAGTGGAGGATGTCGACTAAGTGGACGAAGTGGACGAAGTTGACAAAGTGGACGAAGCTGAGGAAGTGGATGAAGTTGACGAAGGTTGAGAAATGGACGAAGTGGAGGATGTAGAGGAAGTGGAGGAAGTGGACTAAGTGGACGAAGTCGACGAAGGTTGAGAAGTGGAAGAAGTAGTCGAAGTGGACGAAGTGGACGAAATGGACGAAGTGGAGGAAGTGGAGGATGTGGACGAAGTGGAAGAAGTTGACGAAGTGGACGAAGTCGACGAAGTGGACGACATAAACGAAGTTGACGAAGTGGACGAAGTGGAGGAAGTGGACGAAGTTGATGAAGTGGACGAACTGGAGGAAGTGGACGAACTGGAGGAAGTGGACGAACAGGACGAAGTAGACGAAGTGGAGGAAGTGGACGAAGTGGAGGAAGTGGACGAAGGTTGAGAAGTGGACGAAGGTTGAGAAGTGAACGAAGTGGAAGAATTGGACGAAGTGGACAAAGTTGAGGAAGTGGAGGAAGTGGAGGAAGGGGAGGAAGTGGAGGAAGTTGAGGAATTTGACGAATTGGACGAAGTGGTCGAAGTGGACGAAGTTCACGAAGTTGACGAAGTGGATGAAGTGGATGAAGTAGAGGAAGTGGAGGAAGTGGACGAAGACGAGGAAGCAGACGAAGTGGACGATGTGGACGAAGTGGACGAAGTGGACAAAGAGGACGAAGTGGACGAAGAGGACGAAGTGGACGAAGTTGACGAAGTTGACGAAGTAGACGAAGGTTGAGAAGTGGAGGAAGTGGAGGAAGTGGTGGAAGTGGAGGAAGTGGAGGAAGTGGAGGATGTGGAGGAACTGGTGGAAGTGGACTAAGTGGACGACGGTTGAGAAGTGGACGAAGTGGACAGTGGACAGAGTGGACGGAGATGACAGAGTGGACGGAGTGGACGTAGTGGACGGAGTTGACAGAGTGGACGAAGTGGATGAAGTGGATTGAGTCGACGAAAGGGACGAAGTGGACGAAGGTTGACAAGTGGACGAAGTGAATGAAGTGGACGAAGTGGACAAAGTGGATGAAGTGGACGAAGTTGACGAAGAGGGCAAAGTGGACGAAGAGGACGAAGTGGACGAAGCTGACGATGCTGAAGAAGTGGACGAAGTGGACGAAGTGGACGAAGTGGACGAAGAGGACGAAGTGGACGAAGGAGACGAAGTGGACGAAGTGGACGAAGGGGACGAAGAGGACGAAGTGGACGAAGGGGACGAAGTGGACGAAGTGGACGAAGTGGAAGAAGTGGACGAAGTAGACGAAGGTGGAGAAGTGGAGGAAGTGGAGGATGTGGAGGAAGTGGAGGAAGTGGACTAAGTGGACGAAGTGAACCAAGGTTGAGAAGTGGACGAAGTGGACAGTGGACGGAGATGACGGAGTGGACGTAGTTCACGGAGTTGACGGAGTGGACGGAGTGGATGAAGTGGATGAAGTGGACGAAGGGGACGAAGGTTGAGAAGGGGACGAAGTGGACGAAGGTTGAGAAGTGGACAAAGTGGACGGAGTGGACGAATTGGACGAAGCGAAAGAAGTGGACGAAGTGGAGGAAGTGGAGGAAGGGGAGGAAGTGGCGGAAGTTGAGGAATTTGACGAAGTGGAAGAAGTGGTCGAGGTGGACGAAGGGGTCGAAGTGGACGAAGTTGACGAAGTGGACGAAGTTGACAAAGTTGACGAAGTGGACGAAGTGGACGAAGTGGAGGAAGTGGACGAAGGTTGAGAAGTGAACGAATTGCACGAATTGGACGAAGTGGACGAAGTCGACAAAGTGGACAAAGTAGAAGAAGGGGAGAAAGTGGAGGAAGTCGAGGAATTGACGAAGTGGACGAAGTGGAGGAAGTGGACGAAGCTGACGACGTGGCGAAGGGGACGAAGAGGACGATTTGGACGAAGTTGACGAAGTGGACGAAGCAGATGAAGTGGAGGAAGTGGAAGAAGTGGACGAAGTAGACGAAGGTTGAGAAGTGGAGGAAGTGGAGGAAGTCGAGGAAATGGAGGATGTGGAAGAAGTGGACGAAGTGGACTAAGTGGTCGAAGTGGACAAAGGTTGAGAAGTGGACGAAGGTTGAGAAGTGGACGAAGTAGACAGTGGACGGAGTGGACGAAGTGGAGGGAGTGGAGGAAATGGACGAAGTGGACTAAGTGGTCGAAGTAGAGGAAGTGGAGGAAGTGGAGGATGTGGAGGAAGTGGACGAAGTGGACTAAGTGGTCGAAGTGGACAAAGGTTGAGAAGTGGACGAAGTGGACAGTGGACGGAGATGACGGAGTGGACGGTGTGGACGAAGTTGACGGAGTGGACGGAGGGGATGAAGTGGATGAAGTGGATGAAGTGGATGAAGTCGACGAAGGGTACGAAGTGGACGATGTTTGAGAACTGGACGAAAGTTGAGAAGTGGACGAAGTGGATGAAGTGGATGGAGTGGACAAAGTGGACGGAGTGGACGAATTGGACGAAGTGGACGAAGGTGACGAAGTGGGCGAAGTGGACGAAGAGGACGAATTGGACGAAGCTGACGAAGTTGAAGAAGTTGACGAAGTGGACGAAGGGGACGAAGTGGACGAAGAGGACGAAGTGGACAAAGTTGACGAAGTGGACGAAGTGGACGAAGGGGACGAAGTTGACGAAGTGGACGAAGTGGAGGATGTGGAAGAAGCGGACGAAGTAGACGAAGGTGGAGAAGTGGACGAAGTGGAGGAAGTGGAGGAAGTGGAGGATGTGGAGGAAGTGGAGGAAGTGGATTAAGTGGACGAAGTGGTTGAAGGTTTAGAAGTGGACGAAGGTTGAGAAGTGGACGAAGTGGACAGTGGACGGAGATGACGGTGTAGACGGAGTGGACGTAGTTGACGGAGTTGACGTGGTGGACGGAGTGGATGACGTGGATGAAGTGGACGAAGGTTGAGAAGTGGACGAAGTGGACGAAGGTTGAGAAGTGGACGGAGTGGACGGAGTGGAGGAGTGGACAGAGTGGAGGAGTGGACGGAGTGGACGGAGTGGACGGAATGGATGGAGTGGACGGTGTGGACGGAGTGGACGGAGTGGACGTAGTTGACAAAGTTGAAGAAGTGGACGAAGTGGACGAAGGGGACGTAGGGGACGAAGTGGACGGAGTGGACGAACTGGAGGAAGTGGAAGAAGTGGACGAAGTAGACGAAGGTTGAGAAGTGGAGGAAGTGGAGGAAGTGGACGAAGTGGAGGAAGTGGAGGAAGTGGAGGATGTGGAGGAAGTGGGGGAACTGGACTAAGTGGACGAAGTGGACGAAGGTTGAGAAGTGGACGAAGGTTGAGAAGTGGACGAAGTGGAGGAAGTGGATGAAGTCGAGGAAGTGGACGAAGTCGAGCAAATGGAGGAAATGGACGAAGTTGACGAAGTGAACGAAGTGGACGAAGTTGAGGAAGTGGAGGAAGTGGCGGAAGTGGACGAAGTTGGCGAAGTGGACGAAGTGGAGGAAGTGGAATAAGGGGACGAAATAGACGAAGATTGAGAAGTGGACGAAGTGGAGGAAGTGGAGCAAATGGAGGAAGTGGAGGAACTGGACTAAGTGGACGAAGTTGACCAAGTGTGCGAAGTTGACGAAGTGGAGGAAGTGGACGAAGCTGACGAAGTGGAGGAAGTGGACGAAGTTGACGAAGTGGAGGGAGTGGAGGAAGTGGAGGAAGTGGAGGATGTGGAGGAAGTGGACGAAGTGGACTAAGTGGTCGAAGCGGACAAAGGTTGAGAAGTGCACAAAGGTTGAGAAGTGGACGACGTGGACAGTGGACGGAGTGGACGGAGATGACGGAGTGGACGGTGTGGACGTAGTTGACGGAGTGGACGGAGGGGATGAAGTGGATGAAGTGGATGAAGTCGACGAAGGGGACGAAGTGGACAAAGTTTGAGAAGTGGACGAAGGTTGAGAAGTGGACGAAGTGGCTGAAGTAGATGCAGTGGACAAAGTGGACGGAGTGGACGAATTGGACGAAGTGGACGAAGTGGAGGAAGGTGACGAAGTGGGCGAAGTGGACGAAGAGGACGAAGTGGACGAAGCTGACGAAGTTGAAGAAGTTGACAAAGTGGACGAAGGGGACGAAGAGGACGAAGTGGACGAAGCTGACGAAGTGGACGAAGTAGACGAAGGGGACAAAGAGGACGAAGTGGACAAAGTTGACGAAGTGGACGAAGTGGAGGATGAGGAAGAAGCGGATGAAGTAGACGAAGGTGGAGAAGTGGACGAAGTGGAGGAAGTGGAGGATGTGGAGGTAGTGGAGGAAGTGGACTAAGTGGACGAAGTGGTTGAAGGTTTAGAAGTGGACCAAGGTTGAGAAGTGGACGAAGTGGATAGTGGACGGAGTGGACGGACATGATGGAGTAGACGGAGTGGACGTAGTTGACGGAGTTGACGGAGTGGATGAAGTGGATGAAGTGGACGAAGGGGACTAAGTGGACGAAGGTTGAGAAGTGGACGAAGGTTGAGAAGTGGACGGAGTGGACGGAGTGGAGGAATGGACGGACTGGACGGAGTGGACGGACTGGACGGAGTGGACGGACTGGACGGAGTGGACGGACTGGACGGACTGGACGGAGTGGACGGACTGGACGTAGTTGACGAAGTTGAAGAAGTGGACGAAATGGACGAAGTGGATGAAGGGGACGAAGAGGACGAAGTGGACGACGTGGACGAACTGGAGGAAGTGGAAGAAGTGGACGAAGTAGACGAAGGTTGAGAAGTGGAGGAAGTGCAGGAAGTGGAGAAAATGGAGGAAGTGGAGGAAGTGGAGGAAGTGGAGGATGTGCGGGAAGTGGGGGAAGTGGACTAAGTGGACGAAGTGTTCGAAGGTTGAGAAGTGGACGAAGGTTGAGAGGTGGACGAAGTGGACGAAGAGGACGAAGTGGACGAAGTGGATGAAGTCGAGGAAGTGGACGAAGTCGAGGAAATGGAGGAAATGGACGAAGTTGACGAAGTGGAGGAAGTGGCGGAAGTGGACGAAGTGAACGAAGTTGGCGAAGTGGACGAAATGGAGGAAGTGGAATTAGGGGACGAAATAGACGAAGGTTGAGAAGTGGACGAAGTGGAGCAAATGGAGGAAGTGGAGGAACTGGACTAAGTGGAAGAAGTGGACGAAGTTGACCAAGTGGACGAAGTTGACCAAGTGGGCGAAGTGGAGGAAGTGGACTAAGTGGACGAAGTGGTTGAAGGTTTAGAATTGGACGAAGGTTGAGAAGTGGACGAAGTGGACAATGGACGGAGTGGACGGAGATGACGGTGTAGACGGAGTGGACGTAGTTGACGGAGTTGACGTGGTGGACGGAGTGGATGACGTGGATGAAGTGGACGAAGGTGGAGAAGTGGACGGAGTGGACGGAGTGGACGGAGTGGACGGCGTGGAGGAGTGGACGGAGTGGACGGAGTGGACGGAATGGACGGAGTGGACGGTGTGGACGGAGTGGACGGAGTGGACGGAGTGGACGGAGTGGACGAAGTTGAAGAAGTGGACGAAGTCGACGAAGGGGACGTAGGGGACGAAGTGGACGGATTGGACGAACTGGAGGAAGTGGAAGAAGTGGACGAAGTAGACGAAGGTTGAGAAGTGGAGGAAGTGGAGGAAGTGGAGGAAGTGGAGGATGTGGAGGAAGTGGGGGAACTGGACTAAGTGGACGAAGTGGACGAAGTCGACAAAGTGGACAAAGTAGAAGAAGGGGAGGAAGTGGAGGAAGTCGAGGGATTGACGAAGTGGACGAAGTGGAGGAAGTGGACGAAGCTGACGACGTGGCGAAGGGGACGAAGAGGACGATTTGGACGAAGTTGACGAAGTGGACGAAGCAGACGAAGTGGAGGAAGTGGAAGAACTGGACGAAGTAGACGAAGGTTGAGAAGTGGAGGAAGTGGAGGAAGTGGAGGAAATGGAGGATGTGGAAGAAGTGGACGAAGTGGACTAAGTGGTCGAAGTGGACAAAGGTTGAGAAGTGGACGAAGGTTGAGAAGTGGACGAAGTGGACAGTGGACGGAGTGGACGAAGTGGAGGGAGTGGAGGAAATGGACGAAGTGGACGAAGTGGACTAAGTGGTCGAAGTGGAGGAAGTGGAGGAAGTGGAGGAAGTGGAGGATGTGGAGTAAGTGGACGAAGTGGACTAAGTGGTCGAAGTGGACAAAGGTTGAGAAGTGGACGAAGGTTGAGAAGTGGACGAAGTGGACAGTGGACGGAGTGGACGGAGATGACGGAGTGGACGGTGTGGACGAAGTTGACATAGTGGACGGAGGGGATGAAGTGGATGAAGTGGATGAAGTGGACGAAGGGTACGAAGTGGACGATGTTTGAGAAGTGGACGAAGGTTGAGAAGTGGGCGAAGTGGATGAAGTGGATGGGGTGGACAAAGTGGACGGAGTGGACGAATTGGACGAAGTGGACGAAGGTGACGAAGTGGGCGAAGTGGGCGAAGTGGACGAAGAGGACGAAGGGGACGAAGCTCACGAAGTTGAAGAAGTTGACGAAGTGGACGAAGGGGACGAAGTGGACGAAGAGGACGAAGTGGACAAAGCTGACGAAGTGGACGAAGGGGACAAAGAGGACGAAGTTGACGAAGTGGACGAAGTGGACGAAGTGGAGGATGTGGAAGAAGCGGACGAAGTAGACGAAGGTGGAGAAGTGGACGAAGTGGAGGAAGTGGAGGAAGTGGAGGATGTGGAGGAAGTGGAGGAAGTGGATTAAGTGGACGAAGTGGTTGAAGGTTTAGAAGTGGACGAAGGTTGAGAAGTGGACGAAGTGGACAGTGGACGGAGTGGACGGAGATGACGGTGTAGACGGAGTGGACGTAGTTGACGGAGTTGACGTGGTGGACGGAGTGAATGACGTGGATGAAGTGGACGAAGGTTGAGAAGTGGACGAAGGTTGAGAAGTGGACGAAGTGGACGGAGTGGACGGAGTGGACGGAGTGGAGGAGTGGACGGAGTGGACGGAGTGGACGGAATGGACGGAGTGGACGGTGTGGACGGAGTGGACGGAGTGGACGTAGTTGACGAAGTTGAAGAAGTGGACGAAGTGGACGAAGTGGACGAAGGGGACGTAGGGGACGAAGTGGACGGAGTGGACGAACTGGAGGAAGTGGAAGAAGTGGACGAAGTAGACGAAAGTTGAGAAGTGGAGGAAGTGGAGGATGTGGAGGAAGTGGGGGAACTGGACTAAGTGGACGAAGGTTGAGAAGTGGACGAAGGTTGAGAAGTGAATTTAAGTGGAGGAAGTGGATGAAGTCGAGGAAGTGGACGAAGTCGAGCAAATGGAGGAAATGGACGAAGTTGACGAAGTGAACGAAGTGGACGAAGTTGAGGAAGTGGAGGAAGTGGCGGAAGTGGACGAAGTGAACGAAGTTGGCGAAGTGGACGAAGTGGAGGAAGTGGAATAAGTGGACGAAATAGACGAAGATTGAGAAGTGGACGAAGTGGAGGAAGTGGAGCAAATGGAGGAAGTGGAGGAACTGGACTAAGTGGACGAAGTTGACCAAGTGGGCGAAGTTGACGAAGTGGAGGAAGTGGACGAAGCTGACGAAGTGGAGGAAGTGGACGAAGTTGACGAAGTGGAGGGAGTGGAGGAAGTGGAGGAAGTGGAGGATGTGGAGGAAGTGGACGAAGTGGACTAAGTGGTCGAAGCGGACAAAAGGTTGAGAAGTGCACGAGGGTTGAGAAGTGGACGACGTGGACAGTGGACGGAGTGGACGGAGATGACGGAGTGGACGGTGTGGACGTAGTTGACAGAGTGGACGGAGGGGATGAAGTGGATGAAGTGGATGAAGTCGACGAAGGGGACGAAGTGGACAAAGTTTGAGAAGTGGACGAAGGTTGAGAAGTGGACGAAGTGGCTGAAGTGGATGCAGTGGACAAAGTGGACGGAGTGGACGAATTGGACGAAGTGGACGAAGTGGAGGAAGGTGACGAAGTGGGCGAAGTGGACGCACAGGACGAAGTGGACGAAGCTGACGAAGTTGAAGAAGTTGACAAAGTGGACGAAGGGGACGAAGAGGACGAAGTGGACGAAGCTGACGAAGTGGACGAAGTAGATGAAGGGGACAAAGAGGACGAAGTGGACAAAGTTGACGAAGTGGACGAAGTGGAGGATGAGGAAGAAGCGGATGAAGTAGACGACGGTTGAGAAGTGGACGAAGTGGACGATGTGGAGGAAGTGGAGGATGTGGAGGTAGTGGAGGAAGTGGACTAAGTGGACGAAGTGGTTGAAGGTTTAGAAGTGGACCAAGGTTGAGAAGTGGACGAAGTGGATAGTGGACGTAGTGGACGGAGATGACGGAGTACACGGAGTGGACGTAGTTGACGGAGTTGACGGAGTGGATGAAGTGGATGAAGTGGACGAAGGGGACTAAGTGGACGAAGTTTGAGAAGTGGACGAAGTGGACGAAGTGGACGAAGGTTGAGAAGTGGACGAAGTGGACGAAGTGGACGGAGTGGAGGAGTGGACGGAGTGGACGGAGTGGACGGAGTGGACGGAGTGGACGTAGTTGACGAAGTTGAAGAAGTGGACGAAATGGACGAAGTGGATGAAGGGGACGAAGAGGACGAAGTGGACGACGTGGACGAACTGGAGGAAGTGGAAGAAGTGGACGAAGTAGACGAAGGATGAGAAGTGGAGGAAGTGCAGGAAGTGGAGGAAATGGAGGAAGTGGAGGAAGTGGAGGATGTGCGGGAGGTGGGGGAAGTGGACTAAGTGGACGAAGTGTTCAAAGGTTGAGAAGTGGACGAAGTGGACGAAGAGGACGAAGTGGACGAAGTGGATGAAGTCGAGGAAGTGGACGAAGTGGAGGAAATGGAGGAAATGGACGAAGTTGACGAAGTGGACGAAGTTGAGGAAGTGGAGGAAGTGGCGGAAGTGGACGAAGTGAACGAAGTTGGCGAAGTGGACGAAATGGAGGAAGTGGAATAAGGGGACGAAATAGACGAAGGTTGAGAAGTGGACGAAGTGGAGCAAATGGAGGAAGTGGAGGAACTGGACTAAGTGGAAGAAGTGGACGAAGTTGACCAAGTGGGCGAAGTGGAGGAAGTGGACGAAGCTGACGAAGTGGAGGAAGTGGACGAAGTAGACGAAGTGGAGGGAGTGGAGGAAGTGAAGGAAGTGCAGGATGTGGAGGAAGTGGAGGAAGTGGACTAAGTGGTCGAAGTGGACAAAGGTTGAGAAGTGGACGAAGGTTGAGAAGTGGACGAAGTGGACAGTGGACGGAGATGACAGAGTGGACGGTGTGGACGTAGTTGACGGAGTGGACAGAGGGGATGAAGTGGATGAAGTCGACGAAGGCGACGAAGTGGACGAAGTTTGAGAAGTGGACGAAGGTTGAGAAGTGGACGAAGTGGATGAAGTGGACGGAGTGGACAAAGTGGACGGAGTGGACGAATTGGACGAAGTGGACGAAGGTGACGAAGTGGGCGAAGTGGACGAAGAGGACGAAGTGGACGAAGCTGACGAAGTTGAAGAAGTTGACGAAGTGGACGAAGGGGACGAAGAGGACGAAGTGGACGAAGCTGACGAAGTGGATGAAATGGACGAAGGGGACAAAGAGGACGAAGTGGACGAAGTTGACGGAGTGGACGAAGTGGAGGATGTGGAAGAAGCGGACTAAGTAGACGAATGTGGAGAAGTGAACGAAGTTGAGGAAGTGGAGGATGTGGAGGAAGTGGAGGAAGTGGACTAAGTTGACGAAGTGGTTGAAGGTTTAGAAGTGGACGAAGGTTGAGAAGTGGACAATGGACGGAGATGACGGAGTAGACGGAGTGGACGTAGTTGACGGAGTTGACGTAGTGGACGGAGTGAATGAAGTGGATCAAGTGGACGAAGGGGACGAAGTGGACGAAGGTTGAGAAGTGGACGAAGTGGACGAACGTTGAGAAGTGGACGAAGTGGACGGAGTGGATGGAGTGGACGGAGTGGAGGAGTGGACGGAGTGGACGGAGTGGACAGAGTGGACGGAGTGGACAGAGTGGACGCACTGGACGGAGTGGACGGAGTGGACGGAGTGGACGGAGTGGACGGAGTGGACGAAGTGGACGAAGTGGACGAAGGGGACGAAGTGGACGAAGTGGACGAAGGGGACGAAGAGGACGAAGTGGACGAAGTGGACGAACTTGAGGGAGTGGAAGAAGTGGACGAAGTAGACGAAGGTTGAGAAGTGGACGAAGTGGAGGAAGCGGACGAAGTGGAGGAAGTTGAGGATGTGGAGGAAGTGGGGGAAGTGGACTAAGTGGACGAAGGTTGAGAAGTGGACGAAGTGGACGAAGTGGACGAAGTGAACGAAGTGGACGAAGTGGACGAAGTGGACTAAGTTGACGAAGTGGACGAAGTTGACAAAGTTGACGAAGTGGACGAAGTGGAGGAAGTGGACGAAGCTTGAGAAGTGAACGAATTGGACGAATTGGACGAAGTGGACGAAGTCGACAAAGTGGACAAATTTGAAGAAGGGGAGGAAGTGGAGGAAGTCGAGGAATTGACGAAGTGGACGAAGTGGAGGAAGTGGACGAAGCTGACGACGTGGACGAAGGGGACGAAGTAGACAAAGGTTGAGAAGTGGAGGAAGTGGAGGAAGTGGAGGAAATGGAGGATGTGGAGGAAGTGGACGAAGTGGACTAAGTGGTCGAAGTGGACAAAGGTTGAGAAATGGACGAAGGTTGAGAAGTGGACGAAGTGGACAGTGGAGGGAGTGGAGGGAGTGGAGGAAATGGACGAAGTTGACTAAGTGGTCGAAGTGGAGGAAGTGGAGGAAGTGGAGGAAGTGGAGGATGTGGAGGAAGTGGACGAAGTGGACTAAGTGGTCGAAGTGGACAAAGGTTGAGAAGTGGACGAAGGTTGAGAAGTGGACGAAGTGGACAGTGGACGGAGTGGACGGAGATGACGGAGTGGACGGTGTGGACGAAGTTGACAGAGTGGACGGAGGGGATGAAGTGGATGAAGTGGATGAAGTGGACGAAGGGTACGAAGTGGACGATGTTTGAGAAGTGGACGAACGTTGAGAAGTGGACGAAGTGGATGAAGTGGATGGAGTGGACAAAGTGGACGGAGTGGACGAATTGGACGAAGTGGACGAAGGTGACGAAGTGGGCGAAGTGGGCGAAGTGGACGAAGAGGACGAAGGGGACGAAGCTGACGAAGTTGAAGAAGTTGACGAAGTGGACGAAGGGGACGAAGTGGACGAAGAGGACGAAGTGGACAAAGCTGACGAAGTGGACGAAGTGGACGAAGGGGACAAAGAGGACGAGGTTGACGAAGTGGACAAAGTGGACGAAGTGGAGGATGTGGAAGAAGCGGACGAAGTAGACGAAGGTGGAGAAGTGGAGGAAGTGGAGGAAGTGGAGGAAGTGGAGGATGTGGAGGAAGTGGAGGAAGTGGACTAAGTGGACGAAGTGATTGAAGGTTTAGAAGTGGACGAAGGTTGAGAAGTGGACAGTGGACGGAGTGGACGGAGATGACGGTGTAGACGGAGTGGACGTAGTTGACGGAGTTGACGTGGTGGACGGAGTGGATGACGTGGATGAAGTGGACGAAGGTTGAGAAGTGGACAAAGTGGACGAAGGTTGAGAAGTGGACGAAGTGGACGGAGTGGACGGAGTGGACGGAGTGGACCGAGTGGACGGAGTGGACGGAGTGGACGGAGTGGACGGAGTGGACCGAGTGGACGGAGTGGACGGAGTGGACGGAGTGGACGGAGTGGACCGAGTGGACGGAGTGGACGGAGTGGACGGAGTGGACGGAGTGGACGGAGTGGAGGAGTGGACGGAGTGGACGGAGTGGACGGAATGGACGGAGTGGACGGAGTGGACGGAGTGGACGGAGTGGACGTAGTGGACGAAGTTGAAGAAGTGGACGAAGTGGACGAAGTGGACGAAGGGGACGTAGGAGACGAAGTGGACGGATTGGACGAACTGGAGGAAGTGGAAGAAGTGGACGAAGTAGACGAAGGTTGAGAAGTGGAGGAAGTGGAGGAAGTGGACGAAGTGGAGGAAGTGGAGGAAGTGGAGGATGTGGAGGAAGTGGGGGAACTGGACTAAGTGGACGAAGTGGACGAAGGTTGAGAAGTGGACGAAGTGGACGAAGTGGATGAAGTCGAGCAAATGGAGGAAATGGACGAAGTTGACGAAGTGAACGAAGTGGACGAAGTTGACGAAGTGGAGGAAGTGGCGGAAGTGGACGAAGTGAACGAAGTTGGCGAAGTGGACGAAGTGGAGGAAGTGGAATAAGGGGACGAAATAGACGAAGGTTGAGAAGTGGACGTAGTGGAGGAAGTGGAGCAAATGGAGGAAGTGGAGGAACTGGACTAAGTGGACGAAGTTGACCAAGTGGGCGAAGTTGACGAAGTGGAGGAAGTGGACGAAGCTGACGAAGTGGAGGAAGTGGACGAAGTTGACGAAGTGGAGGGAGTGGAGGAAGTGGAGGAAGTGGAGGATGTGGAGGAAGTGGACGAAGTGGACTAAGTGGTCGAAGCGGACAAAGGTTGAGAAGTGCACGAAGGTTGAGAAGTGGACGACGTGGACAGTGGACGGAGATGACGGAGTGGACGGTGTGGAAGTTGTTGATGGAGTGGACGGAGGGGATGAAGTGGATGAAGTGGATGAAGTCGACGAAGGGGACGAAGTGGACAAAGTTTGAGAAGTGGACGAAGGTTGAGAAGTGGACGAAGTGGCTGAAGTGGATGGAATGGACAAAGTGGACGGAGTGGACGAATTGGACGAAGTGGAGGAAGGTGACGAAGTGGGCGAAGTGGACGAAGAGGACAAAGTGGACGAAGCTGACGAAGTTGAAGAAGTTGACAAAGTGGACGAAGGGGACGAAGTGGACGAAGCTGACGAAGTGGACGAAGTAGACGAAGGGGACAAAGAGGACGAAGTGGACGAAGTTGACGAAGTGGAGGATGAGGAAGAAGCGGAGGAAGTAGACGAAGGTGGAGAAGTGGACGAAGTGGACGAAGTGGAGGAAGTGGAGGATGTGGAGGTAGTGGAGGAAGTGGACTAAGTGGACGAAGTGGTTGAAGGTTTAGAACTGGACGAAGTGGACGAAGGTTGAGAAGTGGACGAAGTGGACGGAGTGGACGGAGTGGACGGAGTGGACGGAGTCGACGGAGTCGACGAACTGGACGGAGTGGACGTAGTTGACGAAGTTGAAGAAGTGGACGAAGTGGATGAAGGGGACGAAGAGGACGAAGTGGACGACGTGGACAAACTGGAGGAAGTGGAAGAAGTGGACGAAGTAGACGAAGGTTGAGAAGTGGAGGAAGTGCAGGAAGTGGAGGAAGTGGAGGAAGTGGAGGAAGTGGAGGATGTGGGGGTAGTGGGGGAAGTGGACTAAGTGGACGAAGTGTTCGAAGGTTGAGAAGTGGACGAAGGTTGAGAAGTGGACGAAGTGGACGAAGTGGACGAAGAGGACGAAGTGGACGAAGTGGATGAAGTCGAGGAAGTGGACGAAGTCGAGGAAATGGAGGAAATGGACGAAGTTGACGAAGTGAACGAAGTGGACGAAGTTGAGGAAGTGGAGGAAGTGGCGGAAGTGGACGAAGTGAACGAAGTTGGCGAAGTGGACGAAGTGGAGGAAGTGGAATAAGGGGACGAAATAGACGAAGGTTGAGAAGTGGACGAAGTGGAGCAAATGGAGGAAGTGGAGGAACTGGACTAAGTGAAAGAAGTGGACGAAGTTGACCAAGTGGACGAAGTTGACCAAGTGGACGAAGTGGAGGAAGTGGACGAAGCTGACGAAGTGGAGGAAGTGGACGAAGTAGACGAAGTGGAGGGAGTGGAGGAAGTGAAGGAAGTGCAGGATGTGGAGGAAGTGGACGAAGTGGACTAAGTGGTCGAAGTGGACAAAGGTTGAGAAGTGGACGAAGGTTGAGAAGTGGACGAAGTGGACTGTGGACGGAGTGGACGGAGATGACAGAGTGGACGGTGTGGACGTAGTTGACGGAGTGGACGGAGGGGATAAAGTGGATGAAGTGGATGAAGTTGACGAAGGCGACGAAGTGGACGAAGTTTGAGAAGTGGACGAAGGTTGAGAAGTGGACGAAGTGGATGAAGTGGACGGAGTGGACAAAGTGGACGGAGTGGACGAATTGGACGAAGTGGACGAAGGTGACGAAGTGGGCGAAGTGGACGAAGAGGACGAAGTGGACGAAGCTGACGAAGTTGAAGAAGTTGACGAAGTGGACGAAGGGGACGAAGTGGACGAAGCTGACGAAGTGGATGAAATGGACGAAGGGGACAAAGAGGACGAAGTGGACGAAGTTGACGGAGTCGACGAAGTGGACGAAGTTGAGGATGTGGAAGAAGCGGACGAAGTAGACAAATGTGGAGAAGTGGACGAAGTTGAGGAAGTGGAGGAAGTGGAGGATGTGGAGGAAGTGGAGGAAGTGGACTAAGTGGACGAAGTGGTTGAAGGTTTAGAAGTGGACGAAGGTTGGGAAGTGGACAGTGGACGGAGTGGACGGAGATGACGGAGTAGACGGAGTGGACGTAGTTGACGGAGTTGACGTAGTGGACGGAGTGAATGAAGTGGATCAAGTGGACGAAGGGGACGAAGTGGACGAACGTTGAGAAGTGGACGAAGTGGACGAACGTTGAGAAGTGGACGAAGTGGACGGAGTGGATGGAGTGGACGGAGTGGAGGAGTGGACGGAGTGGACAGAGTGGACGGAGTGGACAGAGTGGACGCACTGGACGGAGTGGACGAAGTGGACGAAGTGGACGAAGTGGACGAAGTGGACGAAGTGGACGAAGTGGACGAAGGGGACGAAGTGGACGAAGTGGCCGAAGTGGACGAAGTGGACGAAGGGGACGAAGAGGACGAAGTGGTAGAAGTGGACGAAGTGGACGAACTGGAGGGAGTGGAAGAAGTGGACGAAGTAGACGAAGGTTGAGAAGTGGACGAAGTGGAGGAAGTGGACGAAGTGGAGGAAGTGGAGGATGTGGAGAAAGTGGGGGAAGTGGACTAAGTGGACGAAGGTTGAGAAGTGGACGAAGTGGACGAAGTGGACGTAGTGAACGAAGTGAACGAAGTGGACGAAGTGGACGAAGTGGATGAAGTCTAGGAAGTGGACGAAGTCGAGGAAATTGAGGAAATGGACGAAGTTGACGAAGTGAACGAAGTGGACGAAGTTGAGGAAGTGGAGGAAGTGGCGGAAGTGGACGAAGTGAACGAAGTTGGCGAAGTGGACGAAGTGGAGGAAGTGGAATAAGGGGACGAAATAGACGAAGGTTGAGAAGTGGACGAAGTGATGAAGTGGAGCAAATGGAGGAACTGGACTAAGTGGACGAAGTTGACCAAGTGGGCGAAGTTGACGAAGTGGAGGAAGTGGACGAAGTTGACGAAGTGGAGGAAGTGGACGAAGTTGACGAAGTGGAGGGAGTGGAGGAAGTGGAGGAAGTGGAGGAAGTGGAGGAAGTGGACGAAGTTGACAAAATTGACGAAGTGGATGAAGCGGACGAAGTGGACGAAGTTGAGGCAGTTGAGGAAGTGGACGAAGTGTACGAATTGGACGAAGTTGACGAAGTGGACGAAGTTGACAAAGTGGACGAAGTGAACGAAGTGGACGAAGTGGAGGAAGTGGACGAAGTGGACAAAGTGAACGAAGTGGACGAAGTGGACAAAGTGGACGAAGTGGAGGAAGTGGAGGATGTGGAGGAAGTGGAGGAAGTGGACTAAGTTG
>CM050912.1:32601381-32681509 GCA_027742785.1 Vigna reflexopilosa | reverse complement strand
GGATGAAGAGGACGAAGTTAACGAAGTTGAGAAAGTGGACGAAGTGGACGAAGTTGAGGAAGTGGACGAAGATGAGGAAGTGGAGGAAGTGGACGAAGTGAAGGAAGTTGACGAAGTTGACAAAGTTGACGAAAATGACGAAGTGGACGAAGTTGAGAAAGTGGACGAACTCGACGAATTGGACGAAGTGGAGGAAGTGGAGGAAGCGAACTAAGTGGAAGAAGTGGACGAAGGTTGAGAAGTAGACGAAGTGGATGGAGTGGACGAAGTGGAGGAAGTGAAGGAAGTGGATGACGTCGAGGAAGTGGAGGAAGTGGACGAAGTCGAGGAAATGGAGGAAGTGGACGAAGTTGACAAAGTGAACGAAGTGCACGAAGTGGACGAAGTGGACAAAGTGGCGGAAGTGGACGAAGTTGACGAAGTGGACGAAGTGAACGAAGTCGACGAAGTTGATGAAGTAGAGGAAGCGGAGGAAGTGGACGAAGTCGAGGAAGCGGACGAAGTGGACGATGTGGACGAAGTGGACGAAGTGGACGAAGAGGACGAAGTGGACAAAGTGGACGAAGTGGACGAAGGTGACGAAGTGGACGAAAGGGACGAAGAGGACGAAGTTGACAAAGTGGACGAAGTGGAGGAAGTGGACGAAGTAGACGAAGGTTGAGAAGTGGACGAAGTGGAGGAAGTGGTGGAAGTGGAGGAAGTGGAGGAAGTGGAGGATGTGGAGGAAGTGGAGGAAGTGGACTAAGTGGACGAAGTGGACGACGGTTGAGAAGTGCACGAAGTGGACAGTGGACGGAGATGACGGAGTGGACGGAATGGACGTAGTTGACGGAGTGGACGGAGTGGATTGAGTCGACGAAGGGGACGAAGAGGACGAAGGTTGAGAAGTGGACGAAGTGAATGAAGTGGACGGAGTGGACAAAGTGGACGGAGTGGACGAAGTTGACGAAGTGGGCAAAGTGGACGAAGAGGACGAAGCTGACGAAGTTGAAGAAGTGGACGAAGTTGACGAAGTTGAAGAAGTGGACGAAGTGGACAAAGTGGACGAAGATGACGAAGTGGACGAAGGAGACGAAGTGGAAGAAGTGGACGAAGGGGACGAAGAGGACAAAGTGGACGAAGTTGACGAAGTTGACGAAGTGGACGAAGTGGACGAAGTGGACGGAGTGGACGGAGTGGACGAAGTGAACGAAGTGGAAGAAGTGGACGAAGGTGGAGAAGTGGACGAAGTGGAGGAAGTGGAGGAAATGGAGGAAGTGGAGGATGTGGAGGAAGTGGAGGAAGTGGACTAAGTGGACGAAGTGGACTAAGGTTGAGAAGTGGACGAAGGTTGAGAAGTGGACGAAGTGGACAGTGGACAGAGTGGACGGAGATGACGGAGTGGACGGAGTGGACGTAGTTGACGGAGTGGACGGAGTGGATGAAGTGGACGAAGGGGACGAAGTGGACGAAGGTTCAGAAGTGGACGAAGTGGACGAAGGTTCAGAAGTGGATGAAGTGGATCAAGTGGACGGAGTGGACAAAGTGGACGGAGTGGAGGAAGTGGAGAAGTGGAGGAAGTGGAGGAAGTGGAGGAAGTGGAGGAAGTGAAGGATGTGGAGGAAGTGGACGAAGTGGACGAAGTGATCGAAGTGGAGGAACGTTGAGAAGTGGACGAAAGTTGAGAAGTGGACGAAGTGGACAGTGGACGGAGTGGACGGAGATGACGGAGTGGACGGAGTGGACGTAGTTGAAAGAGTGGACGAAGGGGATGAAGTGGATGAAGTGGATGAAGTCGACGAAGGGGACGAAGTGGACGAAGGTTGAGAAGTGGACGAAGTGGATGAAGTGGACGGAGTGGACAAGTGGACGAAGTGGACGAAGTGGACGAAGAGGACGAAGTGGACGAAGCTGACGAAGTGGACGAAGTGGACGAAGGGGACAAAGAGGACGAAGTGGACGAAGTTGACGAAGTGGACGAAGTGGAGGAAGTGGAAGAAGTGGACGAAGTAGACGAAGGTGGAGAAGTGGACAAAGTGGAGGAAGTGGAGGAAGTGGAGGAAGTGGACGAAGTGGACGAAGGTTTAGAAGTGGACGAAGGTTGAGAAGTGGACGAAGTGGACAGTGGACGGAGTGGACGGAGATGACGGAAGTAGACGGAGTGGACGAAGTTGACGGAGTTGACGAAGTGGACGGAGTGGATAAGGTGGACGAAGGGGACGAAGTGGACGAAGTTGAGAAGTGGACGAAGTGGATGAAGTGGACGAAGTGGACGAAGCGGACGAAGTGAACGAAGGGAGGAAGAGGACGAAGTGGACGAAGTGGACGAAGTGGACGAACTGGAGGAAGTGGAAGAAGTGGACGAAGTAGACGAAGGTTGAGAAGTGGACGAAGTGGAGGAAGTGGACGAAGTGGTGGAAGTGGAGGAAGTGGAGGATGTGGAGGAAGTGGAGGAAGTGGACGAAGTGGACGAAGTGGACAAAGTTGAGAAGTGGACGAAGTGGACGAACTGGAGGAAGTGGATGAAGTCGAGGAAGTGGAGGAAGTGGACGAAGTCGAGGAATGGAGGAAATGGATGAAGTTGACGAAGTGAACGAAGTGGACGAAGTTGAGGAAGTGGAGGAAGTGGCGGAAGTGGACGAAGTGAACGAAGTTGACGAAGTGGACGAAGTGGAGGAAGTGGAATAAGTGGACGAAATAGACGAAGTTGAGAAGTGGAGGAAGTGGAGCAAATGGAGGAAGTGGAGGAAGTGGACTAAGTGGACGAAGTTGACCAAGTGGACGAAATTGAGGAAGTTGACGAAGTGGACGAAGTTGACAAAGTTGATGAAGTTGACGAAATGACGAAGTGGACGAAGTTGAGAAGTGGACGAAGTCGACGAAGTGGACGAAGTGGAGGAAGTGGAGGAAGTGGAGGAAGTGGAGGAAGTGGAGGAAGCGCACTAAGTGGACGAAGTGGACGGAGTGGACGAAGTGGAGGAAGTGAAGGAAGTGGATGAAGTGAAGGAAGTGGAGGAAGTGGACGAAGTCGAGGAAGTGGAGGAAGTGGACGAAGTGGACGAAGAGGACGAAGTGGACGAAGTGGACGAAGTGGACGAAGTGGACGAAGTGGACAAAGAGGACGAAGTGGACGAAGCTGACGAAGTGGACAAAGTGGACGAAGGGGACAAAGAGGACGAAGTGGACGAAGTCGACGAAGTGGAGGAAGTGGACGAAGTAGAGGAAGTAGAAGAAGTGGACGAAGTAGACGAAGTTGAGATGTGGACAAAGTGGAGGAAGTGGAGGAAGTGGAGGAAGTGGAGGAAGTGGAGGAAGTGGAGGAAGTGGACGAATTGGACTAAGTGGACGAAGTGGACGAAGGTTGAGAAGTGGACGAAGTGGACGGAAGTGGACGAAGTGGAGGAAGTGGACGAAGTTGAAAAGTGGACGAAGTGGACGAAGTGGACGAAGTGGACGAAGTGGACGAAGTGGACGAAGTGGACGAAGTGGATGAAGTGGATGAAGTGGACAAAGCGGACGAAGCGGACGAAGTGAACGAAGTGGAGGAAGTGGACGAAGTTGAGAAGTGAACGAATTGGACGAAGAGGACGAAGTGGAGGAAGTGGAGGAAGTGGACAAAGTGGAGGACGGGAGGAAGTGGAGGAAGTTGAGGAAGTTGACGAAGTGGACGAAGTGGAGAAGAGGACGAAGTGGACGAAGCAGACGAAGCGGACGAAGTGGCGAAGTGGACGAAGTGGACGAAGTCGACGAAGTCGACGAAGTTGAGAAAGTGGACGAAGTTGACGAAGTGGACGTAGTGGACGAAGTGGAGGAAGTGGAGGAAGTAGACGAACGTTGAGAAGTGAACGAAGTGGACGAAGCGGAGGAAGTGGACGAAGTGGATGAAGTGGAGGAAGGGGAGGAAGTGGAGGAAGTTGAGGAATTGACAAAGTGGACGAAGTGGACGAAGCAGACGAAGCGAACGAAGTGGACGAAGTGGACGAAGTGGACGAAGTGGACGAAGTGGACGAAGTGGACGAACTTCACGAAGTTGAGGAAGTGGACGAAGTGGAGGAAGTGGACGAAGTAGACGAAGGTTGAGAAGGGAACGAAGTGGACGAAAATGACTAAGTGGAGGAAGTGGATGAAGTGGAGGAAGTGGAGGAAGTGGAGGAAGTTAAGGAATTGCCGAACTAGACGAAGTTGACGAAGTGGACGAAGTAGACGAAGCAGACGAAGTGGACGAAGTGGGCGAAGTGAACGAAGTGGTCAACTGGACGAAGTGGACGAGGTTCACGAAGTTGACGAAGTGGACGAAGTTGACGAAGTGGACGAAGTGGACGAAGTGGAGGAAGTGGAGGAAGCGGAGGAAGTGGAGGAAGCGGAAGAAGTTGAGGAAGTGGACGAAGTGGACGAAGTGGACGAAGAGGACGAAGTGGACGAAGAGGACGAAGTGGACGAAGGGGACGAAGTGGAGAAAGTGGAGGAGGTGGAGGAAGTGGACGAAGTCGACGAAGTGGAGGAAGTGGACGAAGTAGAGGAAGTGGAAGAAGTGGACGAAGTGGAGGACGGGAGGAAGTGGAGGAAGTTGAGGAATTTGACGAAGTGGACGAAGCAGACGAAGCGGACGAAGTGGTCGAAGTGGACGAAGTGGACGAAGTTGACGAAGTGGACGAAGTTGACGTAGTGGAAGAAGTGGAGGAAGTGGACGAAGTAGACGAACGTTGAGAAGTGAACGAATTGGACGAATTGGACGAAGCGGAGGAAGTGGACGAAGTGGATGAAGTGGAGGACGGGGAGGAAGTGGAGGAAGTTGAGGAATCTGACAAAGTTGACGAAGTGGACGAAGCAGACGAAGCGAACGAAGTGGACGAGGTGGTCGAAGTGGACGAAGTGGTCGAAGTGGACGAACTTCACGAAGTTGAGAAAGTGGACGAAGTTGACGAAGTGGAGGAAGTGGACGAAGTAGACGAAGGTTGAGAAGTGAACGAAGTGGACGAAATGACTAAGTGGAGGAAGTGGAGGAAGTGGACGAAGTGGAGGAAGGGGAGGAAGTGGAGGAAGTTGAGGAATTGACGAACTGGACGAAGTTGACGAAGTGGACGAAGTGGACGAAGTGGACGAAGTGGACGAAGTGGACGAAGCGGACGAAGTGGGCGAAGTGAACGAAGTGGTCAACATAGACGAAGTGGACGAGGTCACGAAGTTGACGAAGTGGACGAAATTGACGAAGTGGACGAGTGGACAAAGTGGAGGAAGTGGAGGAAGCGGAGGAAGTGGAGGAAGCGGAGGAAGTTGAGGAAGTGGACGAAGTGGACGAAGGGGACAAAGTGGACGAAGAGGACGAAGTGGACGAAGGGGACGAAGTGGACGAAGTGGACGAAGTGGAGGAGGTGGAGGAAGTGGACGAAGTAGAGGAAGTCGAAGAAGTGGACGAAGTAGACGAAGGTTGAGATGTGGACGAAGTGGAGGAAGTGGAGGAAGTGGACGAAGTGGAGGATGTGGACTAACTGGACTAAGTGGACGAAGTGGACGAAGGTTGAGAAGTGGACGAAGTGGACGGAATGGACGGAAGTGGACGGAGTGGATGAAGTGGAGGAAGTAGACAAAGGTTGAGAAGAGAACGAATTGGACGAAATTGACTAAGTGGACGAAGTGGACGAAGTGGAAGAAGAGCAGGAAGTGGAGGAAGTTGAGGAATTGACGAAGTGGACGAAGTTGACTAAGTAGACGAAGTGGAGGAAGTGGACAAAGCAGACGAAGTGGATGAAGTGGACGAAGGTTGAGAAGTGGACGAAGTGGAGGAAGTGGAGGAAGTCGACGAAGTGGAGGAAGTGGAGGAAGTCGAGGAAGTCGAGGAAGTGGAGGATGTGGAGGAAGTGGAGGAAGTGGACTATTTGGACTAAGTGGACGAAGTGGACGAAGGTTGAGAAGTGGACGAAGTGGACGGAAGTGGACGAAGTGCAGGAAGTGGACGAAGTTGACAAAGTGGACGAAGTGGACCAAGTGGACGAAGTGGACGAAGTGGATGAAGTGGACGAAGTGGACGACGTGGACGAAGTGGACGAAGGGGACGAAGTGGACGAAGGGGACGAAGTGGACGAAGTGGACGAAGTGGACGAAGTGGAGGAGGTGGAGGAAGTGGAGGAAGTAGAGGAAGTGGACGAAGTCGACGAAGTGGAGGAAGTGGACGAAGTAGAGGAAGTGGAAGAAGTGGACGAAGTAGACGAAGGTTGAGATGTGGACAAAGTGGAGGAAGTGGAGGAAGTGGAGGAAGTGGAGGATGTGGAGGAAGTGGAGGAAGTGGACTAATTGGACGAACTGGACGAAGTGGACGAAGGTTGAGAAGTGGACGAAGTGGACGGAAGTGGACGAAGTGCAGGAAGTGGACGAAGTGGATGAAGTTGACAAAGTGGACGAAGTGGACGAAGTGGACCAAGTGGACCAAGTGGACGAAGTGGATGAAGTGGATGAAGTGGACGAAGGGGACGAAGCGGACGAAGCGGACGAAGTAGACGAAGTGGAGGAAGTGGAGGAAGTGGACGAAGGTTGAGAAGTGAACGAATTGGACGAAGAGGACGAAGTGGAGGAAGTGGAGGAAGTGGACAAAGTGGAGGACGGAAGGAAGTGGAGGAAGTTGAGGAAGTTGACGAAGTGGACGAAGTGGATGAAGAGGACGAAGTGGACCAAGCAGACGAAGCAGACGAAGCGGACGAAGTGGTCGAAGTGGACGAAGTGGTCGAAGTCGACGAAGTGGACGAAGTTGATAAAGTGGACGAAGTTGACGAAGTTGACGTAGTGGACGAAGTGGAGGAAGTGGACGAAGTAGACGAACGTTGAGAAGTGAACGAATTGGACGAAGCGGAGCAAGTGGACGAAGTGGATGAAGTGGAGGAAGGGGAGGAAGTGGAGGAAGTGAGGAATCTGACAAAGTGGACGAAGCAGACGAAGCGAACGAAGTGGACGAGGTGGTCGAAGTGGTCGAAGTGGACGAAGTGGACGAACTTCACGAAGTTGAGGAAGTGGACGAAGTTGACGAACTGGAGGAAGTGGACAAAGTAGACGAAGGTTGAGAAGTGAACGAAGTGGACGAAAATGACTAAGTGGAGGAAGTGGACGAAGTGGAGGAAGGGGAGGAAGTGGAGGAAGTTGAGGAAGTGGACGAACTAGACGAAGTGGACGAAGTAGACGAAGCAGACGAAGTGGACGAAGTGGGCGAAGTGAATGAAGTGGTCAACCTGGACGAAGTGGACGAGGTTCACGAAGTTGACGAAGTGGACGAAGTTGACGAAGTGGACGAAGTTGACGAAGTGGACGAAGTGGACGAAGTGGATGAAGCGGAGGAAGTGGAGGAAGCGGAGGAAGTTGAGGAAGTGGACGAAGTGGACGAAGAGGACGAAGTGGACGAAGGGGACGAAGTGGACGAAGTGGACAAAGTGGAGGAGGTGGAGGAAGTGGACGAAGTGGACGAAGTCGACGAAGTGGAGGAAGTGGACGAAGTAGAGGAAGTGGAAGAAGTGGACGAAGTAGACGAAGGTTGAGATGTGGACGAAGTGGAGGAAGTGGATGAAGTGGACGAAGTGGAGGATGTGGACTAACTGGACTAAGTGGACGAAGTGGACGAAGTGGACGAAGGTTGAGAAGTGGACGAAGTGGACGGAATGGACGGAATGGAGGGAGTGGTTGATACACGGGGCCCAAGGCCAATTAGTTCAGTATAGGATTTCTTTTACTTTTATTAAAACATGTGTAAAAGGTGCTAGGCATGTGCTAGATAGGAGGGACTTTTAGTCCTATATATAGACATGTCACCACCTCTTGTAAGATACTTTTGAGAATAATGAATTAAACTTTCTGTAGAGAGAACTCCAGAAATTAATTCCCTTGAAAGTCAAAGCTAGAGAATCCCAAAGGATCTCCTCTAGCCACCTTCCCTTCACACTATCCATTCTCTCATTTCCCATCATCAGTGTCTCACTCATCCGTATACTCACCTCTCCTCCATCCAGCAGATGCACTTGGCACGCGTCAGTACTCCTCGCAGACACATTTCTTCTCGTCGCATCATCAACTTTATCAGCCACGTTTCGAGTCTCCTCATCAACGAAGCCTCCGAGAGATTCTTCACTTCAGAATCTCAACTCCTCACGTCTGCCCAATCTACCGAACCACATATTCATCTCTGCTTCACGACCATTCTCCACCGATTAGATCCTTTCTCACCGACTAAAATCACTTCTCCATCGCTCAAACCGCTTCCGCATCAAACCCTAGGTTTTCAACCGAACAAACCTCGAATCTCTGGTTTGTTCCTCGCTGTTCATCTTCGAATCCAAATACTAGGGTTCTTGACTACGTCTGTTTCTTCCGCTGCTTCCCGGTCTTCATCTCGAGTAAATCCAGATTTCTCGTCGTTTCCGGATTTAGCTCAAGCCGTCAGCTATCATGTGGTATTCAGAGCCTAGGTTAGGCGCGTCCGCTTGAGCTAAGTATCTCGTTTCTCTCTGATCTGAGTTACTCTTCGTCGATTCTCAAATTTTTCTGTCTCGATCTGTTCTCTGTTCTTGAGATTCAATCTGTGCGTTTGGTTTTTTTCAAATTATTCGTGTTGTTCATTATGATTCCTTCTCTGTCTTGTGTTGATTCATGTGTTTTTGGTCTTGATCTGTTCATTAGGTTTCTGCTTGATTCATGTTCTGGTTTAACGCTGTGCGTTTAACTTCTTTCATTTTCGCATTTTTGTTTCGTTCCTTGTTTCTGTTTTGAGTTTTGTTTCATTTGATTCAGTCGTGTTTTTGTTTTGTCTCGAGTCTCTAATTCAAATCGTGTTGATCTGTTTAGCTTACGCGTTGTTCATCATTTCTTTTACTGTCTTGGTTGATTTCAGTTCAATTGTGATTTTGTGTATCTGTTTGAGTTATTCAAATAGGTTTCCAATTTCTATATTGTGTGTTGCGTCGTTCTGTGCTTTGAGTCTTATATCATTTTATTCGGTGAATCCAATTTGTTTGAGTCTTTTATTTTCTAAATCCATTTCTGTTTTGTCTATGTCATGTTGCTTTGTTTTTAATTGTCAATTAAATCTGAGTTTAACTGATTCAATTGAGTTTTTGCTTTGAGTAAGATCTGTCCATCATCATAAGCAGTGACATTCAATTGAATGAGCTTGATGACAGACTTCAACAGCAGTTTTAATGTCATTTCATTTCTCTGAAGCTGTCTTGAGTTTTTGATGTTGTCCATTACATATAATTGTATTGCACTTTTGAAATTCTGTGAGCTAAAAGTTGAATCTGCTTGTGGATAGCAAATGCACACCAATTAAGCTATGAAATGTTGCATTGAGCTAGTAGCATCAGTCTCTCTTTTGGCCAGCCACACCGAACTGGTTTTTCTTTGAAGTCTGTTTTAATGTTCTTGACTGTGTGTCTATTCAGCTTAGTATTAGATCATTACTAAGTTCTAACATCAGTACATCCTAGAGTCATTGTGTCTGAGTGCTTTAATTTCTTTTCTGCAGAATTAAATTTGATTTGACTTGTGTTACTGCACCTTTGTGTCAAAGTTGTTCTGGCTTAAGATTTGTAAGTGGTTGATGATTAATCCACAAAAATCTGCATCACATCAGCAGTACTTGTAATCTTGTACAAAACAACCACTAAATCTGTGATTTGAATTTGAACCAAGCAGTAACACTTGTAATTGGAGTTGATTCTACTGATTTCATTGTAAAACAGTGCATAAGGCTGAAATTAACAATGTTAGATGCTGCACTACAATTCTGAAATAAAGTGAATCAGTTTGAACATTTGTTTACAAAAGTTCTGCAATTTGTTCTTCATCTTTTTATTGCTTTTGAAATCTACTCTAGAACTGATCTTAGGTTCATTTTTGAGTGCTTCCCTTCTTGATAGCTTTGCTTCTTGTTTGTCTTTGTTGGTTATCTAGTTTTGTCTGCAATGCATGTGAAATCTATTCTGCCAACTTTTAATTGAAGCTTTTATTTGCTTATTTCATCTGGTCTAGAGTTTCCTTAGTTAGAGTCTGCCCTGCTATTTGAGTGGTTGTACTGTTTGTCCATCACTTTGCCTTAGTTAACCATTTTTCCTGAATTGAGAAATCTGATTCCATCCTGGTTTTTGGGATTTGAAAGAAGGTAAGTGTGAATGGTAGCATATTAGGTGGTGGTGATCCACAGGATTCTCTGGCTTAGACTGAAAATTTCATTTGAGTGCCTTAAAATGTTTTAAGAGAGAAATCTGGGTGCTGTGAGATTAGCGGCTATTGGCATTTACAAGAGTTCAGTTTCAACTAACCATTTGTTGATTGTTCATTGTGCAGGAAACGAAAATGAGATGATCAGAGTGGAGAGTTGTGACTGTTTAAGAAGTTATTGAAATCAATTTAGTTCATAAAATGTTGATGAATTCAGTGAGATATTAAATGCTTGAATGTGATGGCTGATTTGCTAGTGATGCTAATTGTGCTGGTGAATGTTTAAACTGTCATTGCACTCACTTTATTGTCAAACATTGCCTGCTGAATTAATTGATATACTCACTGTTTTGAAAGTGAATTGTTGATTTTATGGTTTAATTAGGCATGTTGAATGTTGATTCTGATTTGATAAGACCTATGGGAACTTGGTAGATGCATAGGATTTTTAAATAATGTGCTGATTGTTTTATGAGCATTTCTGGAAGTGCATCAACATTGTTTTAACTGCCAATTTCTGCATGGCATCATGTTAATCTTTCTCCATTGATTTGATTAGCTTGTGGGGGGTGTCTAATCAGTTGGACTAAGGTTTGAACTTCATATATTTGAATATGATGAAAATTGAGTACATTGGCCTATGTGTGCATATCAGAATTTCAATGAAATGATTTGAGAGCTTAAACAGCTGAGATTTATTTGTGCAGATTTCCATTCTGTTTAAATTCATTGTTTAATGTTAGCTGAATTTTCCGCATTACATCATATCACTCTTTGTCCATTGGTTTGATCAGGTTTTGATTAATTTGGAATGATTGTTTAATCATTTTGGGTTCAGCTTTGAATTACACCCATTTGCATCTGGTCTAATATCCATGTTTATGTGTATTTTGCTGGAATTAGTGTAATTTCAGTGTGCAGATTTGAACTAAATCAGTGCAGGGATAAAGTGCAAACTAGGAGTGTTGTGTGCAGAGTTGATAAACATTTGGAGTCAAGAATTTTAAGCAGCAGCAGAATCTCAGTAGAGTTTACAGCAAGATAGACCAACCATTTAGTTAGGGGAGTTGTTTAACTTTCTTACCTCTGGATTGCTTAACTGTTTCTGTCTTAGCTGGAAATTGATAGCATTGATGGTTGCTCTGCTGAATTGAGTGTGAATATTTAATTGCAGTTTGTCATTTGGGAGCAAAAGCAATTCTATTCGCTGTCAGGATTAACAAGTGCACCGTGAAGGCCAGAGAATAAAAGGGAAGTTCTTACTGTTATGTGTTTTCATTGTGCAATTTGTTCTAGCTAAGAAAAAAAAATTTTGATTGCAGATCTGCATTTGCCTTTGTAGGATTGAACTGATCAGGAGATTCAAGAGAGTTGATTCCAGCAACAACAAAATTGAGCAAAAGTGTAGTTGGAGCAGGCTAGCAACCATCTGAACTAAAGGGAGTTTCTTTTATCTCAAACTGTTTTGATATGCTTAAATTGTTTAGTATGGCCTGCAATCGTTAGGATTAAAATTGTTTAATTGTTGATTTGGTTGGAATTCAGTTTGTGCAGGAGTTTAATTGAACAACAGCATAATCTTAGTGGAAAGCTTGGAAAGCTTGTGCAGCCAAGAGAAAGGGAAGTTATTACTACCCTATATACTCTTTTGCAATCTGTTTTAACCAAGTGAATACTCATAGCAGTTTTGTGCATGTGTGATTGCAGGATTGGATAAGCTAGTTTCTTGATCTAGGCCGAGAATTGAAAGGAATATTTGGCCTCTGGAAGATTTCGTGCAAGATGAAGAAGTGGTCTAGGACCGCATCATGGTTTTGATTTTTTATTTTCTCTGTATTTGTTTGATTCATCTGAATTGTAATGGGTTTGTCTTAGCCCACTGTTAGTTTTAGCTTTTGTTTTGTAAAAGGGCCTTTTATAAAGTCCAAGTTCTTTGGAAGAGTCCTTGGTGCTCTTTCAAACTCTTGGCAACCTTACTTGCTTTGATTTGTTTAGCATAGCTAGACAGGTGAATGTGTCTTGTTAGCCAAAGCTACAAGCTTCACCATAGGAGTAGACTTTAATATTGACCTCATTTGTGTATCTCGTAGGGGTCATTAGAGTCCGCTATTTTCTTAAGTGTTTTGTTTGTTTGATTTTGTGTTCACGTTTAGGGGTGACTTAGGCTAGAAGAGATTAAACTCTAAGCCTTGTCACATTAGAGTCCGAAGAGTCTCGTCTATTAGTGTTTAATTGTTGTGATTGTTAGTGAGTTGTGTCCTTTGATTTTAAAAGTGATTTTAGTTTAAAGGGTAACTAGTAGTAACCTAAGACATTTCTGGCAAGGCAAGACTTGGTACTTAAGCAGTCTTCATGACTCACCTCTCTTACCTGGGACTTGTCTAAGTGTGAATCTTGTATATCTTTTATACTAGAAAAACTTTTAGAAACAAAGATGTCTTGTTATTCATATAGGTCTTCTAGGAATTTTAATTTTGATAAGCAACTTAGTTACAAAGGCATCAAAAGAGAACATGATAAAGCTAGAAGGAAGTCTTGTTCATCTTATGAATTTGATAGGATTGAAGATGATTTGTATAAACAAGCTAGTGAAAGTATTCCATTCTTTGGTGATGATATTGGTGCATTAACATACCTAGCTTGGGAAAAGGAAATTGATGGCATGCATTCATTCATGGTGAGAAAAAGTAATCTGAATCCTTCTATTCTAGAGATAGTGAATCTTATATTCTTAGTCTTTACACTTCTAGTTTTAAAAAGCATGCAAGAGAGTGGTGGGATGATAGACAATATCATGTTAAGATAGGTAGAAAATATCCCATCTATGATTGGAATGAATTGAAAGCTTGTATGAGAAGAAAGTTTGTGCCTCGAGAAATTGAAAGAAACTTAAAACTTATGAGAGAACTTCTTAGAGAAGGTGAGTCATTCATTCAAAATTTAAGTGGATTCTCTCATAGGGAAAGTGAGTTTTCGAAAAACTTAAGAGGCTATGGGAAGAGACAAGCAAATATAGAATTGAGAGATTAAAAAGAGAGAGAAGAGAGCAAGAGAGAAGAAAAGAGGAAGAAATAGAGAGAAGAGAAAAGAAGAAGAGAAAAAGAAAGAAGAGAAGAGGAGAAAGAAAAGAGCAAGAGAGAAGAGAAGAGGAAGAAAATGAGAGAAGAAAAGAGGAAGAAAAAGAGAGAAGAAAAGAGGAAGAGAGAGAGAGAGAAGAGACGAGGAAGGAAGAGAAGAAGAGAAAAGAAGAAAGAAAGAAAGAAAAGAAGCACAAAGAAGAGAAAAGGAAGAAGTTGAAAGGATAGAAATGGAAGAAAAGAAAAAAAGAGAGCAACTAAGGGCAACATATCCTCCTACACTAGAAGCTAGAATCTTAAGGGGAGGTTTTCTATCCTCTCACTTTTCTCCATTTATATTTGAAATTCCTAAATTTCACTTTTCTTTCAAAGAATTTGCCACTCAATCTTTAAAAATGTTATCACTTTCAACACATGCAAAGTCACAACTTGGGTTATGGTTACCTTTATGGTTACCAATAACTCAAGATACAAATAAAATTTCAAATGAAGAAAGGTTTCTTTATTATATTAAAATTAAAAATTTCAAAATTAGGAAACCTTCTTCTACACATATTCTTTTATATATCTTATTGGGTCAAAGAAAACTAATTAGAGATATGTTTGATGCTTATTGCAGATGGATATTTGATCCAGGAGGAACCTTGTGAAGCCAACAAAAATAAGTCTTCAGAAGCACCATCAGATTTGAGGACAAATCCTTTCCAAGGGGAAGGGGATGATAGACGGGGCCCAAGCCCAATTAGTTCAGTATAGGATTTCTTTTACTTTTATTAAAACATGTGTAAAAGGTGCTAGGCATGTGCTAGATAGGAGGGACTTTTAGTCCTATATATAGACATGTCACCACCTCTTGTAAGATACTTTTGAGAATAATGAATTAAACTTTCTGTAGAGAGAGAACTCCAGAAATTAATTCCCTTGAAAGTCAAAGCTAGAGAATCCCAAAGGATCTCCTCTAGCCACCTTCCCTTCACACTATCCATTCTCTCATTTCCCATCATCAGTGTCTCACTCATCCGTATACTCACCTCTCCTCCATCCAGCAGATGCACTTGGCACGCGTCAGTACTCCTAGCAGACACATTTCTTCTCGTCGCATCATCAACTTTATCAGCCACGTTTCGAGTCTCCTCATCAACGAAGCCTCCGAGAGATTCTTCACTTCAGAATCTCAACTCCTCACGTCTGCCCAATCTACCGAACCACATATTCATCTCTGCTTCACGACCATTCTCCACCGATTAGATCCTTTCTCACCGACTAAAATCACTTCTCCATCGCTCAAACCGCTTCCGCATCAAACCCTAGGTTTTCAACCGAACAAACCTCGAATCTCTGGTTTGTTCCTCGCTGTTCATCTTCGAATCCAAATACTAGGGTTCTTGACTACGTCTGTTTCTTCCGCTGCTTCCCGGTCTTCATCTCGAGTAAATCCAGATTTCTCGTCGTTTCCGGATTTAGCTCAACCCGTCAGCTATCAGTGGTTGAAGTGGAGGAAGTAGACGAAGGTTGAGAAGTGAACGAATTGGACGAAATTGACTAAGTGGACGAAGTGGAAGAAGTCCAGGAAGTGGAGGAAGTTGAGGAATTGACGAAGTGGACGAAGTTGACTAAGTAGACGAAGTGGACGAAGTGGACGAAGCAGACGAAGTGGATTAAGTGGACGAAGGTTGAGAAGTGGAGGAAGTGGAGGAAGTGGAGGAAGTGGAGGATGTGGAGGAAGTGGAGGAAGTGGACTAATTGGACTAAGTGGACGAAGTGGACGAAGGTTGAGAAGTGGACGAAGTGGACGGAAGTGGACGAAGTGCAGGAAGTGGACGAAGTTGACAAAGTGGACCACGTGGACCAAGTGGACGAAGTGGATGAAGTGGATGAAGTGGACGAAGGGGACGAAGCGGATGAAGTAGGCGAAGTGGAGGAAGTGGAGGAAGTGGACGAAGGTTGAGAAGTGCACGAATTGGACGAAGAGGACGAAGTGGAGGAAGTGGAGGAAGTGGACAAAGTGGAGGACGGGAGGAAGTGGAGGAAGTTGAGGAATTTGACGAAGTGGACGAAGTGGACGAAGTTGACAAAGTTGACGAAGTGGACGAAGTGGACGAACTGGACCAAGTGGAGGAAGTGCATGAAGTGGACGAAGGGGACGAAGCGGACGAAGCGGACGAAGTAGACGAAGTGGAGGAAGTGGGGGAAGTGGACGAAGGTTGAGAAGTGAACGAATTGGACGAATTGGACGAAGAGGACGAAGTGGAGGAAGTGGAGGAAGTGGACAAAGTGGAGGACGGGAGGAAGTGGAGGAAGTTGAGGAATTTGACGAAGTCGACGAAGTGGATGAAGAGGACCAAGTGGACGAAGCCGACAAAGCAGACGAAGCGGACGAAGTGGTCGAAGTGGACGAAGTGGTCGAAGTCGACGAAGTGGACGAAGTTGACGAAGTGGACGAAGTTGACGAAGTTGAGGAAGTGGACGAAGTTGACGAAGTGGAGGAAGTGGACGAAGTAGACGAAGGTTGAGAAGTGAACGAAGTGGACAAAAATGACTAAGTGGAGGAAGTGGACGAAGTGGAGGAAGGGGAGGAAGTGGAGGAAGTTGAGGAATTGACGAACTGGACGAAGTTGACGAAGTGGACGAAGTGGACGAAGCAGACGAAGTGGACGAAGTGGGCGAAGTGAACGAAGTGGTCAACATGGACGAAGTGGACCAGGTTCACGAAGTTGACGAAGTGGACGAAGTTGACGAAGTGGACGAAGTGGACGAAGTGGAGGAAGTGGAGGAAGTGGAGGAAGCGGAGGAAGTGGAGGAAGCGGAGGAAGTTGAGGAAGTGGACGAAGTGGACGAAGAGGACGAAGTGGATGAAGAGGACGAAGTGGACGAAGTGGACGAAGTGGACGAAGTGGACGAAGTGGACGAAGTGGAGGAGGTGGAGGAAGTGGACGAAGTGGACGAAGTGGAGGAAGTGGACGAAGTAGAGGAAGTGGAAGAAGTGGACGAAGTAGACGAAGGTTGAGATTTGGACGAAGTGGAGGAAGTGGACGAAGAGGACGAAGTGGAGGATGTGGACTAACTGGACATAGTGGACGAAGTGGACGGAATGGACGGAATGGACGGAGTGGTTGAAATGGAGGAAGTAGACGAAGGTTGAGAAGTGAACGAATTGGACGAAATTGACTAAGTGGACGAAGTGGAGGAAGTGGACGAAGTGGAAGAAGAGTAGGAAGTGGAGGAAGTTGAGGAATTGACGAAGTGGACGAAGTTGACTAAGTAGACGAAGTGGACGAAGTGGACGAAGCAGACGAAGTGGATTAAGTGGACGAAGGTTGAGAAGTGGAGGAAGTGGAGGAAGTGGAGGAAGTGGAGGAAGTTGAGGAAGTGGAGGAAGTGGAGGATGTGGAGGAAGTGGAGGAAGCGGACTAATTGGACAAAGTGGACGAAGGTTGAGAAGTGGACGAAGTGGACGGAAGTGGACGAAGTGCAGGAAGTGGACGAAGTGGACGAAGTTGACAAAGTGGACGAAGTGGACCAAGCGGACCAAGTGGACGAAGTGGTTGAAGTGGATGAAGTGGACGACGGGGACGAAGCGGACTAAGCGGATTAAGTGGAGGAAGTGGAGGAAGTGGACGAAGGTTGAGAAGTGAACGAATTGGACGAAGAGGACGAAGTGGATGAAGTGGAGGAAGTGGACAAAGTGGAGGACGGGAGGAAGTGGACGAAGTTGAGGAATTTGACGAAGTGGACGAAATGGATGAAGAGGACCAAGTAGACGAAGCAGAAGAAGCAGACAAAGCGGACGAAGTGGAGGAAGTGGAGGAAGTGGAGGAAGTGGACGAAGTGGACGAAGTGGACAAAGTGGAGGACGGGACGAAGTGGAGGAAGTTGAGGAATTTGACGAAGTGGACGAAGTGGACGAAGTTGACAAAGTTGACGAAGTGGACGAAGTGGACGAACTGGACCAAGTGGAGGAAGTGCATGAAGTGGACGAAGGGGACGAAGCGGACGAAGCGGACGAAGTAGACGAAGTGGAGGAAGTGGGGAAGTGGACGAAGGTTGAGAAGTGAACGAATTGGACGAATTGGACGAAGAGGACGAAGTGGAGGAAGTGGAGGAAGTTGAGGAATTTGACGAAGTCGACGAAGTGGATGAAGAGGACCAAGTGGACGAAGCCGACAAAGCAGACGAAGCGGACGAAGTGGTCGAAGTGGACGAAGTGGTCGAAGTCGACGAAGTGGACGAAGTTGACGAAGTGGACGAAGTTGACGAAGTTGAGGAAGTGGACGAAGTTGACGAAGTGGAGGAATTGGACGAAGTAGACGAAGGTTGAGAAGTGAACGAAGTGGACAAAAATGACTAAGTGGAGGAAGTGGAGGAAGTGGACGAAGTGGAGGAAGGGAGGAAGTGGAGGAAGTTGAGGAATTGACGAACTGGACGAAGTTGACGAAGTGGACGAAGTGGACGAAGCAGACGAAGTGGACGAAGTGGGCGAAGTGAACGAAGTGGTCAACATGGACGAAGTGGACTAGGTTCACGAAGTTGACGAAGTGGACGAAGTGGAGGAAGTGGAGGAAGTGGAGGAAGCGGAGGAAGTGGAGGAAGCGGAGGAAGTTGAGGAAGTGGACGAAGTGGACGAAGAGGACGAAGTGGATGAAGAGGACGAAGTGGACGAAGTGGACGAAGTGGACGAAGTGGACGAAGTGGAGGAGGTGGAGGAAGTGGACGAAGTGGACGAAGTGGAGGAAGTGGACGAAGTAGAGGAAGTTGAAGAAGTGGACGAAGTAGACGAAGGTTGAGATTTGGACGAAGTGGAGGAAGTGGACGAAGAGGACGAAGTGGAGGATGTGGACTAACTGGACTTAGTGGACGAAGTGGACGAAGTGGACGGAATGGACGGAATGGACGGAGTGGTTGAAATGGAGGAAGTAGACGAAGGTTGAGAAGTGAACGAATTGGACGAAATTGACTAAGTGGACGAAGTGGAGGAAGTGGACGAAGTGGAAGAAGAGCAGGAAGTGGAGGAAGTTGAGGAATTGACGAAGTGGACGAAGTTGACTAAGTAGACGAAGTGGACGAAGTGGACGAAGCAGACGAAGTGGATTAAGTGGACGAAGGTTGAGAAGTGGAGGAAGTGGAGGAAGTGGAGGAAGTTGAGGAAGTGGAGGAAGTGGAGGATGTGGAGGAAGTGGAGGAAGCGGACTAATTGGACAAAGTGGACGAAGTGGACGAAGGTTGAGAAGTGGACGAAGTGGACGGAAGTGGACGAAGTGCAGGAAGTGGACGAAGTGGACGAAGTTGACAAAGTGGACGAAGTGGACCAAGCGGACCAAGTGGACGAAGTGGTTGAAGTGGATGAAGTGGACGACGGGGACGAAGCGGACTAAGCGGATTAAGTGGAGGAAGTGGAGGAAGTGGACGAAGGTTGAGAAGTGAACGAATTGGACGAAGAGGACGAAGTGGATGAAGTGGAGGAAGTGGACAAAGTGGAGGACGGGAGGAAGTGGACGAAGTTGAGGAATTTGACGAAGTGGACGAAATGGATGAAGAGGACCAAGTAGACGAAGCAGAAGAAGCAGACAAAGCGGACGAAGTGGTCGAAGTGGACGAAGTGGACGAAGTTGACGAAGTGGACGAAGTTGACGAAGTTGACGAGTGGACGAAGTGGAGGAAGTGGACGAAGTAGACGAACGTTGAGAAGTGAACGAATTGGACGAATTGGACGAAGCGGAGGAAGTGGACGAAGTGGAATAAGTGGAGGAAGGGGAGGAAGTGGAGGAAGTTGAGGAATCTGACAAAGTGGACGAAGTGGACGAAGCAGACGAACCGAACGAAATGGACGAGGTGGTCGAAGTGGACGAAGTGGACGAACTTCACGAAGTTGAGGAAGTGGACGAAGTTGACGAAGTGGACGAAGTAGACGAAGGTTGAGAAGTGAACGAAGTGGACGAAAATGACTCAGTGGAGGAAGTGGACGAAGTGGAGGAAGGGGAGGAAGTGGAGGAAGTTCAGGAATTGACGAACTAGACGAAGTTGACGAAGTGGACGAAGCGGACGAAGTGGACGAAGTGGGCGAAGTGAACGAAGTGGTCAACATGGACGAAGTGGACGAGGTTCACAAAGTTGACGAAGTGGACGAAGTTGACGAAGTGGACGAAGTGGACGAAGTGGACGAAGTGGAGGAAGCGAAGGAAGTGGAGGAAGCGGAGGAAGTTGAGGAAGTGGACGAAGTGGACGAAGAGGACGAAGTGGAGGAAGTGGACGAAGTCGACGAAGTGGAGGAACTGGACGAAGTAGAGGAAGTGGAAGAAGTGGAAGAAGTGGACGAAGTAGACGAAGGTTGAGATGTGGAGGAAGTGGAGGAAGTGGAGGAAGTGGAGGATGTGGACTAACTCGACTAAGTGGACGAAGTGGACGAAAGTTGAGAAGTGGACGAAGTGGACGGAATGGACGGAATGGACGAAGTGGTTGAAGTGGAGGAAGTAGACGAAGGTTAAGAAGTGAACGAATTGGACGAAATTGACTAAGTGGACGAAGTGGAGGAAGTGGACGAAGTGGAAGAAGAGGAGGAAGTGGAGGAAGTTGAGGAATTGACGAAGTGGACGAAGTTGACTAAATAGACAAAGTGGACGAAGTGGACGAAGCAGACAAAGTGGATTAAGTGGACGAAGGTTGAGAAGTGGACAAAGTGGACGGAGCGGACGAAGTGGACGAAGTCGACGAAGTGGACGAATTGGACGAAGTGGACGAAGTGGACGACGTGAACGAAGTTGAGGAATTGGAGGAAGTGGACGAAGTAGACGAAGGTTGAGAAGTGAACGAATTGGACAAATTGGACGAATATGACGAAGTGGACGAAGTGGACAAAGTGGAGGAAGTGGAGGAAGGGGAGGAAGTGGAGGAAGTGGAGGAATTTGACGAAGGGGACGAAGCGGACGAAGCGGAAGAAGTGGACCAAGTGGTCGAAGTGGACAAAGTTGACGAAGTGGACGAAATGGACGAAGTGGACGAAGTGGACGAAGTGGAGGAAGAGGAGAAAGTGGAGGAAGTGGAGGAAGTTGACGAAATTGGCGAAGTGGACGAAATGGACGAATTGGACGAAGTGGACGAAGGGGACGAAGTGGACGAAGGGGACGAAGTGGAGGAAGTGGAGGAAGTGGAGGAAGTGGAGGAAGTTGACGAAGTGGACGAAGTGGACCAAGTGGACTGATGCACAAATTTATGAACACCGAAATACGGCGCCACAAACTTGTTTAACAATCGGCAAGTGTGACCGAATCGTTTCAAGTAATAAACTCGGTAAGACCAAGTATCGTTCTCCCAAAGGACTCACGGCCTAGTTTAGTTATGTGATTCGTTGATTAGCTAAGACTTAAGAACGAAATAATTGGATTTTACTATGCAAAAGACGAAAATAAACATGTATGCATGAGTGTGATCAATGGCTAAAGCAAAATACAAACACTTTCAATGGAATATATGGATGAGTATGTTGTTGGGGTTATCAATTTCATCTTGTTCACTCTCATATACTTTAGGAATTCATCATTCTTTTCATCATTGTTAATGCCACTCTCTAAATTACCTTTCAAGAAGGCCTATCCCCAATTACGAGTTCATACGATTCCTAGCATTCCTAATAATTAGTTCTTTTAGCGCAGGAGCTTAACGGCAACCAATATAATATTGGGAGAAATTCCCCGGATCTAGACTTCCCCGTACGTTCCCGTATCGACAAAATCAATAATCATGCATTGAATGAGTTAAACAAAGCAAGCATTGAGCAAAAAGGAAAAACCCTAACTAATGATCAAAGAAACCATGTATCTCAAATTAGATGTTTAAACACAAATTCCATATATGAGAGTTTCACAAGACTACATTGATTCCCCAACAACAATACAAGGTTTAGTTCACCATATTCATGGTGAACCTAGATGAACAATAATGAAAGAATGAAAGAGATAGAAAAACCCTAGAAAGAGAAGAGGAGAGCCGTCACCATCTCCCAATCTACCATCAAGGGGTGAAAAGTGTGTTTTTGCTTCCTCCCAGCCAAAGATACAAACCCTAGGACGTGCAAGTCCTTAAATAGGGCATAAAAATAACATAAAACAAGTCCAAGCCCATAAAAACAAAAGAAAACCGGTCCAAGCCCACTTAGAATGGCGCTCAGCGGTATTTTACCGCTGAGCGGTACTAGCGCATGATCCATTTTGCCCCCCAGCTGCTGTTTTGCCCCTCGGCGGTGATTTCGGCACCCGAAAAGTGCCGCTCAGCGGTATTTTTCCGCTCAGCGCCACTCAGTCAGACTTTTTCTGCGTTCTGGTTGGTTTTTCAGCATTCTGGTTGACTGGTTGACTTTTCTGGTTGACTGGTTGACTTTTCTGGTTTCTGGTTGACTTTTCAGCACTCCAATCATTCGGTATTTCAATTCTTCTTTCAAATCATTCAATTAGCCTACAAAATCAAGGGAATCTTGCACAAAACCATTAAATTCACTTTATCAAATTAGTTTCTAAGTCTTAAAGGTTGAGAAGTGAACGAATTGGACGAATTGGACGAATTGGACGAAGAGGACGAAGTGGAGGAAGTGGACAAAGTGGAGGACGGGAGGAAGTGGAGGTAGTTGAGGAATTTGACGAAGTGGATGAAGAGGACCAAGTGGACGAAGCAGACGAAGCGGACGAAGCGGTCGAAGTGAACGAAGTGGTCGAAGTCGACGAAGTGGACGAAGTTGACGAAGTGGACGAAGTTGACGAAGTTGACGTAGTGGACGAAGTGGAGGAAGTGGACGAAGTAGACGAACGTTGAGAAGTGAACGAATTGGCCGAATTGGACGAAGCGGAGGAAGTGGACGAAGTGGATGAAGTGGAGGAAGGGGAGGAAGTGGAGGAAGTTGAGGAATCTGACAAAGTGGACGAAGTGGACGAAGCAGACGAAGTGGACGAGGTGGTCGAAGTGGACGAAGTGGTCGAAGTGGACGAAGTGGACGAACTTCACGAAGTTGAGGAAGTGGACGAAGTTGACGAAGTGGAGGAAGTGGACGAAGTAAACGAAGGTTGAGAAGTGAACGAAGTGGACGAAAATGACTAAGTGGAGGAAGTGGAGGAAGGGGAGGAAGTGGAGGAAGTTGAGGAATTGACGAACTGGATGAAGTTGACGAAGTGGACAAAGTGGACGAAGCGGACGAAGTGGACAACATGGACGAAGTGAATGAGGTTCACGAAGTTGACGAAGTGGACGAAGTGGAGGAAGTGGAGGAAGTGGAGGAAGCGGAGGAAGTGGAGGAAGCGGAGGAAGTTGAGGAAGTGGACGAAGTGGACGAAGAGGACGAAGTAGACGAAGAGGACGAAGTGGACGAAGGGGACGAAGTGGACGAAGTGGAGGAGGTGGAGGAAGTGGACGAAGTGGACGAAGTGGAGGAAGTGGACGAAGTAGAGGAAGTAGAAGAAGTGGACGAAGTAGACGAAGGTTGAGATGTGGACGAAGTGGACGGAAGAGGACGAAGTGCAGGAAGTGGATGAAGTGCAGGAAGTGGACGAAGTGGACGAAGTGGACGAAGTTGACGAAGTGGACGAAGTGGACGAAGTGGATCCAGTGGACGAAGTGGACGAAGTGGATGAAGTGGACGAAGCGGACGAAGCGGATGAAGCGGACGAACTAGACGAAGTGGAGGAAGTGGACGAAGGTTGAGAAGTGAACGAATTGGACGAATGGGACGAAGAGGACGAAGTGGAGGAAGTGGACAAAGTGGAGGAAGGGGAGGAAGTGGAGGAAGTTGAGGAATTTGACGAAGTGGATGAAGTGGACCAAGTGGACGAAGCAGACGAAGCAGACGAAGCGGACGAAGTGGTCGAAGTGGACGAAGTGGTCGAAGTCGACGAAGTGGACGAAGTTGACGAAGTTGACGAAGTGGACGAAGTTGACGAAGTTGACGTAGTGGACGAAGTGAACGAAGTGGACGAAGTGGACAAAGTGGACGAAGTCGACGAAGTGGAGGACTTGAACGAAGTTGACGAAGTGGACGAAGTGGAGGAAGTGGACGAAGTTGACGAAGTGGACAAAGTGGAGGAAGTGGAGGAAGTGGACGAAGTGTAGGAAGGGGAGGAAGTGGACGAAGGTTGAAAGGTGAACGAAGTGGACTAGTTGGACGAAGTGGAGGAAATGGACGAAGTGGAGGAAGTGGACGAAGTGGAGGAAGTGGAGGAAGTGGAGGAAGTGGAGGAAGTTGAGGAATTTGACGAAGTGGACGAAGTGGTCGAAGTGGACAAAGTGGTGAAAGTGGACGAAGTCGACGTAGTGACGAAGTGGATGAAGTGGAGGAAGTAGACGAAGTGGAGGAAGTTGACGAAATTGACGAAGTGGACGAAGTGGACGAAGTGGACGAAGAGGACGCAGTGGACGAAGTGTACGAAGTGGACGAAGCTGACGAAGTGGACGAAGTGGACGAAGGGGACGAAGAGGACGAAGTGGACGAAGTTGACGAAGTGGACGAAGTGGACGAAGTGGAAGAAGTGGACGAAGTAGACGAAGGTTGAGAAGTGGAGGAAGTGGAGGAAGTGGAGGAAGTGGACGAAGTGGAGGAAGTGGAGGAAGTAGAGGATGTGGAGCAAGTGGACTAAGTGGACGAAGTGGACGAAGGGGACGGAGGGGACGGAGGGGACGAAGTGGACAAAGTGGACGAAATGGACGGAGTAGTCGAAGTGGACGAAGTGGACGAATTTGACGAAGTAGACGAAGTGGATGAAGTGGATGAAGTGGATGAAGTGGAGGAAGTGGAGGAAGTGGAGGAAGTGCAGGAAGTGGACGAAGTGCAGGAGGTGGACGAAGTGGACGAAGTTGACGAAGTGGACGAAGTGGACGAAGTGGACGAAGTGGATGAAGTGGACGAAGTGCACAAAGCGGACAAAGCGGACGAAGCGGACGAAGTAGAGGAAGTGGAGGAAGTGGACGAAGGTTGAGAAGTGAACGAATTAGACGAATTGGAAGAAGAAGACGAAGTGGACGAAGTGGAGGAAGTGGAGGAAGTTGAGGAATTTGACGAAGCGGACGAAGTGGATGAAGTGGACCAAGTGGACGAAGCAGACGAAGCAGAGGAAGCGGACGAAGTCGTCGAAGTGGACGAAGTGGAGGAAGTTGAGGAATTGACGAACTGGACGAAGTTGACGAAGTGGACGAAGTGGACGAAGCGGACGAAGTGGACAACATGGACGAAGTGAATGAGGTTCACGAAGTTGACGAAGTGGACGAAGTGGAGGAAGTGGAGGAAGCGGAGGAAGTTGAGGAAGTGGACGAAGTGGACGAAGAGGACGAAGTAGACGAAGAGGACGAAGTGGACGAAGGGGACGAAGTGGACAAAGTGGAGGAGGTGGAGGAAGTGGAGGAAGTGGAGGAAGTGGACGAAGTGGACGAAGTGGACGAAGTGGAGGAAGTGGACGAAGTAGAGGAAGTGGAAGAAGTGGACGAAGTAGACGAAGGTTGAGATGTGGACGAAGTGGACGGAAGAGGACGAAGTGCAGGAAGTGGATGAAGTGCAGGAAGTGGACGAAGTGGACGAAGTTGACGAAGTGGACGAAGTGGACGAAGTGGATCTAGTGGACGAAGTGGACGAAGCGGACGAAGTGGACGAAGCGGACGAAGCGGACGAAGCGGACGAACTAGACGAAGTGGAGGAAGTGGAGGAAGTGGACGAAGGTTGAGAAGTGAACGAATTGGACGAATGGGACGAAGAGGACGAAGTGGAGGAAGTGGACAAAGTGGAGGAAGGGGAGGAAGTGGAGGAAGTTGAGGAATTGACGAAGTGGATGAAGTGGACCAAGTGGACGAAGCAGACGAAGCGGACGAAGTGGTCGAAGTGGACGAAGTGGTCGAAGTCGACGAAGTGGACGAAGTTGACGAAGTTGACGAAGTGGACGAAGTTGACGAAGTTGACGTAGTGGACGAAGTGAACGAAGTGGACGAAGTGGACAAAGTGGACAAAGTGGACGAAGTCGACGAAGTGGAGGACTTGAACGAAGTTGACGAAGTGGACGAAGTGGAGGAAGTGGACGAAGTTGACGAAGTGGACAAAGTGGAGGAAGTGGAGGAAGTGGACGAAGTGTAGGAAGGGGAGGAAGTGGACGAAGGTTGAAAGGTGAACGAAGTGGACTACTTGGACGAAGTGGAGGAAATGGACGAAGTGGAGGAAGTGGAGGAAGTGGAGGAAGTGGAGGAAGTGGAGGAAGGGGAGGAAGTGGAGGAAGTGGAGGAAGTTGAGGAATTTGACGAAGTGGACGAAGTGGTCGAAGTGGACAAAGTGGTGAAAGTGGACGAAGTCGACGTAGTGGACGAAGTGGATGAAGTGGAGGAAGTAGACGAAGTGGAGGAAGTTGACGAAATTGACGAAGTGGACGAAGTGACGAAGTGGACGAAGTGGACGAAGTGGACGAAGAGGACGAAGTGGACGAAGTTGACGAAGTGGACGAAGTGGACGAAGTGGAAGAAGTGGACGAAGTAGACGAAGGTTGAGAAGTGGAGGAAGTGGAGGAAGTGGACGAAGTGGAGGAAGTGGAGGAAGTGGAGGAAGTGGAGCAAGTGGACGAAGTGGACGAAGTGGACGAAGGGGACGGAGGGGACGGAGGGGACGAAGTGGACAAAGTGGACGAAGTGGACGGAGTAGTCGAAGTGGACGAAGTGGACGAAATGGACGAAGTAGACGAAGTGGACGAAGTGGATGAAGTGGAGGAAGTGGAGGAAGTGGAGGAAGTGCAGGAAGTGGACGAAGTGCAGGAGGTGGACGAAGTGGACGAAGTTGACGAAGTGGACGAAGTGGACCAAGTGGACGAAGTGGACGAAGTGGATGAAGTGGATGAAGTGGACGAAGTGCACAAAGTGGACGAAGCAGACGAAGCGGACGAAGTAGAGGAAGTGGAGGAAGTGGACGAAGGTGAGAAGTGAACGAATTAGACGAAGTGGAAGAAGAAGACGAAGTGGACGAAGTGGAGGAAGTGGAGGAAGTTGAGGAATTGACGAAGTGGACGAAGTGGATGAAGTGGACGAAGTGGACGAAGCAGACGAAGCAGAGGAAGTGGACGAAGTCGTCGAAGTGGACGAAGTGGACGAAGTGGACGAAGTGGACGAAGTTGACGAGGTTGACGAAGTTGAGTAGTGGAGGAAGTGGACGAAGTGGACGAAGTAGACGAAGTTGAGAAGTGGACGAAGTGGACGAATATGAGGAAGTGGACGAAGTTGACGAAGTGGACGAAGTTGACGAAGTTGACGAAGTGGACGAAGTGGTCGAAGTGGACGAAGTTGACGAAGTGGACGAAGTGACGAAGTTGACGAAGTGCACGAAGTGGACGAAGTTGAGGAAGTGGACGAAGTGGACGAAGTTCACGAAGTGGACGAACTTGAATAAGTGGACGACGTGGACGAAGTGGACGAAGTGGACGAAGTTGACAAAGTGGACGAAGTTGACGAAGTGGACGAAGTAGACGAAGTGGACGAAGTGGACGAAGAGGAGGAAGTGGAAGAAGTGGAGGAAGTGGACGAAGTGGATGAAGTTGACAAAGTGGACGAAGTTGACGAAGTGGACGAAGTGGAGGAAGTGGAGGAAGTGGACGAAGTCGAGGAAGTGGAGGAAGTGGATGAAGTGGAGGAAGTGGAGGAAGTGGAGGAAGTGCACGAAGTGGTCGAAGTGGACGAAGTGGACGAAGTGGTCGAAGTGGACGAAGTTGACGAAGTTGACGAAGTTGACGAAGTTGACGAAGTGGACGAAGTTGACGAAGTTGACGTAGTGGACGAAGTGAACGAAGTGGACGAAGTGGACAAAGTGGACGAAGTCGACGAAGTGGAGGACTGAACGAAGTTGACGAAGTGGACGAAGTGGAGGAAGTGGACGAAGTTGACGAAGTGGACAAAGTGGAGGAAGTGGAGGAAGTGGACGAAGTGTAGGAAGTGGAGGAAGTGGACGAAGTTGAAAGGTGAACGAAGTGGACTAGTTGGACGAAGTGGAGGAAGTGGACGAAGTGGAGGAAGTGGAGGAAGTGGAGGAAGTGGAGGAAGGGGAGGAAGTGGAGGAAGTTGAGGAAGTTGACGAAGTGGACGAAGTGGTCGAAGTGGACAAAGTGGTGAAAGTGGACGAAGTCGACGTAGTGGAGGAAGTGGACGAAGTGGAGGAAGTTGACGAAATTGACGAAGTGGACGAAGTGGACGAAGTGGACGAAGAGGACGCAGTGGACGAAGTGTACGAAGTGGACGAAGCTGACGAAGTGGACAAAGGGGACGAAGAGGACGAAGTGGACGAAGTTGACGAAGTGGACGAAGTGGACGAAGTAGACGAAGTTGAGAAGTGGACGAAGTGGAGGAAGTGGACGAAGTGGAGGAAGTGGAGGAAGTGGAGGAAGTGGAGGATGTGGAGCAAGTGGACTAAGTGGACGAAGTGGACGAAGGGGACGGAGGGGACGGAGTGGACGAAGTGGACAAAGTGGACGAAATGGACGGAGTAGTCGAAGTGGACGAAGTGGACGAAGTAGACGAAGTGGACGAAGTGGATGAAGTGGAGGAAGTGGAGGAAGTGCAGGAAGTGGACGAAGTGCAGGAGGTGGACGAAGTGGACGAAGTTGACGAAGTGGACGAAGTGGACCAAGTGGACGAAGTGGATGAAGTGGACGAAGTGCACGAAGCGGACGAAGTGGACGAAGCGGACGAAGTAGACGAAGTGGAGGAAGTGGAGGAAGTGGACGAAGGTTGAGAAGTGGACGAATTAGACGAATTGGAAGAAGAAGACGAAGTGGACGAAGTGGAGGAAGTGGAGGAAGTTGAGGAATTTGACGAAGCGGACGAAGTGGATGAAGTGGACCAAGTGGACGAAGCAGACGAAGCAGAGGAAGCAGACGAAGTCGTCGAAGTGGACGAAGTGGTCGATGTCGACGAAGTTGACGAAGTTGACGAGGTTGACGAAGTTGATGTAGTGGAGGAAGTGGACGAAGTGGACGAAGTAGACGAAGGTTGAGAAGGAACGAATTGGACGAATATGAGGAAGTGGACTAAGTTGACGAAGTGGACGAAGTTGACGAAGTTGACGAAATGGACGAAGTGGTCGTAATGGACGAAGTTGTCGAAGTGGACGAAGTAGACGAAGTTCACGAAGCTCATGAAGTGGACGAAGTTCAGGAAGTCGACGAAGTGGACGAAGTTCACGAAGTGGACGAACTTGAATAAGTGGACGACGTGGACGAAGTGGTCGAAGTGGACGAAGTTGACAAAGTGGACGAAGTTGACGAAGTGGACGAAGTAGACGAAGTGGACGAAGTGGACGAAGAGGAGGATGTGGAAGAAGTGGAGGAAGTGGACTAAGTGGATGAAGTTGACAAAGTGGACGAAGTTGACGAAGTGGACGAAGTGGACGAAGTGGACGAAGTCGAGGAAGTGGAGGAAGTGGATGAAGTGGAGGAAGTGGAGGAAGTGGAGGAAGTGCACGAAGTTGACCAACTTGACGAAGTGGACGAATTGGACGAAGCCGACGAAGTGGAGGAAGTGGAGGAAGTGGATGAAGTGGACGAAGGGGACGAAGGGGACAAAGTGGACGAAGCGGACGAAGCGGACGAAGGGGACGAAGTGGACGAACTGGACGAAGAGGACGAAGTGGACGAAGTGGAGGAAGTGGACAAAGTTAACAAAGTGGACGAAGTGGACGAAGGTTGAGAAGTGGATGAAGTGGACGAAGGGTTAGAAGTCGACGACGTGGACGAAGTGGACAAAGTGGACGAAGTGGATGAAGTGGACGAAGTCGACGTTGTTGACGAAAAGTGGACAAAGTGGCCGAAGTGGACAAAGTGGAGGAAGTGGAGAGGTCGAGTGATGGGGAAGTGCATACCTAGAGAGAATATACTAAATGACATTTAAGAAATGGAAGAGAAATTAAAAATGGAAGAGATTAGAGAAAAGGAAACTTAGGAAATGAAGATGCGCCACTTGAACAAGCTCCCAAGATAAGCATCATGAAGAGGACCGCCACTTGCTTGAGCAAGATAAGGCCTGCCCAAATTTGGGACTTTAGAGACAGAATTCTATCTCAAAGAAGAATGCAAGATTGCAATTCAACTCAAATTTCATTGAATCAAGGTAAGGTACAAAAAGGAGACCCCTAAGCCTTCTTATATAACCCTTGGAGTGAATTTGGAGAATGGGATTAAGAGATGTGGGACTTATAAGTCTCAAGGCTGGCCAGCAGCTGCATCACTTCTCCTTGGTGCTTGGAGTCCCACATTGCTTAATTCTCTCCATCCAAAAAGGTTTATAAGCCATCTAGTTCTCCTAAAGTTCAAAACATAAAAGCTAGCTATGCTACCTTGCGCTACAAGCTAAGACGCCTTCTTTCTCTTCTTTTCTTTTAAGACCAAGCCATGGAAAGTCCCACATTGGTTGTGCTTGAAAGAAAAGAAAGGTTTATAAGCGTTTATTCAACTAGAACTAACGAAAAGAAACAAAGAGGCAAATACAAGCCTATGAAATCTATTCTACTCTTTTTATGCTTGTTGTCACTTTGAAAACTCTTTATTGTTGCCCCATCTATGATCATATCATCCCCCCCAGGTTGGAGAGGATTCGACCTCGAATCTTGAAAAACCTGCAACAAAGAGAGATTAGTGACTTATTTCGTGTATAAACCAAAGGAACTCCTCCTGGATCAAATGTTAACCTACAAAAAACATCAAACATTTTGTCAATAAATTGATGTTTACCAAACAATGTATATGGAAAAGGAAAATTGAAAGAATGGGCCTTTGAAATTTGATATATTTTTTTAAGGAAAACTAAAAATCCTTTCTTAGAAAAACTTTTATTTTTGTCTTGAGTTAAGTGTAAAAAAGAATACATTAAATCAAGATATGGGTTGGAAATGATGTGTGAAGAAGTGGTAATAAGAGATGAGAAAGATGGGATATTTTCACAAAAGTTTTTAGGAAAAGAAGAAAGCTTAATATTTGGAGAAAAGTGGAAGGATGGGAAAACTCCCCTGTCATAGCTTGGATCCAGTTGAATGATGGGAGGGGAAGGTGCCTGCAATAACACTTCCTTTGTGATTAGGACATTTGCCTTCTCCTTTTCTCTCACAATTTCTTCTTTTTCTTTGTTTGCTTTCTCATCTTTTTCTTTCCTCTCATGTTCTTCTTTTACTCTCTCCTCTTGGTTATCTTGAATGTCCTTATTTAAGCAATGAAGCATAACCTTCTCTTTTTCTTCACTTGGTGAGGAAGAAGAGCTATAAGTGTTTGTAGGTGAGGAAGAGGTAGACTCATTAATGACAACTTCTTCTTCCCTAATGCACACTACCCTTTTATTAGGACAAGAAGATGCTATATGACCATGCCCTAAACATTTAAAACACTTAATATGGCTAGGTCTAGAAGGAGATGTAGATGGGGAGGAGGAATGGTTAGAAGAAGAATGGTTAAAAGAAGAATGACGATAAGATTTGTTAGTGGGTTCCTTAGAAACATTCTTGGCTTTATCCTTTGATGATGAAGATTTGTAGAAAACATCTTTTGAAATTTTGTTGTGAAAAGCCTCTTTTTGCAAGAGTTTCTTCTCAACTTTCATGGCCCTATGAACCACTACATCTAAAGTCTCATCATCATTGAGTTTCAAAACATCTTGGATGTTTCTATTGAGTCCACTAATAAATCTAACTATTTTTGCATGATCATTTTCTTTAGTGTTAGTATGATATAGGAGCACTTTGAGCTCGCGAGCATACTCCTCCACACTTCGTCTACCTTGACTAAGCCATTGGAGCTTAATCAAGAGGTCCCTATGGTAGTATGGAGGTACGAAACGTTGGTACAAAATATCCCTGCAATGTTCCCATGTACTCGCGGGTGAGGCCATGGTTAAGTATCTCCTATTTAGCCATTGTTTGGCGTGTCCCTCTAAAGCTAAGCAAGCTAACTTTACACGCAAAGGTCCATTTACACTATGCAAATCAAAAATTTGGTCTACTTTAGCTATCCAATCTAGAAAAATAGACGGCTCGGCTTCCCCTTTGAAAGTAGGCAAGTTCAACTTTGGTAGTGTAAGGCCTTGGTCCATAGCTTTATCTTCTCCATGCTTCTTTGGCGAGGGAAGGTATACATTTATGGTTCTAGCTTCTTGCTTCTTCTTGTAGGAACCATGATCATGACCATGAGATTGCTTCCCTTTAGCCTTTGTGTCCACGTCTAACCGCTTGCTCATAGCATCAAGTTGATGTTGCATTTGTTGGAAAGCCTTCATCACATCAAACTTGCTAGAAGGACTTCCATGGGGGCTATCGCCATGAAATGAAGCACGGCTGGAACCTGCAAACATGGTAAGGCAACAACCACAAAAAACTAACACCAAAAAATAGGTTAGAACCAATGAAAAATCACGGCAATACAGCAGCCACAATTCTGGTCACGGTTTCACTCAAATAAAGCAATGAAATGGTTCAAAACTCACGGCAAGTGTCTCAAAGAAAAAAGGAAAGGGCAGCACCCTTCTTTTAAGATAGTAAAATGTCTCACAAGTCCACTTTGAGAGCACCAACTCAAGTCCAAAGCAAATGGAAAGATGTACAATCCACTTTAATGCAAAGAAGCCAAATCAAGACAGCACATGGTAGAGGCCAAAGAAAGAATGAAAACTACAAGACAAATGATGAAAATGGAACCTAAAAAATCAAGAAACTTGGCACAAAAACAAGGAGGCAACACTCTAATGATTTTATGAAGACAAAACAGCAAGAAAATGGAGTCAAAACAGTGGCACAAAATGACAAGACAGCAAAGAAATTTACACAACCAAGAAGCAAATATACATCAACATACTAAGTATACATGAAGAGCAAGACCAAATTAATGCTGGAAATAATTTTGGCAAACCTCAAACCAAAATATTCTGTATTGGAAATGAAAAAAAAGGCTCTAAATGAAGCAATCAAACACACCAATCAATGAGAAAACTCTCGGCCAAGCACACCAAACAGCAACCAATTTTTTTGTTGATTTTATTTTGACACAGCCAACAGCACTTGGTAAAATGTCTCGGCCAAGCCACTTTAATGAAGAAAATGTGTTTGATTGGAAGCACAATTGTAATGGTTTATAGCCTCTATTTATACAGAACAAATAAGCAAGGTTCACACGCTTAAATCCAATGATGATCAAGCTCAATTCATCATACAAGCAAGGAGATGTAAAAATGCTCTTAGTTATGCAATTTCAGAAAAGTACTCTAGAAAACTCCTAAACAGGAACAAACATATGACTCAATTCAAAGCTAATAAGCAAGAAAAGACACATACAATCCAGCCAAGACAAGAAATTAAAGCTGGAACAAACAAACAAAAGGAAATAGGACACCTACTTGTTGAAGACCTCCAATAGCATTGTTGCTGTTTGATGAAATGTCTACTTGCACAAGGCTCTGGACAGCCACGGTTTAGTCCCTCAAAGCATTGATTTGAAGTGTTGATTCCTTGCTTAAGAGTATTGAGAGGGTGTAGCAACGTCCAGGGAGCAATTCCAGCCACCAAAATGTCCAAACAGCCAACAACAAAGCAAAACAGTGGAGTATTAATTCAACAGCAGAAAACTGGATGAACACAGTGGAGAAAAAAATTTACTGGGAACAGTACAGAACGAATTTGAGAAAAGTAAAATATGTTCACGAAACTAGACATCCAGACGAAACTAGGAAAAAAAATTTCATGGAAAACGGACAAAAAATGAAGCTAAACTAAATCATACAAGTTGACTGTAATAGGGACGCAGAAGCTGGGCGAGACAGAAATTGGCTCAGCGAAAATGAACATTTCTAAGCTATTCTACTCTAGCATGCAATTCCTAAGAGATCAAAAACCTAAGGCTCATGATACCACATGATGGGGAAGTGCATACCTAGAGAGAATATACTAAATGACATTTAAGAAATGGAAGAGAAATTAAAAATGGAAGAGATTAGAGAAAAGGAAACTTAGGAAATGAAGATGCGCCACTTGAACAAGCTCCCAAGATAAGCATCATGAAGAGGACCGCCACTTGCTTGAGCAAGATAAGGCCTGCCCAAATTTGGGACTTTAGAGACAGAATTCTATCTCAAAGAAGAATGCAAGATTGCAATTCAACTCAAATTTCATTGAATCAAGGTAAGGTACAAAAAGGAGACCCCTAAGCCTTCTTATATAACCCTTGGAGTGAGTTTGGAGAATGGGATTAAGAGATGTGGGACTTATAAGTCTCAAGGCTGGCCAGCAGCTGCAGCACTTCTCCTTGGTGCTTGGAGTCCCACATTGCTTAATTCTCTCCATCCAAAAAGGTTTATAAGCCATCTAGTTCTCCTAAAGTTCAAAACATAAAAGCTAGCTATGCTACCTTGCGCTACAAGCTAAGACGCCTTCTTTCTCTTCTTTTCTTTTAAGACCAAGCCATGGAAAGTCCCACATTGGTTGTGCTTGAAAGAAAAGAAAGGTTTATAAGCGTTTATTCAACTAGAACTAACGAAAAGAAACAAAGAGACAAATACAAGCCTATGAAATCTATTCTACTCTTTTTATGCTTGTTGTCACTTTGAAAACTCTTTATTGTTGCCCCATCTATGATCATATCATCGAGGAATTGGACGAAGTGGAGGAAGTGGAGGAAGTGGACGAAGGGACGAAGTAGACGAAGTGGACGATGTGGAAGAAGAGGCGGAAGTGGACTAAGTGGACGAAGTTGACAAAGTGGACGAAGTTGACGAAGTGGACGAAGTGGTCGAAGTGGACGAAGAGGACGAAGTGGACGAAGTGGACGAAGTTGACGAAGTGGACGAAGTAGACGAAGTGGACGAAGTCTGGGAAGTGGAAGAAGTAGAGGAATTGGACGAAGTGGAGGAAGTGGACGAAGTGGACGAAGGGGACGAAGTGGACGAAGGGCGAGAAGTGGACGAAGTGGATGAAGAGGACGAATTGGACGAAGTTGACGAAATGGACGAAGTCGACGAAGTGGAGGAAGTGGAGGAAGTGGAGGAAGTGGACGAAGTGGAGGGAGTTGACGAAGTGGACAAAGTGGAAGAAGTGGAAGAAGTGGACGAAGTAGATGAAGGTTGGGAAGTGGAGGAAGTGGACGGAGTGGACGAAGTGGAGGAAGTGGACGAAGTGGACGAAGTTGACGAAATGGACGAAGTGGATGAAGTGGTCGAAGTGGACGAAGTTGTCAAAGTGGACGGAGTGGACGAAGTGGAGGAAGTGGACGAACTGGAGGATGTGGAGGAAGTGGAGGAAGTGCACTAAGTGGAGGATGTGGAGGACGTGGAGGAAGTTGACGAAGTTGACGAAATGGACGAAGGTGACGAAGTGGACGAGGTGGACGAAGTGGAGCAAGTGGAGGAAGTGGAGGAAGTGGAGGAAGTGGACGAAGTGGACGAAGTGGAGGAATGAAGGAAGTGGAGGAAGTGGAGGCAGTGGAGGAAGTTGACGAAGTGGACGAAGTGGCAAAAGTGGACGAAGTGGACGAAGTTGACGAAGTGGATGAAGTTGACTAAGTGGACGAAGTCGACGAAGTGAAGGAAGTGGACTAAGTGGAGGATGTGGAGGACGAGGAGGAAGTTGACGAAGTTGACGAAATGGACGAAGTTGACGAAGTGGACGAGGTGGACGAAGTGGAGCAAGTGGAGGAAGTGGAGGAAGTGGACGAAGTGGAAGAAGTGGAAGAAGTGGATAAAGTCGACGAAGGTTGGGAAGTGGACGAAGTGGACGAAGTGGACGAAGTGGAGGATGTGGAGGAAGTGGAGGAAGGGGACTAAGTGGAGGATGTGGAGGAACTGGAGGAAGTGGACTAAGTGGACAAATTGGACGAATATGAGGAAGTGGACGAAGTGGACGAAGTGGACGAATTGGACGAAGTGGACGACGTGAACGAAGTTGACGAAGTGGAGGAAGTGGAGGAAGTTAACGAAGTGGACGAAGTGGACGATGTGGACGACATGGACGAAGGTTGAGAAGTGGACGAAGTTGACGAAGTGGACGAAGTGGACGAAGTTCACGAAGCTCACGAATTGGACGAAGTTCACGAAGTTGACGAAGTGGACGAAGTGGACGAAGTGGAGAGTGTGGAGGATGTGGAAGAAATGGAGGAAGTGGACTAAGTCTACGAAGTGTAGGAAGTTGAGGAAGTGGACGAAGTGTAGGAAGTTGAGGAAGTGGACGAAGTGGAGGCAGTGGAGGAAGTGGACGAAGTGGACGAAGTGGACTAAGTGGACGAAGAGGACGAAGTCGACGAAGTTGACGAAGTGGATGAAGTGGAAGAAGTGGAAGAAGTGGATAAAGTCGACGAAGGTTGGGAAGTGGACGAAGTGGACGAAGTGGACGAAGTGGAGGATGTGGAGGAAGTGGAGGAAGGGGACTAAGTGGAGGATGTGGAGGAATTGGAGGAAGTGGACTAAGTGGACAAACTGGACGAATATGAGGAAGTGGACGAAGTGGACGAAGTGGACGAATTGGACGAAGTGGACGAAGTTGCGAAATGGACGAAGTGGACGAAGTGGTCGAAGTGGGCGAAGTTGTCAAAGTGGACGAAGTGGACGAAGTTCACGAAGTGGACGAAGTTCACGAAGTTGACGAAGTGGACGAAGTTGACGAAGTGGTCGAAGTTGACTAAGTAGACGACGTGGACGGAGTGGTCGAAGTGGACGAAGTTCACGAAGTGGACGAAGTTGACGAAGTGGACGAAGTTGATGAAGTGGACGAAGTGGAGAAAGTGGAGGAAGTGGACGAAGTTGGACGAAGTTGACGAAGTGGACGAAGTGGAGGATGTGGAAGAAGTGGAAAAAGTGGACTAAGTGGATGAAGTTGAGAAAGTGGACGAAGTTGACGAAGTGGACGAAGTTGACAAAGTGGACGAAGTGGAGGAAGTGGATGAAGTGGAGGAAGTGGAGCAAGTGGAGGAAGTGGAGGAAGTGGACGAAGTTGACTGATGGACAAATTTATGAACACCAAAATATGATGTCACAAACTTGTTTTTCAATCGGCAAGTGTGACCGAATCGTTCAAGTAATAAACTTGGTAAGACCAAGTATCGTTCTTCCCAAAGGACTCACGGCCTAGTTTAGTTGTGTGGTTTGTTGATTAGCTAAGACTTAAGAACAAAATATTTGGATTTTTATATGCAAAAGACGAAAATTAAATATGTATGCATGAAGTTTTGATCAATGACAAAAAGCAAAAGATAAACACTTTCAATGAAATTTATGTATGAATATGTTGTTGGGGGTCAATTTCATCTTATCCACTCTCATATATTTTAGGAATTAAACATTCAAATCATCATTGTTAATGCCACTCTCTAAAGTACCTTTCTAGAAGGCTTCTCCCTAATCACGAGTTCATACAATTCCTAGCATTCCTAATGATCAGTTCAAAAGTGCAGGAGCTTAACGACAACCAATATCATATTGGGAGAAATTCCCCGGATCTAGACTTCCCCGTACGTGCCCGTATCGACAAAACCAATAATCATGCATCGAATGAGTTAAACAATGCAAGCATTAAGCAAAGAGGCAAAAACCCTAACTAATGATGAAAGAAAGCATAAGTCTTAATTAAAAGAGGTAAAAACAGATTCCATATATGAGAGCTTCACAAGATTACATTGATTCCCCAACAAACATACAGAGTTTAGTTCACCATATTCATGGTGAACCTAGATGAATTACAATGAAAGAATGAAAGAATAAACCCTAAAAAGGTGAAGAGGAAGCCTCAGCATCCAAGATCCTCCTTCAAAGGGGTGGAAGAGAGAGTGTTTGCTTCGTTCCAGCCAAAGATGCCTAACCCTAGGAAACCCTAAAGCTTATATATCATTCGTAAATTACAAAAAGTCAAGTCCAAGCCCATTAAAGTGTCGCTCAGCGGTAAAATACCGCTCAGCGGTGAGTGCGTGACTTGTTTGCTCCCCTCAGCGGCCATTTTGCCCCTCAGCGGACCTCCCGCAAGCTCCTGAGTGCCGCTCAGCGGTAAACTGCCGCTGAGCGGTGACTTCGGCTTCTCCTTTTTCACTTTTTATTGTCTTTTCTGATTTCATCTCTCTCCTTCTTCACTTCTTTCACCAAATTCACCTTAAAACCTGCACAAAAACACTGAAATCAAGCATAAACCTGTCCAGCTCTCTTATTTCTAAAAATATGAAGAAAAGCATGATTTCAAGCTAGTTTCTAAGTGTAAAGGTTGCTTTTAGTGTCAATTTTAATCATGAAAATAACAATTTTTCAACTGTTATCATTGACCAAGTTGACGAAGTGGACGAAGCCGACGAAGTGGAGGAAGTGGAGGTAGTTGAGGAAGTTCACGAAGTGGAGGAAGTGGACGAACTAGACGAAGTGGACGAAGGTGACGAAGTGGACCAAGTGGACCAAGTGGACGAAGAGGACGAAGTGGACGATGTGGAGGAAGTGGACAAAGTGGACGAAGTTGACAAAGTGGACGAAGTTGACGAACTGGACGAAGTTGACGAACTGAACGAAGCGGACGGAGGCGACGAAGTGGAGGAAGTGGACGAACTGGATCAAGGTTGAGAGTGGACGAAGTGGACGAAGAGGACGAAGTGGATGAAGTTGACGAAGTGGACGAAGTTGACGAAGTGGACGAAGTTGACGAAGTGGACAAAGTGGACGAAGTGGACGAAGAGGACGAAGTGGACGAAGTTGAGGAAGTGGACGAAGTGGACGAAGTGGGGGAAGTGGAATAAGTGAACGAAGGGGACGAAGTGGACGAAGGGCGAGAAGTCGACGAAGTGGATGAAGAGGACGAAGTGGACGAAGTTGACGAAGTGGACGAAGTCGACGAAGTCGAGGAAGTGGAGGAAATGGACGAAGGTTGGGAAATGGACGAAGTCGACGAAGTGGAGGAAGTTGACGAAGTGGACAAAGTGGAAGAAGTGGACGAAGTAGACGAAGGTTGGGAAGTGGACAAAGTGGACAGAGTGGACGGAGTGGAGGAAGTGGACGAAGTGGAGGATGTGGAGGAAGTGGAGGAAGTGGACTAAATGGAGGATGTGGAGGACGTGGAGGAAGTTGACGAAGTTGACGAAGTTGACGAAATGGACGAAGTTGACGAAGTGGACGAGGTGGACAAAGTGGAGCAAGTGGAGGAAGTGGGGGAAGTGGACGAAGTGGTCGAAGTGGACTAAGTGGAGGATGTGGAGGAAGTGGAGGAAGTGGACGAAGTGGACGAAGCGGACGAAGTGGTCGAAGTGGACAAAGTTGTCGAAGTGGACGAAGTGGATGAAGTGGACGAAGTGGAGGAATGGAGGAAAAGGAGGAAGTGGAGGCAGTGGAGGAAGTTGACGAAGTGGACGAAGTGGACGAAGAGGACGAAGTCGACGAAGTGGACGAAGTTGACGAAGTGGATGAAGTGGAAGAAGTGGACGAAGTAGACGAAGGTTGGGAAGTGGACGAAGTGGAGGATGTGGAGGAAGTGGAGGAAGGGGACTAAGTGGAGGATGTGGAGGGAGTGGAGGAAGTGGACTAAGTGGACGAAGTGGACAAACTGGACGAATTGGACGGAATTGACGAAGTGCACGAAGTTGACGAAATGGACGAAGTTGACGAAGTGGTCGAAGTGGACGAAGTTTTCGAAGTGGACGAAGTTCACGAAGCTCACGAAGTGGACGAACTTCACGAAGCTCACGAAGTAGACGAAGTTCACGAAGTTCACGAAGTGGACGAAGTGGACGAAGTGGACGAAGTGGAGGAAGTGGAAGAAGCGGAGGAAGTGGACTAAGTCTACGAAGTGGACGAATTTGACAAAGTGGACGAAGGGTAGAAAGTGGAGGAAGTGGAGGAAGTCGAGGCAGTGGAGGAAGTTGACGAAGTGGACGAAGTGGAAGAAGTGGATAAAGTAGACGAAGGTTGGGAAGTGGACGAAGTGGAGGATGTGGAGGAAGTGGAGGAAGGGGACAAAGTGGAGGATGTGGAGGAAGTGGAGGAAGTGGACTAAGTGGACGAAGTGGACAAACTGGACGAATTGGAGGAAGTGGACGAAGTTGGCGAAGTGGACGAAGTTGACGAAATGGACGAAGTTGTCGAAGTGGACAAAGTTGTCGTTGTGGACGAAGTGGACGAAAATCACGAAGCTCACAAAGTGGACGAAGTTCACGAAGTTGACGAAGTGGACGAAGTTGACGAAGTGGACGAAGTGGACGAAGTTGACGAAGTGGACGAAGTGGACGAAGTTCACGAAGTTGACGAAGTGGACGAAGTTGACGAAGTGGTCGAAGTTGACTAAGTAGACGACGTGGACGAAGTGGTCGAAGTGGACGAAGTTCACGAAGTGGACGAAGTTGACGAAGTGGATGAAGTGGACGAAGTTGATGAAGTGGACGAAGTGGAGAAAGTGGAGGAAGTGGACGAAGTTGACGAAGTGGACGAAGTTGGACGAAGTTGACGAAGTGGACGAAGTGGAGGATGTGGAAGAAGTGGAAAAAGTGGACTAAGTGGATGAAGTTGAGAAAGTGGACGAAGTTGACGAAGTGGACGAAGTGGACGAGGTTGACGAAGTGGAGGAAGCGGACGAAGTGGAGGAAGTGGACGAAGTTGACGAAGTAGACGAAGCAGACGAAGTGGACGAAGCCGACGAAGTGGAGGTAGTGGAGGAAGTGGAGGAAGTTGACGAAATTGACGAAGTGGACAAAGTTGAGAAAGTCGACGAAGCGGACGAAGTGGACAAAGTTGATGAAGTGGACGAAGTTGATCAAGTGGACGAAGTGGACGAAGTGGGGGAAGTGGACGAAGTGGATGAAGTAGGCGAAGTGGATGAAGGGGACGAAGTGGACGAAGTGGACAAAGGGCGAGAAGTTGACGAAGTGGACAAAGTGGATGAAGAAGACGAAGTGGACAAAGTTGACGAAGTGGACGAAGTAGAGGAAGTGGAGGAAATGGACGAAGGTTGGGAACTGGACGAAGTGGACGAAGTTGACGAAGTGGACAAAGTGGAAGAAGTAGAAGAAGTCGACTAAGTGGACGAAGGTCGGGAAGTGGACGAAGTGGACGGAGTGGACGAAATGCAGGAAGAGGAGGAAGTGGAGGATGTGGAGGAAGTGAAGGAAGTGCACTAAGTGGAGGATGTGGAGGAAGTTGACGAAGTTGACGAAATGGACGAAGTTGACGAAGTGGACGAGGTGGACGAAGTGGAGCAAGTAGACGAAGTGGACGAAGTGGTCGAAGTGGACTAAGTGAAGGATGTGGAGGAAGTGAAGGAAGTGGACGAAGCGGATGAAGTGGACGAAAGGGTCGAAGTGGACGAAGTTGTCGAAGTGGACGAAGTTGACGAAGTGGACGAAGTTGACGAAGTGGACGCAGTGGACGAAGTGGACGAAGTGGACGGAGTGGAGGAATGGAGGAAGTGGAGGAAGTGGAGCCAGTGGAGGAAGTGGACGAAGTGGACGAAGTGGACGAAGAGGACGAAGAGGACGAAGTGGACGAAGTGGACTTAGTTTACGAAGTGGATGAAGTGGAAGAAGTGGACGAAGTGGACAAAGGTTGGGAAGTGGACGAAGTGTACGAAGTGGACGAAGTGGAGGATGTGGAGGAAGTGGAGGAAGGTGACTAGGTGAAGGATGTGGAGGAAGTGGAGGAAGTGGACTAAGTGGACGAAGTGGACAAACGGGACGAATTGGACGAAGTGGACGAAGTTGACGAAGTGGACGAAGTTGACGAAGTGGACGAAGTTGACGAAATGGACGAAGTGGACGAAGTGGTCCAAGTGGACGATGTTTTCGAAGTGGACGAAGTTCACGAAGCTCACGAAGTGGACGAAGTTCACGAAGTTGACGAAGTGGACGAAGTGGATGAAGTGGAGGATGTGGAAGAAGTGGAGGAAGTGGACTAAGTCTACGAAGTGGACGAAGTTGACAAAGTGGACGAAGTGGACGAAGTTGATGAAGTGGACGAAGTCGACGAAGTGGACGAAGTGAAGGAAGTGGAGGAAGTGAAGGAAGTGGAGGCAGTGGAGGAAGTTGACGAAGTGGACGAAGTGGACTAAGTGGACGAAGAGGAGTGATGAGAGGGTCGCACCTCCCACAAAAGTTGTGCATAAAAGAATGCAGTATAGTTACTAGGAAGTGACTCCTAGGTCGTCTCTCAAGGACCAAATTGGGTTCAGTCTCAGATTAACACGTAGTGGGGGGGTTTTGAAAGTGTTTTTGTGGTTGCGGTAAAATTAAATTAAAATGGAAATTAAACCCAACTAAACATGATTGACGGTATTCCAGTGCATGAAAACATTAAACTGAACATTGCAATAAATAAATATCCAAACACAATTCACCACCCAAAAGAAGAAAATCAATTCAACCTATAATGCAAACCATTCTTAGGCAAAAGAAATTAAAAGAAAATAAATTTTTCTACCATTTCACGTGACCCATATACTCTTTTCAAGCCAAAGGTAAAGTGGAATTTCTTCTACAATGGAATCCGTGCCTCCTTCAAGGTGTCACATGTGCATGCTCAAATGGAATAAGAATTAAATGGAGACATTCTTTTTCTTCCAGCAACCAAGACGGTGCTTTCCCAAGCAATGAATTAAACTTCTCCAGCGAGGACGTGTCAGCTGCTCAACATAACAAAATGAAAGTGGTTCCCTAAAATTAAATTCTATCACAGGACGTGACACATCCAGCGTGTTGCTGGAACAACTCCCAGCCCCTCACAAGTCACCGAATGCTTCTAAAGAAAGAAAACAAAATGAAATCTGCGTTCTAAAAAAATAACAACTGCCAGCGTGGAGAATTTCTTCAAGGCCATGCACACCCTAATTCTCCAACACGTTCCAGCAGTATCTTTGCTTCCAACACGTAACACCGTGCTTCATTCTCCAAGACCGAGACACATACCACTTCCTTTTTCAATCACCGCACTCCACTCAGCACCTACTCCCATCACCTCTTCATTCCAACCGTGCATCAACTTCAACAAAATGATTCAGCCTTCCACTTCTCTTCCAGTGCCGAGACACACACTCCTCTCAAAAGGAATAGAAAGGACGCTCGTTCACGGAACGAGCACACCATTCCAGCCGTCCGCGTGCATTCTCCTCTCAACGTGCTGCTGCTGCCTCACTTCCAGCTCCACGTGAATCACCGGCTCCCTTCACACGTCCACGCGCACACCACTTTTGTGCTTCTCTTCCTTGCTCCACCTCAGCTTCTTCATATGCACACCACTGCTGAATGAAATTACCTTAACATACTAAAAGAAAAGAAAAAAAATGTGTTTCTCAATTTCATCCAAAATCCACTTCTCATTCTATGAAAACGAAAGAACGGCTAGCACTCTCCTTCCAGTAGCCGTGACACCTAATTCCTTTCTTTCTATCAATCCACGCCCATTTCTCTTTCCAAATGAATCAGCGTACAAAGTAAAAAGAATGAAAATGAGGGTGAATGTGGCAGCAGCGGCCGAACCCAAACTTCAATCAAAAGCTCATCAAAAGGTCACCAAACCAAGATGAAAATGGCAATGAAACAAAAGCTCTTCATTCCTCATGAAAAACGTCCAAAAGCAAGAGCTCGGACCCAAAAATCAAACCGAGAGTTAGTCCCTCTGGAACACAAGCTGAGAGTGTGTACAGTAAAAAAAACAAGTGGCGGCTGGCCCCAAACTTCTAAGACCGTGTGTCCCCTTTTTTAGAGTAGGGTCCACAAAAATAAAACCCTAGGTGCCAAGTCATTAATTTCTAATTTTGGGTCTAATCTAATTTACCAAAAATTGACCCAAAATATAAGAGTTGATTCAAAAATTCTAAACTACTGAATTACAATTTAATTAATTCAAAAATGTTTGTCTGGAGAGTCTTGAATTTATTTGGCAATCTTCCTGATGTCCCAAAATGTATTTCCGAAATTTTCCTGCACTTCAAAAAATGCACTTAATCAGCTCAGAAAATCCAAATTAGCACAATTACAAATTTCCGACCAAATTAAGCAGAATTCGGAAAACCGGGAAATAACAAGCAATTAAACACAATTCCCTGGTTTATTTAAGTGCAAGAAACTAAATATAATTCAAGAAATAACGACTCATCAAAATAGACCACACTTAGTCTTTTGCACTCCTGGGCAAAACCAAAACGAAAACTAGGGAACTACTCAAACATCAGGGAGCTGACACAGACTCGACAGACAGATAACAAAGACTCCAAAACAGAAACACAGTTGCACAATTCTCACAAAATCTGGACGGTAAAAGGTATAGGCAGAATCCCACACAGAGTCAATGAAAGCAACTACTCAAAGAATCATCCAAACAGTTCAGTACAAGGGAAACAGTCAATCAGTTCAAGAGATGAATCAAAAGCAACAGATCCTCACAGATGCACACAATCAGTGTTTCTCTCAGGTGTTTAAGGTAAATCAATGTCACTCAATGCACTCAAGAAAGCAATCACAAATAGACTTGGCAAGCCTCTAATATCAACACTCAAGCACATACGCATGTTCAAATCAAAAGGTCTTTTCATGGTTGTAATGGGGCCAAGGACAAGGAAGGATATATCTGGATAAGAAGCTACAAACCATAAGGAACAGAGGAGCAATGGGGAACAAGTGTAAACACATTCAAACACACCCACAACCTCTACTTCCATCCTCTTCTTGACTCCATTATTCACAATTATTCACTATTTTTTTTTTCTATTTTTCTGCTCTTCTTTTTTTTTCTTCATCTTGTCTCTTTTCTTTTCTCTCTTTCAAAACAAAACTGTAAAAGACAAGATACACATATATTTACCAAAACAAAACAAGAAGAGGAACCAACTAGCCAACTCATCAGAAACCCCCAAGAGACCACATTTGTTCCCAAAACACTTCCAAAGCTCCAAAATTCCCTAAGGTTAAGGTAATCATGGTTTTTCTCTTAGGGCTAGTGTATGAGCATTCAAAACAAAGAAATGGTGGAAAGTATAGGCTCAAAATGGGTTATCAAAGAATTAAAACAAGGTAAGCGTATTTGGCTAGAGAGGCTCAAGAACAAAATTGCCTTTATCACTTCCAAACATGCATATCACTCAAGAATTATCAACAAGAGTCAAGCCAAGGCATATGTGCAAGCAATCAAGAGACATATCTCACACAAGAAAGAACATACAGTGGCTCAAATTCTCACACAGGGCATTTGTGTCACAATCAATTCAACTCTCAAACATCATGATCATCTTCCAAGCAAAGAAAAGCAAGGAATCCACATCTCAGAGTATCAATGGAGTGAAGGAAAACTGACAACCTAACCACAATCCAGAATTTACGAAAAGCATGCAAAACTGTACACAAGACACAACAAACTACATAAAAACCGAAACATGAACAAAAAAACAACCTCCCTTAATAGACCACACTTAAACGACACGATGTCCTCAGTGTGTCACAATCAGTAGATCAAACAATCAGAACAATCATCAGATATCGACAAAGTGCAATAAAAGTGAGGAGGGAAGGAGAAAAGAAACTCCCTGAGTCAGATGGGAGGATAGGTGGGGTGGACCAAAGACGTCTCCTCCACCACTACATCCACTAAAGAAGGGTTGCTGAGGAAAGGCTTCAGTCTATGCCCGTTCACCTTGAAGCTTTTAACTGTGGATGGACCTTGGATCTCTACTGCACCATAAGGATAAACATTAGTCACAACAAAAGGTCCAGTCCATTTTGATCTCAACTTACCACCCATGAGGCCGAGTCTAGAGTTATACAACAAAACCTGTTGGCCCACCTCGAAGTCCTTTCTAACAATAGAACTATCATGGAACTTCTTTGTCCTTTCCTTGTAGAACTTCGAGTTCTCATATGCCTCCAATCGGATCTCATCCAATTCATTCAGTTGCAACTTTCTTTCCTCTCCAGCTTGGTCCATGGAGAAGTTGCAAATCTTCACAGCCCAATATGCCCGATGCTCAATCTCGACCGGTAGGTGACATGCTTTTCCGAAGACAACCCGGTAGGGAGGCATCCCTATCGGTGCTTTGTAAGCTGTCCTGTGAGCCCAAAGAGCATCGTCCAACCTATTGCTCCAATCTTTCCTGTTGGGCTGGACAATCTTCTCCAAAATCCTCTTAATCTCCCTGTTGGAGATCTCAGCCTGCCCATTTGTTTGGGGGTGGTAAGGTGTAGAAACTCTGTGCGTCACCCCATATTTCTTGAGCAAGGCTTGCATGGATCTGTTGCAAAAATGGGTTCCTTGATCACTAACAATTGCTCTAGGCACTCCAAACCTGCAAAAGAGGTGAGATCTAACAAAATCTACAACAACCCGAGCATCATTAGTCTTGGTGGCTCTAGCTTCCACCCATTTTGAAACATAATCCACAGCAAGGAGAATATAACAGAAACCAAAAGAAACAGGAAAAGGACCCATGAAATCTATACCCCATACATCAAACACCTCACAGAACAACATAGGTTGTTGAGGCATCTCTTGTCTCTGTGAAATTGATCCTCCTGCTCTCTGACAAGGCTCACAAGTGCTGCAGATCTTCTCCGCATCTTTGAAGATGGAAGGCCAATAAAAACCACAGTCCAGCACCCTGCGAGCTGTTCTCTGTATCCCCAGATGACCACCAGGTGAGGAGGCATGACAAAACTGCAGGACCGAGTCAATCTCATGGTCCGGAATGCATCTCCTAGTAACCTGGTCACTGCACAACTTCCACAGATATGGGTCATCCCAAACATAATACTTAGCATCACTCTTAATTTTAGCAATCTGAGCACGTGATGCTAAAGGAGGAAAAACAGAAGCAACCAAATAATTTACAATGTGTGCAAACCAAGGAGTGGGGTGAGAGTAAGAAATCATCAACAAACTCTCGTCAGGAAAGGTATCCTGTATGGGCAACACATCAGCTTCATCATCAGCTTTTTCAATCCGGCTTAGGTGGTCTGCAACCAAATTTCGTGCTCCACTCCGGTCTTCAATTTGCAAGTCAAACTCTTGGAGCAGTAGCATCCACCTGATCAATCTAGGCTTTGACTCCGCCTTTTTCAACAGAAACTTTAGAGCTGCATGGTCAGTATACACAATAACAGGTGATCCAAGGGCAAAAACAATTGCCAACAACTCTTTTTCAGTGGTGGTATAATTTGCCTGGGCAACATCCAAAGTGCGTGAAGCATAGTAGATCACTCTCGGCAGCTTGTCAATTTTCTGTGTCAAGACAGCCCCTAATGCATAATTAGACGCATCACACATGAGCTCAAATGGGGCTGTCCAATCTGGTGCCTGAATGATAGGGGCGGTGGTCAAAGCTTCCTTCAGGCAATCAAACGCCTGCTTGCATCTGTCATCAAAAGAAAAGTCAATATCTTTCTGCAGCAGTCTGGACGAGGGAAGCGCCTTCTTGCTGAAATCTTTGATGAAGCGCCTGTAGAAACCTGCATGTCCCAGAAAAGATCGCACCTCTCGCACGCAAGAGGGGTAAGGCAACTGCGAAATCACAGATATCTTAGCAGGGTCTACCTCTATTCCCTTTTCAGAAATGATATGCCCTAGAACCAAACCTTGTCCAACCATGAAGTGACATTTCTCAAAATTGAGAACAAGGTTTGTTTCTATGCATCTTTTCAAAACTTTTTCCAGACTGTCTAAACATGCATCAAAGGAGGATCCATACACAGTAAAATCATCCATAAACACCTCTATGCAATTCTCAAGAAAGTCGCTAAAAATGCTAAGCATACACCGCTGGAAGGTACCAGGGGCGTTGCATAGACCAAAGGGCATCCTCCTATAGGCAAAAGTGCCAAAGGGGCAGGTGAATGTGGTTTTTTCTTGATCCTCAGGCGCAATATTTATTTGAAAGTAACCAGAAAAACCATCAAGAAAACAATAATGAGATTTACCTGCCAGGCGCTCCAGCATCTGATCAATGAATGGCAAGGGGAAATGATCTTTCCTGGTTGCTTGGTTGAGCCTCCTATAGTCAATGCAGACTCTCCAACTGTTCTGCACTCTAGCTGGGATAAGCTCATCCCTCTCATTCTTCACCACAGTGAGGCCAGTTTTCTTGGGCACAACATGGATGGGGCTAACCCACTGACTGTCTGAAATAGGGTAGATGATCCCAGCTTGCAAAAGCTTGGTCACCTCCTTCTTGATGACGTCCATGATCACGGGGTTTTGCCTTCTTTGTGGCTGTCTCACTGGCCTTGCCCCATCTTCCAAAAGAATTCTATGCATGCATGTGGATGGGCTAATACCAGGTATGTCAGCCAAACTCCAACCAATGGCCTTCTCGTGCTTCCTCAGCACACCAAGCAACTTCTCCTCTTGAACAGAATCAAGGGAGGTGGAAATGATCACCGGTTTCTTCTCATCATCCTCCAAGTACACGTACTTGAGGTTATCTAGGAGCTGTTTCAACTCAAGAGTAGGTGCCTGATGGACAAATTTATGAACACCAAATTATGATGTCACAAACTTGTTTTCAATCGGCAAGTATGACCGAATCGTTCAAGTAATAAAACTTGGTAAGACCAAGTATCGTTCTTCCCAAAGGACTCACGGCCTAGTTTAGTTATGTGATTTCTTAATTAACTAAGACTTACAAACGAATTAATTGGATGCAAGACAGAAAATAAACATGTATGCATGAATTGTGATCAATGACAAAAAGCAAAAGATAAACACTTTCAATGAAATTTATGTATGGATATGTTGTTGGGGTTCAATTTCATCTTATCCACTCTCATATATTTTAGGAATTCAACGATCAAATCACCATTGTTAATGCCACTCTCTAATGTACCGTTCCAGAAGGCTTCTCCCTAATCACGAGTTCATACAATTCCTAGCATTCCTAATGATTAGTTCATAAGTACAGGAGCTTAACGACAACCAATATAAAATTGGGAGAAATTCCCCGGATCTAGACTTCCCCGTACGTTCCCGTATCGACAAAACCAATAATCATGCATCGAATGAGTTAAACCATGCAAGCATTAAACAAAGAGGAAAAACCCTAACTAATGATGAAAGAAAGCATAAGTCTTAATTAAAAGATGTAAAAACAGATTCCATATATGAGAGTTTCACAAGACTACATTGATTCCCCAACAAACATACAGAGTTTAGTTCACCATATTCATGGTGAACCTAGATGAACAATAATGAAAGAATGAAAGAGATAGAAAAACCCGAGAAAGAGAAGAGGAGAGCTGTCACCATCTCCCAATCTACCCCCAAGGGGTGAAAAAGAGAGTGTTTGCTTCGTCTCTACCAAAGATACAAACCCTAGGACGTGCAAGTCCTTAAATAGGGCATAAAAATAACATAAAACAAGTCCAAGCCCATAAAAACAAAAGAAAACCGGTCCAAGCCCACTTAGAATGGCGCTCAGCGGTATTTTACCGCTGAGCGGTAATACCGCATGATCCATTTTGCCCCCAGCTGCTGTTTTTGCCCCTCAGCGGTGATTTTGGCACCTGAAAAGTGCCGCTCAGCGGTATTTTACCGCTCAGCGCCACTCGGTCACACGTTTTCTGCGTTCTGGTTGGTTTTTCAGCATTCTGGTTGACTGGTTGACTTTTCTGGTTGACTGGTTGACTTTTCTGGTTGACTGGTTGACTTTTCTGGTTTCTGGTTGACTTTTCAGCACTCCAATCATTCGGTATTTCAATTCTTCTTTCAAATCATTCAATTAGCCTACAAAATCAAGGGAATCTTGCATAAAACCATTAAATTCACTTTCAACTCTCTTATTCTCAAAACTAAAGCAAAAATATGAGTTCAAGCTAGTTTCTAAGTCTTAAAGGTTGCTTTTGGTATCAAATTTAAGCATAAAAATAACGGTTTTTCAACCGTTATCACAACCCCAAACTTAAAACTTTGCTTGTCCTCAAGCAAACAAGATGTAACTCAATCTTCCATCAATCCATATAATGGTTCACCACATTCAAAAACTCTCTTTTCAAGATAAGTAAGTAGTCAATTAAGCTCATTGCAAAGATTTCAATCAAGACATGCACATGCTTTAGTGTTCACACAATCACATACTATCCAACAAATGCTACTTTTCATGAACGATGAATCAACTAAGCAAAGATGTTCTTATATGTTCGTGGAATCTTTCCTCACTAGATAAAGTGTTTCACTCAAACACACATGTGTATAAGAGGTATTCACTCATTCACTCTACTATCACAATGTCACATGAATTGACTTTGCCTTTCATTTAACCACAATCAAAAACACTTACTAGCAAGCATCATCACAAGGACTTTTCTATGGCTTATAACGTGGCTGGGCTAACAAGAAAATTGGTTATTCTAGATCACAGAACCCTTGAGTTAAGAGAAACATCTAAACACAATCATTCTTATTTATTCCCACCTTTCTTTTGCATTGAGCTTTGCTTTTTCTTTTCTTTTCTTTCTCTTTTTCTTTTTCTTTTCACATACTTAATTATTAGTTCTTAGCTCAATGCTTTCAATTTCCCTTTCTATTTTCCAACAACCCCAAACTTGAACATTTGTCAATACCACAAAATATTTTCTACTTAACTCAAGGTAAAGCTTTTCAACAAGGGTTTTCAAATCATGTTCAAGGCTAGAGGTTCAAAGGATATAACACATAGTGTTCTCTTTTAGTGGGCTCAATTTATGAATTTGGCTAATAGAAGGGTTATCAACAAATGGCCTTGATCATATGATGCAAACAAGAAAGTAATTCAATCATAGAAAACCTGGGCAAAGTCATTCATGCTTTCACAGTAATAGTATTCAACAATAACAACTCAGGAGCTCAAAGCCTCACATATAAGCTCATTCACATTCCACATATAACATCCTACTTAGAATCATAATCACAATCACAACATCTTGCATTTGTTCACAATGCTTGTGAACCACCTGTATAAGCATATAATGTGCACATTCTCAACATCAATCAATATCAAAGCATAATCAGGCATTACTTATCAAACAACAATCATAAGCAAACCATCATAACAAACAAATTTTCCAATTGAGTACATCAAATCCTATTCTAAAAACATAAGTGATTGATAAAACAAATCCTACTCTAGTGCTTTGAAAAACTCAGCCCCATCAATGATGCTCTCTCCCAACCCCAAACTTAGATGGAAAACTAGTGAGCAAGTGAGTGAAAGGAAGATTTTCTCAAGAGGGGTGAGGAAAAAGTTGTAGAAAACCTTGGAAAAGTATGTAGGAGTGTGTGCAGAGAAGAATCTAAAAAGAGAGGCCAAGGCGCAGCTTAGGGTATAAAAATACCCCTAATGGGCTCAGGTTCCGCTGAGGGGCAACCCAAGCCCCTTCTGCGACACTACCGCTCAGCGGTAGTTTGCCGCTCAGCGGCACTTGCGGGAAGTGCTCTCCTTCTTAGCTTGACCTAGATGCATCCTAAACATACCCCTTACTGGCTCCCTGCAATAAAATTCTCAAATCACTCATGCACAACCCTATTATGTAACTAAAGCAGGATCAAAACAAAAATTATACAGAAAAATTAATCAACTGGGTTGCCTCCCAGGTAGCGCTTGTTTAACGTCACGAGCCTGACCCAAAATCCTCCAGCACCCTTCAGTAGATGCAAATCTTTCTTACCAACACCCATCAGTAGATGTATACAAACATAGTATCCTTCAGTAGATACTCTTCCGCCTAACATCCATCAGTAGATGTAAACCCTGTAACAAACTTATAACAAAAACAAAAATACCCAAAAGTTCAAAATTACATCACCAAACCAAAAATTAAAAGTTCTTAAATCACTGGGTTGCCTCCCAGCAAGCGCTCTTTTAACGTCACTAGCTTGACCCAATAAAGCTCATGTTCCATCTTCTTTTTCTTCTTTCTACTGAACTTCTTCAGAAATTTGATCAAACCAGGAACCTGTTGCAGTGTCTCAATCATAGGAACTTTAATCTCCAATTTCTTGAAGATTTCCATGAAGCACTTAAATTTCTTTTCCTTCCTATGATACTTCTTTGGATGAGGAAGAGGTTTTTCATATGATTCTTTCTTTTTTTCTCTCGTCCTCTTTTTCTTTTCTCTCACTTTCTTTTTTTCTTTTCTTTTTCTACTCACTTTCTCAATCTTCACACAAATTTTCTCTTCTTCTTTCTCTTCTCTCTCTTTTCTCTCTTCTCTCTCTTCTTTTTCCAACTCAACTTTTTCAACATTTACACTCACTAGCACTTCACACTCTTCCCTAGGGTTAACCTCAGTATTAGCCCCAAAATTTTTGTCAGGCCTTTCTTCCAATTGCTTGGTAATCTGACCCATTTCAATCTCCAAGTTCTTAATAGCGGCTTCAGTGCTCTTTTGAGAAGATTCAGTTTTCTGTATGAATTGCTGAAGAGTTTCTTCCAACCTTGTTGATCTTTCATTAAGTGTAGACATTTGTTGCCATAAGGTTGGTTGTTGCTTGTGAAATGGCCCTGATTGTCCAGCTTGCCTACTTTGTCCTTGACCAATACTTAGGTGTGGTTTCCACCCTTGATTGAAGTTCCCCTGACAGCATGGAAATTGATTGGTCATGAAGTTAACATCCTCTAAAGCTTCCACTGGAAAGGCGCATTGACCATTTATGTGGTCATCACCACATAATTCACACATCTGTGGTTGAACCTGTGCAACAGTCTTTAACTCTTTTGGCAGTTGTGCAAGTATCTTTGTGAGATTCTCCAATTGTTGAGTTAGTATCTTGTTTTGAGCTAGCAAGGCATCATTGGATTGCAACTGTAGAACTCCTTTTTGTTGAATAGGAGCTCCTCTTTCACTATTAAGCTCATTGTCGTTAGTAGCCATGTTTTCAATTATTTCAGTTGCTTCCTCTGGAGTCTTCCATTTAATATTGCCTCCAGCTGAGGCATCTAAAATCAGCTTGGTTTGTGAACCAAGACCTCCAAGGAAGATTAGGACTACATCTACTTCGTCAAATCCATGTGTGGGAGTCTTTCTTAATAGGCTTTTGTACCTGTCCCATGCATGACCTAGTGATTCCTCCATGCCTTGCCTGAAAGAAGAGATCTCTTGCTTTCCTTTGTTTACCTTGGATTGTGGGAAGTATTTGTTTAAGAACTTTGTCACCACAGCTTCCCACTCTGTAAAGCTCCCTTCTGGAAAAGAGTTCAACCAAAGCTTAGCGTTGCCTCCTAATGAGAATGGAAACAGGATAAGTTTGATTGCTTCGTCAGGCACCCCATTTATCTTCACTGTATTGCAAATTTCATTAAAGGTTGTGAGGTGCTCATATGGGCTTTCATGAGATAACCCATTAAATTGGTTGCTTTTCACCAGTTGGATCAGTGCTGGTTTGACCTCCATATTAGCTGCATTGACTCTAGGTCTAGCTATGCTGTTAAAGTGCTGAGGTCCAGCTATATTGGTGTAATCAGCAAGAGTTCTTCTAACATTGTTATTCTCCATATTTTCTGTGCTATTGTTAGAACCTTGTGGTGATGGTTGTAACAGAGTTTCTGGAGGAGGGAAAAGTTCTCTAGATGTTCAGATTCTTCTCCTCCGTCTACTGTCGTCTAATCCTTCAAGCAGAGGTTCTGTTGTTTTCTTGCTCCTAGTTCGAATTGCCTCCTGCATACACAAGAACACAAAACCCTAGAAAAGATTTGGTTAGCACAAAAAGATATAAGAGAAGATATAAGATTCCGAAGATAAAAACAGAAAACAAAAAAAACAGAAAACAAAAAAATAAAATAAAAAACAGAAAACAGAAAAATAAAATAAAATCAAATCAAATAAAATACAAACTGAAAAATATAAACAAAAATAAAAATAAAAATTCGAAATTTAAATTAAAAATAAAAAAAATAAGTCAAAGATAATCAATAATCACACAAAATAACCAGTTAAACCACGAGTCCCCGGCAGCGGCGCCAAAAACTTGATGGACAAATTTATGAACACCAAATTATGATGTCACAAACTTGTTTTCAATCGGCAAGTATGACCGAATCGTTCAAGTAATAAAACTTGGTAAGACCAAGTATCGTTCTTCCCAAAGGACTCACGGCCTAGTTTAGTTATGTGATTTCTTAATTAACTAAGACTTACAAACGAATTAATTGGATGCAAGACAGAAAATAAACATGTATGCATGAATTGTGATCAATGACAAAAAGCAAAAGATAAACACTTTCAATGAAATTTATGTATGGATATGTTGTTGGGGTTCAATTTCATCTTATCCACTCTCATATATTTTAGGAATTCAACGATCAAATCACCATTGTTAATGCCACTCTCTAATGTACCGTTCCAGAAGGCTTCTCCCTAATCACGAGTTCATACAATTCCTAGCATTCCTAATGATTAGTTCATAAGTACAGGAGCTTAACGACAACCAATATAAAATTGGGAGAAATTCCCCGGATCTAGACTTCCCCGTACGTTCCCGTATCGACAAAACCAATAATCATGCATCGAATGAGTTAAACCATGCAAGCATTAAACAAAGAGGAAAAACCCTAACTAATGATGAAAGAAAGCATAAGTCTTAATTAAAAGATGTAAAAACAGATTCCATATATGAGAGTTTCACAAGACTACATTGATTCCCCAACAAACATACAGAGTTTAGTTCACCATATTCATGGTGAACCTAGATGAACAATAATGAAAGAATGAAAGAGATAGAAAAACCCGAGAAAGAGAAGAGGAGAGCTGTCACCATCTCCCAATCTACCCCCAAGGGGTGAAAAAGAGAGTGTTTGCTTCGTCTCTACCAAAGATACAAACCCTAGGACGTGCAAGTCCTTAAATAGGGCATAAAAATAACATAAAACAAGTCCAAGCCCATAAAAACAAAAGAAAACCGGTCCAAGCCCACTTAGAATGGCGCTCAGCGGTATTTTACCGCTGAGCGGTAATACCGCATGATCCATTTTGCCCCCAGCTGCTGTTTTTGCCCCTCAGCGGTGATTTTGGCACCTGAAAAGTGCCGCTCAGCGGTATTTTACCGCTCAGCGCCACTCGGTCACACGTTTTCTGCGTTCTGGTTGGTTTTTCAGCATTCTGGTTGACTGGTTGACTTTCTGGTTGACTGGTTGACTTTCTGGTTGACTGGTTGACTTTTCTGGTTGACTGGTTGACTTTTCTGGTTTCTGGTTGACTTTTCAGCACTCCAATCATTCGGTATTTCAATTCTTCTTTCAAATCATTCAATTAGCCTACAAAATCAAGGGAATCTTGCATAAAACCATTAAATTCACTTTCAACTCTCTTATTCTCAAAACTAAAGCAAAAATATGAGTTCAAGCTAGTTTCTAAGTCTTAAAGGTTGCTTTTGGTATCAAATTTAAGCATAAAAATAACGGTTTTTCAACCGTTATCACAACCCCAAACTTAAAACTTTGCTTGTCCTCAAGCAAACAAGATGTAACTCAATCTTCCATCAATCCATATAATGGTTCACCACATTCAAAAACTCTCTTTTCAAGATAAGTAAGTAGTCAATTAAGCTCATTGCAAAGATTTCAATCAAGACATGCACATGCTTTAGTGTTCACACAATCACATACTATCCAACAAATGCTACTTTTCATGAACGATGAATCAACTAAGCAAAGATGTTCTTATATGTTCGTGGAATCTTTCCTCACTAGATAAAGTGTTTCACTCAAACACACATGTGTATAAGAGGTATTCACTCATTCACTCTACTATCACAATGTCACATGAATTGACTTTGCCTTTCATTTAACCACAATCAAAAACACTTACTAGCAAGCATCATCACAAGGACTTTTCTATGGCTTATAACGTGGCTGGGCTAACAAGAAAATTGGTTATTCTAGATCACAGAACCCTTGAGTTAAGAGAAACATCTAAACACAATCATTCTTATTTATTCCCACCTTTCTTTTGCATTGAGCTTTGCTTTTTCTTTTCTTTTCTTTCTCTTTTTCTTTTTCTTTTCACATACTTAATTATTAGTTCTTAGCTCAATGCTTTCAATTTCCCTTTCTATTTTCCAACAACCCCAAACTTGAACATTTGTCAATACCACAAAATATTTTCTACTTAACTCAAGGTAAAGCTTTTCAACAAGGGTTTTCAAATCATGTTCAAGGCTAGAGGTTCAAAGGATATAACACATAGTGTTCTCTTTTAGTGGGCTCAATTTATGAATTTGGCTAATAGAAGGGTTATCAACAAATGGCCTTGATCATATGATGCAAACAAGAAAGTAATTCAATCATAGAAAACCTGGGCAAAGTCATTCATGCTTTCACAGTAATAGTATTCAACAATAACAACTCAGGAGCTCAAAGCCTCACATATAAGCTCATTCACATTCCACATATAACATCCTACTTAGAATCATAATCACAATCACAACATCTTGCATTTGTTCACAATGCTTGTGAACCACCTGTATAAGCATATAATGTGCACATTCTCAACATCAATCAATATCAAAGCATAATCAGGCATTACTTATCAAACAACAATCATAAGCAAACCATCATAACAAACAAATTTTCCAATTGAGTACATCAAATCCTATTCTAAAAACATAAGTGATTGATAAAACAAATCCTACTCTAGTGCTTTGAAAAACTCAGCCCCATCAATGATGCTCTCTCCCAACCCCAAACTTAGATGGAAAACTAGTGAGCAAGTGAGTGAAAGGAAGATTTTCTCAAGAGGGGTGAGGAAAAAGTTGTAGAAAACCTTGGAAAAGTATGTAGGAGTGTGTGCAGAGAAGAATCTAAAAAGAGAGGCCAAGGCGCAGCTTAGGGTATAAAAATACCCCTAATGGGCTCAGGTTCCGCTGAGGGGCAACCCAAGCCCCTTCTGCGACACTACCGCTCAGCGGTAGTTTGCCGCTCAGCGGCACTTGCGGGAAGTGCTCTCCTTCTTAGCTTGACCTAGATGCATCCTAAACATACCCCTTACTGGCTCCCTGCAATAAAATTCTCAAATCACTCATGCACAACCCTATTATGTAACTAAAGCAGGATCAAAACAAAAATTATACAGAAAAATTAATCAACTGGGTTGCCTCCCAGGTAGCGCTTGTTTAACGTCACGAGCCTGACCCAAAATCCTCCAGCACCCTTCAGTAGATGCAAATCTTTCTTACCAACACCCATCAGTAGATGTATACAAACATAGTATCCTTCAGTAGATACTCTTCCGCCTAACATCCATCAGTAGATGTAAACCCTGTAACAAACTTATAACAAAAACAAAAATACCCAAAAGTTCAAAATTACATCACCAAACCAAAAATTAAAAGTTCTTAAATCACTGGGTTGCCTCCCAGCAAGCGCTCTTTTAACGTCACTAGCTTGACCCAATAAAGCTCATGTTCCATCTTCTTTTTCTTCTTTCTACTGAACTTCTTCAGAAATTTGATCAAACCAGGAACCTGTTGCAGTGTCTCAATCATAGGAACTTTAATCTCCAATTTCTTGAAGATTTCCATGAAGCACTTAAATTTCTTTTCCTTCCTATGATACTTCTTTGGATGAGGAAGAGGTTTTTCATATGATTCTTTCTTTTTTTCTCTCGTCCTCTTTTTCTTTTCTCTCACTTTCTTTTTTTCTTTTCTTTTTCTACTCACTTTCTCAATCTTCACACAAATTTTCTCTTCTTCTTTCTCTTCTCTCTCTTTTCTCTCTTCTCTCTCTTCTTTTTCCAACTCAACTTTTTCAACATTTACACTCACTAGCACTTCACACTCTTCCCTAGGGTTAACCTCAGTATTAGCCCCAAAATTTTTGTCAGGCCTTTCTTCCAATTGCTTGGTAATCTGACCCATTTCAATCTCCAAGTTCTTAATAGCGGCTTCAGTGCTCTTTTGAGAAGATTCAGTTTTCTGTATGAATTGCTGAAGAGTTTCTTCCAACCTTGTTGATCTTTCATTAAGTGTAGACATTTGTTGCCATAAGGTTGGTTGTTGCTTGTGAAATGGCCCTGATTGTCCAGCTTGCCTACTTTGTCCTTGACCAATACTTAGGTGTGGTTTCCACCCTTGATTGAAGTTCCCCTGACAGCATGGAAATTGATTGGTCATGAAGTTAACATCCTCTAAAGCTTCCACTGGAAAGGCGCATTGACCATTTATGTGGTCATCACCACATAATTCACACATCTGTGGTTGAACCTGTGCAACAGTCTTTAACTCTTTTGGCAGTTGTGCAAGTATCTTTGTGAGATTCTCCAATTGTTGAGTTAGTATCTTGTTTTGAGCTAGCAAGGCATCATTGGATTGCAACTGTAGAACTCCTTTTTGTTGAATAGGAGCTCCTCTTTCACTATTAAGCTCATTGTCGTTAGTAGCCATGTTTTCAATTATTTCAGTTGCTTCCTCTGGAGTCTTCCATTTAATATTGCCTCCAGCTGAGGCATCTAAAATCAGCTTGGTTTGTGAACCAAGACCTCCAAGGAAGATTAGGACTACATCTACTTCGTCAAATCCATGTGTGGGAGTCTTTCTTAATAGGCTTTTGTACCTGTCCCATGCATGACCTAGTGATTCCTCCATGCCTTGCCTGAAAGAAGAGATCTCTTGCTTTCCTTTGTTTACCTTGGATTGTGGGAAGTATTTGTTTAAGAACTTTGTCACCACAGCTTCCCACTCTGTAAAGCTCCCTTCTGGAAAAGAGTTCAACCAAAGCTTAGCGTTGCCTCCTAATGAGAATGGAAACAGGATAAGTTTGATTGCTTCGTCAGGCACCCCATTTATCTTCACTGTATTGCAAATTTCATTAAAGGTTGTGAGGTGCTCATATGGGCTTTCATGAGATAACCCATTAAATTGGTTGCTTTTCACCAGTTGGATCAGTGCTGGTTTGACCTCCATATTAGCTGCATTGACTCTAGGTCTAGCTATGCTGTTAAAGTGCTGAGGTCCAGCTATATTGGTGTAATCAGCAAGAGTTCTTCTAACATTGTTATTCTCCATATTTTCTGTGCTATTGTTAGAACCTTGTGGTGATGGTTGTAACAGAGTTTCTGGAGGAGGGAAAAGTTCTCTAGATGTTCAGATTCTTCTCCTCCGTCTACTGTCGTCTAATCCTTCAAGCAGAGGTTCTGTTGTTTTCTTGCTCCTAGTTCGAATTGCCTCCTGCATACACAAGAACACAAAACCCTAGAAAAGATTTGGTTAGCACAAAAAGATATAAGAGAAGATATAAGATTCCGAAGATAAAAACAGAAAACAAAAAAAACAGAAAACAAAAAAATAAAATAAAAAACAGAAAACAGAAAAATAAAATAAAATCAAATCAAATAAAATACAAACTGAAAAATATAAACAAAAATAAAAATAAAAATTCGAAATTTAAATTAAAAATAAAAAAAATAAGTCAAAGATAATCAATAATCACACAAAATAACCAGTTAAACCACGAGTCCCCGGCAGCGGCGCCAAAAACTTGATGGACAAATTTATGAACACCAAATTATGATGTCACAAACTTGTTTTCAATCGGCAAGTATGACCGAATCGTTCAAGTAATAAAACTTGGTAAGACCAAGTATCGTTCTTCCCAAAGGACTCACGGCCTAGTTTAGTTATGTGATTTCTTAATTAACTAAGACTTACAAACGAATTAATTGGATGCAAGACAGAAAATAAACATGTATGCATGAATTGTGATCAATGACAAAAAGCAAAAGATAAACACTTTCAATGAAATTTATGTATGGATATGTTGTTGGGGTTCAATTTCATCTTATCCACTCTCATATATTTTAGGAATTCAACGATCAAATCACCATTGTTAATGCCACTCTCTAATGTACCGTTCCAGAAGGCTTCTCCCTAATCACGAGTTCATACAATTCCTAGCATTCCTAATGATTAGTTCATAAGTACAGGAGCTTAACGACAACCAATATAAAATTGGGAGAAATTCCCCGGATCTAGACTTCCCCGTACGTTCCCGTATCGACAAAACCAATAATCATGCATCGAATGAGTTAAACCATGCAAGCATTAAACAAAGAGGAAAAACCCTAACTAATGATGAAAGAAAGCATAAGTCTTAATTAAAAGATGTAAAAACAGATTCCATATATGAGAGTTTCACAAGACTACATTGATTCCCCAACAAACATACAGAGTTTAGTTCACCATATTCATGGTGAACCTAGATGAACAATAATGAAAGAATGAAAGAGATAGAAAAACCCGAGAAAGAGAAGAGGAGAGCTGTCACCATCTCCCAATCTACCCCCAAGGGGTGAAAAAGAGAGTGTTTGCTTCGTCTCTACCAAAGATACAAACCCTAGGACGTGCAAGTCCTTAAATAGGGCATAAAAATAACATAAAACAAGTCCAAGCCCATAAAAACAAAAGAAAACCGGTCCAAGCCCACTTAGAATGGCGCTCAGCGGTATTTTACCGCTGAGCGGTAATACCGCATGATCCATTTTGCCCCCAGCTGCTGTTTTTGCCCCTCAGCGGTGATTTTGGCACCTGAAAAGTGCCGCTCAGCGGTATTTTACCGCTCAGCGCCACTCGGTCACACGTTTTCTGCGTTCTGGTTGGTTTTTCAGCATTCTGGTTGACTGGTTGACTTTTCTGGTTGACTGGTTGACTTTTCTGGTTGACTGGTTGACTTTTCTGGTTTCTGGTTGACTTTTCAGCACTCCAATCATTCGGTATTTCAATTCTTCTTTCAAATCATTCAATTAGCCTACAAAATCAAGGGAATCTTGCATAAAACCATTAAATTCACTTTCAACTCTCTTATTCTCAAAACTAAAGCAAAAATATGAGTTCAAGCTAGTTTCTAAGTCTTAAAGGTTGCTTTTGGTATCAAATTTAAGCATAAAAATAACGGTTTTTCAACCGTTATCACAACCCCAAACTTAAAACTTTGCTTGTCCTCAAGCAAACAAGATGTAACTCAATCTTCCATCAATCCATATAATGGTTCACCACATTCAAAAACTCTCTTTTCAAGATAAGTAAGTAGTCAATTAAGCTCATTGCAAAGATTTCAATCAAGACATGCACATGCTTTAGTGTTCACACAATCACATACTATCCAACAAATGCTACTTTTCATGAACGATGAATCAACTAAGCAAAGATGTTCTTATATGTTCGTGGAATCTTTCCTCACTAGATAAAGTGTTTCACTCAAACACACATGTGTATAAGAGGTATTCACTCATTCACTCTACTATCACAATGTCACATGAATTGACTTTGCCTTTCATTTAACCACAATCAAAAACACTTACTAGCAAGCATCATCACAAGGACTTTTCTATGGCTTATAACGTGGCTGGGCTAACAAGAAAATTGGTTATTCTAGATCACAGAACCCTTGAGTTAAGAGAAACATCTAAACACAATCATTCTTATTTATTCCCACCTTTCTTTTGCATTGAGCTTTGCTTTTTCTTTTCTTTTCTTTCTCTTTTTCTTTTTCTTTTCACATACTTAATTATTAGTTCTTAGCTCAATGCTTTCAATTTCCCTTTCTATTTTCCAACAACCCCAAACTTGAACATTTGTCAATACCACAAAATATTTTCTACTTAACTCAAGGTAAAGCTTTTCAACAAGGGTTTTCAAATCATGTTCAAGGCTAGAGGTTCAAAGGATATAACACATAGTGTTCTCTTTTAGTGGGCTCAATTTATGAATTTGGCTAATAGAAGGGTTATCAACAAATGGCCTTGATCATATGATGCAAACAAGAAAGTAATTCAATCATAGAAAACCTGGGCAAAGTCATTCATGCTTTCACAGTAATAGTATTCAACAATAACAACTCAGGAGCTCAAAGCCTCACATATAAGCTCATTCACATTCCACATATAACATCCTACTTAGAATCATAATCACAATCACAACATCTTGCATTTGTTCACAATGCTTGTGAACCACCTGTATAAGCATATAATGTGCACATTCTCAACATCAATCAATATCAAAGCATAATCAGGCATTACTTATCAAACAACAATCATAAGCAAACCATCATAACAAACAAATTTTCCAATTGAGTACATCAAATCCTATTCTAAAAACATAAGTGATTGATAAAACAAATCCTACTCTAGTGCTTTGAAAAACTCAGCCCCATCAATGATGCTCTCTCCCAACCCCAAACTTAGATGGAAAACTAGTGAGCAAGTGAGTGAAAGGAAGATTTTCTCAAGAGGGGTGAGGAAAAAGTTGTAGAAAACCTTGGAAAAGTATGTAGGAGTGTGTGCAGAGAAGAATCTAAAAAGAGAGGCCAAGGCGCAGCTTAGGGTATAAAAATACCCCTAATGGGCTCAGGTTCCGCTGAGGGGCAACCCAAGCCCCTTCTGCGACACTACCGCTCAGCGGTAGTTGCCGCTCAGCGGCACTTGCGGGAAGTGCTCTCCTTCTTAGCTTGACCTAGATGCATCCTAAACATACCCCTTACTGGCTCCCTGCAATAAAATTCTCAAATCACTCATGCACAACCCTATTATGTAACTAAAGCAGGATCAAAACAAAAATTATACAGAAAAATTAATCAACTGGGTTGCCTCCCAGGTAGCGCTTGTTTAACGTCACGAGCCTGACCCAAAATCCTCCAGCACCCTTCAGTAGATGCAAATCTTTCTTACCAACACCCATCAGTAGATGTATACAAACATAGTATCCTTCAGTAGATACTCTTCCGCCTAACATCCATCAGTAGATGTAAACCCTGTAACAAACTTATAACAAAAACAAAAATACCCAAAAGTTCAAAATTACATCACCAAACCAAAAATTAAAAGTTCTTAAATCACTGGGTTGCCTCCCAGCAAGCGCTCTTTTAACGTCACTAGCTTGACCCAATAAAGCTCATGTTCCATCTTCTTTTTCTTCTTTCTACTGAACTTCTTCAGAAATTTGATCAAACCAGGAACCTGTTGCAGTGTCTCAATCATAGGAACTTTAATCTCCAATTTCTTGAAGATTTCCATGAAGCACTTAAATTTCTTTTCCTTCCTATGATACTTCTTTGGATGAGGAAGAGGTTTTTCATATGATTCTTTCTTTTTTTCTCTCGTCCTCTTTTTCTTTTCTCTCACTTTCTTTTTTTCTTTTCTTTTTCTACTCACTTTCTCAATCTTCACACAAATTTTCTCTTCTTCTTTCTCTTCTCTCTCTTTTCTCTCTTCTCTCTCTTCTTTTTCCAACTCAACTTTTTCAACATTTACACTCACTAGCACTTCACACTCTTCCCTAGGGTTAACCTCAGTATTAGCCCCAAAATTTTTGTCAGGCCTTTCTTCCAATTGCTTGGTAATCTGACCCATTTCAATCTCCAAGTTCTTAATAGCGGCTTCAGTGCTCTTTTGAGAAGATTCAGTTTTCTGTATGAATTGCTGAAGAGTTTCTTCCAACCTTGTTGATCTTTCATTAAGTGTAGACATTTGTTGCCATAAGGTTGGTTGTTGCTTGTGAAATGGCCCTGATTGTCCAGCTTGCCTACTTTGTCCTTGACCAATACTTAGGTGTGGTTTCCACCCTTGATTGAAGTTCCCCTGACAGCATGGAAATTGATTGGTCATGAAGTTAACATCCTCTAAAGCTTCCACTGGAAAGGCGCATTGACCATTTATGTGGTCATCACCACATAATTCACACATCTGTGGTTGAACCTGTGCAACAGTCTTTAACTCTTTTGGCAGTTGTGCAAGTATCTTTGTGAGATTCTCCAATTGTTGAGTTAGTATGTTGTTTTGAGCTAGCAAGGCATCATTGGATTGCAACTGTAGAACTCCTTTTTGTTGAATAGGAGCTCCTCTTTCACTATTAAGCTCATTGTCGTTAGTAGCCATGTTTTCAATTATTTCAGTTGCTTCCTCTGGAGTCTTCCATTTAATATTGCCTCCAGCTGAGGCATCTAAAATCAGCTTGGTTTGTGAACCAAGACCTCCAAGGAAGATTAGGACTACATCTACTTCGTCAAATCCATGTGTGGGAGTCTTTCTTAATAGGCTTTTGTACCTGTCCCATGCATGACCTAGTGATTCCTCCATGCCTTGCCTGAAAGAAGAGATCTCTTGCTTTCCTTTGTTTACCTTGGATTGTGGGAAGTATTTGTTTAAGAACTTTGTCACCACAGCTTCCCACTCTGTAAAGCTCCCTTCTGGAAAAGAGTTCAACCAAAGCTTAGCGTTGCCTCCTAATGAGAATGGAAACAGGATAAGTTTGATTGCTTCGTCAGGCACCCCATTTATCTTCACTGTATTGCAAATTTCATTAAAGGTTGTGAGGTGCTCATATGGGCTTTCATGAGATAACCCATTAAATTGGTTGCTTTTCACCAGTTGGATCAGTGCTGGTTTGACCTCCATATTAGCTGCATTGACTCTAGGTCTAGCTATGCTGTTAAAGTGCTGAGGTCCAGCTATATTGGTGTAATCAGCAAGAGTTCTTCTAACATTGTTATTCTCCATATTTTCTATGCTATTGTTAGAACCTTGTGGTGATGGTTGTAACAGAGTTTCTGGAGGAGGGAAAAGTTCTCTAGATGTTCAGATTCTTCTCCTCCGTCTACTGTCGTCTAATCCTTCAAGCAGAGGTTCTGTTGTTTTCTTGCTCCTAGTTCGAATTGCCTCCTGCATACACAAGAACACAAAACCCTAGAAAAGATTTGGTTAGCACAAAAAGATATAAGAGAAGATATAAGATTCCGAAGATAAAAACAGAAAACAAAAAAAACAGAAAACAAAAAAATAAAATAAAAAACAGAAAACAGAAAAATAAAATAAAATCAAATCAAATAAAATACAAACTGAAAAATATAAACAAAAATAAAAATAAAAATTCGAAATTTAAATTAAAAATAAAAAAAATAAGTCAAAGATAATCAATAATCACACAAAATAACCAGTTAAACCACGAGTCCCCGGCAGCGGCGCCAAAAACTTGATGGACAAATTTATGAACACCAAATTATGATGTCACAAACTTGTTTTCAATCGGCAAGTATGACCGAATCGTTCAAGTAATAAAACTTGGTAAGACCAAGTATCGTTCTTCCCAAAGGACTCACGGCCTAGTTTAGTTATGTGATTTCTTAATTAACTAAGACTTACAAACGAATTAATTGGGTTTAAAATGCAAGACAGAAAATAAACATGTATGCATGAATTGTGATCAATGGCAAAAAGCAAAAGATAAACACTTTCAATGAAATTTATGTATGGATATGTTGTTGGGGTTCAAGTTCATCTTATCCACTCTCATATATTTTAGGAATTCAACGATCAAATCACCATTGTTAATGCCACTCTCTAATGTACCTTTCCAGAAGGCTTCTCCCTAATCACGATTTCATACAATTCCTAGCATTCCTAATGATTAGTTCATAAGTACAGGAGCTTAACGACAACCAATATAAAATTGGGAGAAATTCCCCGGATCTAGACTTCCCCGTACGTTCCCGTATCGACAAAACCAATAATCATGCATCGAATGAGTTAAACCATGCAAGCATTAAACAAAGAGGAAAAACCCTAACTAATGATGAAAGAAAGCATAAGTCTTAATTAAAAGATGTAAAAACAGATTCCATATATGAGAGTTTCACAAGACTACATTGATTCCCCAACAAACATACAGAGTTTAGTTCACCATATTCATGGTGAGCCTAGATGAACAATAATGAAAGAATGAAAGAGATAGAAAAACCCGAGAAAGAGAAGAGGAGAGCTGTCACCATCTCCCAATCTACCCCCAAGGGGTGAAAAAAAGAGTGTTTGCTTCGTCTCTGCCAAAGATACAAACCCTAGGACGTGCAAGTCCTTAAATAGGGCATAAAAATAACATAAAACAAGTCCAAGCCCATAAAAACAAAAGAAAACCGGTCCAAGCCCACTTACAATGGCGCTCAGCGGTATTTTACCGCTGAGCGGTAATACCGCATGATCCATTTTGCCCCCAGCTGCTGTTTTTGCCCCTCAGCGGTGATTTTGGCACCTGAAAAGTGCCGCTCAGCGGTATTTTACCGCTCAGCGCCACTCGGTCACACGTTTTCTGCGTTCTGGTTGGTTTTTCAGCATTCTGGTTGACTGGTTGACTTTTCTGGTTGACTGGTTGACTTTTCTGGTTGACTGGTTGACTTTTCTGGTTTCTGGTTGACTTTTCAGCACTCCAATCATTCGGTATTTCAATTCTTCTTTCAAATCATTCAATTAGCCTACAAAATCAAGGGAATCTTGCATAAAACCATTAAATTCACTTTCAACTCTCTTATTCTCAAAACTAAAGCAAAAATATGAGTTCAAGCTAGTTTCTAAGTCTTAAAGGTTGCTTTTGGTATCAAATTTAAGCATAAAAATAACGGTTTTTCAACCGTTATCAGTGCCTGCAAGTCAGATTCAACTGTACTTCCTACAAGGTGGTTAGTGCATTCTGACTCCAAAGAATTCACAGGTAAAGGCGGAACACCTATCTCATCAAGCTCCAAATCCATATCCATGACAATTACATTATCAACATCATCCATATCAAAAACATCATCAACATCATGGATATCAAAATTCTCTTCAAAATCAACATCATTCTCAAATTCAGATTCAATGCATGTATGTAGAGCAGATAGAAAAGAATGCTCTTTCTTATGCAAAGAATCAAAATCATCAACAACATATTTATCAATAATGTCATCCAATGCATCGATCTTAAACAGAGAATGGTCCTCAGCTGGAAATTTCATTGCATCAAGGATATTAAAATGAACAACAATATCAGCAAATTCCATAGACAAAGTTCCAGCATACACATCAATCTTAGTTCGGGCAGTTTTCAAGAATGGCCTGCCTAAGATAATGGGAGCGGATCCATGAGAGAATCCCTCCTCCATTTCCAAAACATAAAAGTCAGCAGGAAAAATCAATTCACCAACCCTAACCAAGACATCCTCTATGAAACCTACTGGGTGGGTAACACTCCTATTGGCCAACTGAATGACCACACCCGTGGTTTGCAAAGGACCAAGAGACAAAGATGCATATATAGACAAAGGCATGACATTAACAGAAGCACCCAAATCAAGCATGGCATTTTCAAATTTATTGTTCCCAATCACACAAGGAATGCAAAATATACCTGGGTCCTTGCACTTTTCAGGGATGTGCGGGACTGACTTACCAATAAGCGCAGATACATTCCTTCCCATGCTAATCCTCTCATTTCCCTTCATCTTCCTCTTGTGTGTGCACAGCTCCTTCAAGAATTTGGCATACTTCGGTATCTGCTTGATGGCATCAAGTAGAGGTATGTTCACCTCTACCTTCCTGAAGGTCTCCAGAATTTCCTTATCCACATCTTCCATCTTTTTGCTAGGAAGTGCCCGTGAAGGGAATGGTAGAGGGATAGGTCGGTCAACCAATGGAGAAGGTGCGGCAGCGGTGGTGGTGGAAGAGGGAGAAGATCCACTTGAAGAAGAACCACCGGCTGGAGAAGAAGATTCACCCACCTCAAATGCCTTGCTCGGACCGTCATGGTCGTTCTTTCTAGGACAAGTAGCAGGCATGGGTGTAGGTGTAGAAGCGGGCTCTGAAGGCACAAAAATCTGCTTCCCTGATCTAAGGGTTATGGCACTCACATTCCTTGGGTTCTGCACAGTCTGGGATGGTAACTTATCCGAATTCTGAGACTGCGCCTGGTTTATCTGAGTAGCCATCTGACCCATCTGGTTAGTGAGACTCTGTATGGAAGCTCTAGTCTCTTGCTGAAACTGCAGGTTTTGCATAGTCATCTGTCTCACTAACTCTTCCAATGAAGGTTCAGACGAAGTGGAAGGTTGGGCAACTGGCTGGGTAGGTGCCTCTTGTTGCTGCTGTTGTTGTTGCCTCTGGTGTTGTTGCATTGGTGGAGGCACATATCTGTTAGGTGCTCCAGCATTCTGGAAAGGTGGTGCCTGTTGTTGATGCTGTGGCGCATTGTTCCATCTCAGATTGGGGTGATTCCTCCACCCTGGGTTGTACCTGTTGCTGGATAAGTCATGATTTTGCTGTTGTTGCTGCCTGTTGTTGTAGATGTTCGTAGCATAAGCCTGAGGCGCATCAGAGGCAGCAGAGTGCTGCAAAGAAGGACAAGCATCTGTATAGTGGTCACTGGAAGGACAAATAGCACATAGTCGTGCAACAGATGCAGATGGAGCTGCAGATCTCTGGTTGGTAGTCAACTGTGTCACCATCTTCGTAAGAGAGTCAATCTTTCCTTCCAACTTGCTTTCAACAGCTGATAAAGACTGGGCAACAACATCATGTACGCCCCTCACCACAATGGCATCATTCCTGGTGCTAAACTGCTGGGAGTTGGAGGCCATCTTCTCAATTAATTGCCTGGCCTCAGCAGGTGTGGTGTCTCCAAGAGCTCCACCACTGGCAGCATCAATCATACCACGGTCCATGTTGTTCAAACCCTCATAGAAATACTGGACAAGGAGATGCTCAGGTATCTGATGGTGGGGACAACTAGCACAAAGTGTCTTGAATCTCTCCCAATACTCATATAAGTTCTCTCCACCAAGCTGCCTAATCCCAGTTATGTCTTTTCTGATAGCTGTGGTCCGGGCTGCTGGAAAAAATTTATCTAAAAACAGCCTCTTCAGATCATCCCAGCTAGTGACGAATCTAGGCGCCAAACCATACAACCAATCCTTAGCAACATTTTCCAATGAATGAGGGAATGCCTTCAAGAAGATGTGCTCTTCAGGAACATCATGTGGTTTCATACTAGAACAGACAATGTGGAATTCCTTCAAATGCTTATGAGGACTCTCACCTGCAAGACCATGAAACTTGGGCAACAAATGGATCAGTCCAGTCTTGAGAACAAATGGAACGCCCTCATCAGGATATTGGATGCACAAGCTTTCGATATCGAAATCAGGTGCAGCCATCTCCCTAAAAGTCCTCCCACGAGGTGGAGGTTGTGCCATATTGTTCTCAGTGTGAAAAACAACAGAATCAGAATCACGTGCAGATGCAACAGATGCAGTAGATGCAGTATGCACAAAGTACTCAGCAGTGGGATGCACAGTATCTAATGGAACAGACTCAAAAACAGACTCTAAAGATAAATTTCTAGAATGCCTAGCTAACCTATGAAAAGTTCTATCAATCTCAGGATCAAAGGGTGGTATAGGCCCAGGATTTCCCCTAGTCATGCACTAAGTCACAACACCCTAAAATCATGAAACGATATCACAAAAAATTTGAACACACAAAACAACCTAAACAAACAAATCACACACACTCAAACATACACGACAAAACACAACACACAAACAACGCATTATCAACACAAAAGACCTAAAACTGAACCGTTGGTCCCCGGCAACGGCGCCATTTTGATGAGAGGGTCGCACCTCCCACAAAAGTTGTGCATAAAAGAATGCAGTATAGTTACTAGGAAGTGACTCCTAGGTCGTCTCTCAAGGACCAAATTGGGTTCAGTCTCAGATTAACACGTAGTGGGGGGGTTTTGAAAGTGTTTTTGTGGTTGCGGTAAAATTAAATTAAAATGGAAATTAAACACAACTAAACATGATTGACGGTATTCCAGTGCATGAAAACATTAAACTGAACATTGCAATAAATAAATATCCAAACACAATTCACCACCCAAAAGAAGAAAATCAATTCAACCTATAATGCAAACCATTCTTAGGCAAAAGAAATTAAAAGAAAATAAATTTTTCTACCATTTCACGTGACCCATATACTCTTTTCAAGCCAAAGGTAAAGTGGAATTTCTTCTACAATGGAATCCATGCCTCCTTCAAGGTGTCACATGTGCATGCTCAAATGGAATAAGAATTAAATGGAGACATTCTTTTTCTTCCAGCAACCAAGACGGTGCTTTCCCAAGCAATGAATTAAACTTCTCCAGCGAGGACGTGTCAGCTGCTCAACATAACAAAATGAAAGTGGTTTCCTAAAATTAAATTCTATCACAGGACGTGACACATCCAGCGTGTTGCTGGAACAACTCCCAGCCCCTCACAAGTCACCGAATGCTTCTAAAGAAAGAAAACAAAATGAAATCTGCGTTCTAAAAAAATAACAACTGCCAGCGTGGAGAATTTCTTCAAGGCCGTGCACACCCCAATTCTCCAACACGTTCCAGCAGTATCTTTGCTTCCAACACGTAACACCGTGCTTCATTCTCCAAGACCGAGACACATACCACTTCCTTTTTCAATCACCGCACTTCACTCAGCACCTACTCCCATCACCTCTTCATTCCAACCGTGCATCAACTTCAACAAAATGATTCAGCCTTCCACTTCTCTTCTAGTGCCGAGACACACACTCCTCTCAAAAGGAATAGAAAGGACGCTCGTTCACGGAACGAGCACACCATTCCAGCCGTCCGCGTGCATTCTCCTCTCAACGTGCTGCTGCTGCCTCACTTCCAGCTCCACGTGAATCACCGGCTCCCTTCACACGTCCACGCGCACACCACTTTTGTGCTTCTCTTCCTTGCTCCACCTCAGCTTCTTCATATGCACACCACTGCTGAATGAAATTACCTTAACATACTAAAAGAAAAGAAAAAAAATGTGTTTCTCAATTTCATCCAAAATCCACTTCTCATTCTATGAAAACGAAAGAACGGCTAGCACTCTCCTTCCAGTAGCCGTGACACCTAATTCCTTTCTTTCTATCAATCCACGCCCATTTCTCTTTCCAAATGAATCAGCGTACAAAGTAAAAAGAATGAAAATGAGGGTGAATGTGGCAGCAGCGGCCGAACCCAAACTTCAATCAAAAGCTCATCAAAAGGTCACCAAACCAAGATGAAAATGGCAATGAAACAAAAGCTCTTCATTCCTCATGAAAAACGTCCAAAAGCAAGAGCTCGGACCCAAAAATCAAACCGAGAGTTAGTCCCTCTAGAACACAAGCCGAGAGTGTGTACAGTAAAAAAAAACAAGTGGCGGCTAGCCCCAAACTTCTAAGACCGTGTGTCCCCTTTTTTAGGGTAGGGTCCACAAAAATAAAACCCTAGGTGCCAAGTCATTAATTTCTAATTTTGGGTCTAATCTAATTTACCAAAAATTGACCCAAAATATAAGAGTTGATTCAAAAATTCTAAACTACTGAATTATAATTTAATTAATTCAAAAATGTTTGTCTGGAGAGTCTTGAATTTATTTGGCAATCTTCCTGATGTCCCAAAATGTATTTCCGAAATTTTCCTACACTTCAAAAAATGCACTTAATCAGCTCAGAAAATCCAAATTAGCACAATTACAAATTTCCGACCAAATTAAGCAGAATTCGGAAAAACGGGGAAATAACAAGCAATTAAACACAATTCCCTGGTTTATTTAAGTGCAAGAAACTAAATATAATTCAAGAAATAACAACTCATCAAGGAGGAAGTGGACGAAGTCGACGAATTTGACGAAGTTGTTGAAGTGGATGAAGGGGAAGAAGTGCAAGAAGTGGATAAAGTAGACGAAGGTTGGGAAGTGGACGAAGTGGAGGATGTGGAGGATGTGGAGGAAATGGAGGAAGGGGACTAAGTGGAGGATGTGGAGGAAGTGGAGGAAGTGGATTAAGTGGACGAAGCGGACAAACTGGACGAATTGGAGGAAGTGGACGAAGTGGACAAAGTTGACGAAGTGGACGAAGTTGACGAAATGGATGAAGTGGACGAAGTTCACGAAGTTGACGAAGTGGACGAAGTGGACGAAGTTGACAAAGTGGACGAAGTTGACGAAGTGGACAAAGTAGAGGAAGTGGACGAAGTGGAGGAAGTGGATGAAGTGGAGGAAGTTGACGAAGAGGAGGAAGTGGACGAAGTGGATGAAGTTGGACGAATTGGACGAAGTGGAGGAAGTGGAGGAAATGTAGGATGTGGAAGAAGTGGAGGAAGTGGACTAAGTGGACGAAGTTGAAAAAGTGGACGAAGTTGACGAAGTGGACGAAGTTGACGAGGTGGACGAAGCGGACGAAGTGGAGGAAGTGGACGAAGTAGACGAAGTGGACTAAGCCGATGAAGTGGAGGTAGTGGAGGAAGTGGAGGAAGTTGACGAAATTGACGAAGTGGACGAAGTTGAGAAAGTCGACGAAGCGGACCAAGTGGACTAAGTTGACGAAGTGGACGAAGTGGACGAAGTAGACGACTTGAACGAAGTTTACGAAGTGGAGGAAGTGGAGGAAGTTAACGAAGAGGACGAAGTGGACGACGTGGACGAAGGTTGAGAAGTGCACGAAGTGGACGAAGATGACGAAGTGGACGAAGTGGATGAAGTGGATGAAGTGGACGAAGTGGATGAAGTTGACGAAGTTGACGAAGTGGACGAAGTCGACGAAGAGGACGAAGTGGACGAAGTTGATGAAGTGGACGAAGTGGGGGAAGTGGACGAAGTGGAGGAAGTAGATAAAGTGGACGAAGGGGACGAAGTGGACGAAGGGCGAGAAGTTGACGAAGTGGACAAAGTGGATGAAGAGGTCGAAGTGGACGAAGTTGACGAAGTGGACGAAGTCGACGAAGTGGAGGAAGTGGAGGAAGTGGAGGAAATGGACGAAGGTTGGGAAGTGGACGAAGTGGACGAAGTTGACGAAGTGGACAAAGTGGAAGAAGTGGAAGAAGTGAACGAAGGAGACGAAGGTTAGGAAGTGGACGAAGTGGACGGAGTGGACAAAGTGGAGGAAGTGGAGGAAGTGGAGGATGTGAAGGAAGTGGAGGAAGTGGACTAAGTGGAGGATGTGGAGGAAGTGGAGGAAGTAGACAAAGTGGACGAAGGGGACGAAGGCGACGAAGTGGACGAAGGGCGAGAAGTTGATGAAGTGGACAAAGTGGATGAAGAGGTCGAAGTGGACGAAGTTGACGAAATGGACGAAGTTGACGAAGTGGACGAGGTGGACGAAGTGAAGCAAGTGGAGGAAGTGGAGGAAGTCGAGCAAGTGGTCGAAGTGGACTAAGTGGAGGATGTGGAGGAAGTGAAGGAAGTGGACGAAGCGGACGAAGTGGACGAAGGGGTCGAAGTGGACGAAGTTGTCGTACTGGACGAAGTGGACGAAGTTGACGAAGTGGACGAAGTGGACGAAGTGGACGAAGTGGACGAAGTGGACGAAGTGGACGAATGGAGGAAGTGGAGGAAGTGGAGGCAGTGGACGAAGTGGACGAAGTTGACGAAGATGACGAAGAGGACGAAGTCGACGAAGTGGACAAAGTTGACGAAGTGGATCAAGGGGAAGAAGTGGAAGAAGTGGACGAAGTCGAAAAAAGTTGGGAAGTGGACGGAGTGGAGGATGTGGAGGAAGTGGAGGAAGGTGACTAAGTGAAGGATGTGGAGGAAGTGGAGGAAGTGGACTCAGTGGACGAAGTGGACAAACTGGATGAATTGGACGAAGTGGACGAAGTTGACGAAGTGGACGAAGTTGACGAAATGGACGAAGTGGACGAAGTGGTCCAAGTGGACGAAGTTTTCGAAGTGGAAGAAGTGGACGAAGTTCACGAAGCTCACGAAGTGGACAAAGTTCACGAAGTTGACGAAGTGACGAAGTGGACGAAGTGGACTAAGAGGACGACGTGGACGAAGTGGACGAAGTGGAAGAAGTGGAGGAAGTGGACTAAGTGTACGAAGTAGACGATGTTGACAAACTGGACGAAGTGGACGAAGTTGACGAACTGAACGAACTGGACGAAGTCGACGAAATGGACGAAGTGTAGAAGTGGAAGAAGTGAAGGAGGTGGAGGCAGTGGAGGAAGTTGACGAAGTGGACGAAGTCGACGAAGTGGATTAAGTGGACGAAGAGGACGAAGTGGACGAAGTCGACGAAGTCGACGAATTTGACGAAGTTGACGAAGTGGATGAAGTGGAAGAAGTGCAAGAAGTGGATAAAGTAGACGAAGATTGGGAAGTGGACGAAGTGGACGAAGTGGAAGATGTGGAGGAAGTGGAGGAAGGGGACTAAGTGGAGGATGTGGAGGAAGTGGAGGAAGTGGACTTAGTGGACGAAGTGGACAAACTGGACGAATTGGAGGAAGTGGACGAAGTTGACGAAGTGGGCGAAGTGGACGAAGTTCACGAAGTTGACGAAGTGGACGAAGTGGACGAAGTTGACAAAGTGGACGAAGTTGACGAAGTGGACGAAGTGGAGGAAGTGGACGAAGTGGAGGAAGTTGACGAAGAGGAGGAAGGGGACGAAGTGGATGAAGTTGGACGAATTGGACGAAGTGGAGGAAGTGGAGGAAATGGAGGATGTGGAAGAAGTGGAGGAAGTGGACGAAGTTGACAAAGTGGACGAAGTTGACGAAGTGGACGAAGTTGACGAAGTGGACGAAGTAGACGAAAGGACGAAGTGGAGGAAGTGGACGAAGTAGACGAAGTGGACGAATCCGACGAAGTTGAGGTAGTGGAGGAAGTGGAGGAAGTGGGGGAAGTTGACGAAATTGACGAAGTGGACGAAGTGGACGACGTTGAGAAAGTCGACGAAGCGGACGAAGTGGACGAAGTTGTTGAAGTTGACGAAGTGGACGAAGTAGACGACGTGAACGAAGTTTACGAAGTGGAGGAAGTGGAGGAAGATAACGAAGAGGCGAAGTGGACGACGTGGACGAAGGTTGAGAAGTGCACGAAGTGGACGAAGATGACGAAGTGGACGAAGTGGACGAAGTGGACGAAGTGGACGAAGTGGACGAAGTGGAGGAAGTGGACGAAGTGGACGAAGAGGGCGAAGTCGACGAAGTGGACGAAGTTGACGAAGTTGACGAAGTGGAAGAAGTGGAAGAAGTGGATGAAGTAGACGAAGGTTGGGAAGTGGACAAAGTGGATGAAGTGATCGAAGTGGACGAAGTTTTCGAAGTGGACGAACTGGACGAAGTTCACGAATCTCACGAAGTGGACGAAGTTCACGAAGTTGACGAAGTGGACGAAGTGGAGGAAATTGACAAAGTGGACGAAGTTGACGAAGTGGACGAAGTGGAGGAAGTGGAGGAAGTTGACGAAATGGAGGAAGTGGACGAAGTGGACTATGTGGACGAAGTGGAGGAAGTGGACGAAGTGGAAGAAGTGGACAAAGTAGACGAAGGTTGGGAAGTGGACGAAGAGGACGAAGTGGAGGATGTGGAAGAAGTGGAGGAAAGGGACTAAGTGGAGGATGTGGAGGAAGTGGAGGAAGTGGTCGAAGTGAACGAAGTTGTCGAAGTGGACGTAGTGGACGAAGTGGACGAAGTTCACGAAGCTCACGAAGTGGACGAAGTTCACGAAGTTGACAAAGTGGACGAAGTTGACAAAGTGGACGAAGTTGACGAAGTGGATGAAGTGGAGGAAGTGGAGGAAGTGGATGAAGTGGAGGAAGTTGACGAAGTGGAGGAAGTTGACGAAGTGGAGGAAGTCGAGGAAGTGGAGGAAGTTGGACGAAGTGGAGGAAGTGGAGGAAGTGGAGGATGTGGAAGAAGTGGAGGAAGTGGACGAAGTGGACGAAGTTGACGAAGTGGACGAAGTGGACGAAGTTCACGAAGTGGACGAAGTTCACGAAGTGGACGAAGTTCACGAAGTGGACGAAGTGGACGAAGTTCACGAAATTGAGGAAGTGGACGAAGGGGACGAAGCGGACGAAGCGGACGAAGAGGACGAAGTGGAGGAAGTTGATGAAGTGGACGAAGTGGGCGAAGTGGAAGAAGTGGAGGAATTGAACGAAGTTGAGGAAGTGGAGGAAGTGGACGAAGGGGACGAAGTGGAGGAAGTGGACGAAGTTGACGAAGTTGACGAAGTGGACGAAGTGGACTAAGCCGACGAAGTGGAGGTAGTGGAGGAAGTTGACGAAGTGGACTAAGCCGACGAAGTGGAGGTAGTGGAGGAAGTGGACAAAGTTGACGAAGTGGACGAAGTGGAGGTAGTGGAGGAAGTGGAGGAAGTTGACGAAATTGACGAAATTGACGAAGTGGACGAAGTGGAGGAAGTTGACGAAGTGGAGAAAGTTGACGAAATGGACGAAGCGGACGAAGTGGAGGATGTGGAGGAAGTGGAGGAAGTGGACTAAGTGGACGAAGTTGTCGAAGTGGACGAAGTTGACGAAGTGGACTAAGTGGACGAAGTGGACGAAGTGGACGAAGTGGACGAAGTGGTCGAAGTGGAGGATGTGGAAGAAGTGGAGGAAGTGGACTAAGTGGACGAAGTGGACGAAGTGGACGAAGTGGATGAACTGGACGAAGTGGACGAAGTGGTCGAAGTTGACGAAGTTGTCCAAGTGGACGAAGGGGACGAAGTGGTCGAAGTGGACGAAGTTGTCCAAGTGGACGAAGTGGACGAAGGGGACGAAGTGGTCGAAGTGGACGAAGTTGTCGAAGTGGACGAAGTGGACGATGGGGACGAAGTGGACAAAGTGGACGAAGGTTGAGAGTGGACAAAGTGGATGAAGTCGACGAAGAGGACAAGGTGGATGAAGTTGACGAAGTGGACGAAGTGGACGAAGTGGAACGAAGGGGACGAAGTGGACGAAGTGGATAAAGAGGACGAAGTGGACAAAGTTGATGAAGTGGACGAAGTGGAGGAAGTGAAGGATGTGGAGGAAGTGGAGGAAGTGGACTAAGTGGACGAAGTTGTCGAAGTGGACGAAGTTGACGAAGTGGACTAAGTGGACGAAGTGGACGAAGTGGACGAAGTGGACGAAGTGGTCGAAGTGGAGGATGTGGAAGAAGTGGAGGAAGTGGACTAAGTGGACGAAGTGGACGAAGTTGAACAAGTGGACGAAGTTGACCAAGTGGACGAAGTTGATGAAGTGGACGAAGTTGACGAAGTGGACGAAGTTGACGAAGTGGACAAAGTTGAGGAAGTGGAAGAAGTGACGAAGTGGACGAAGTGGAGGAAGTGGACCAAGTGGTAGACGTCGCGGAATTGGACGTAGTGGAGGAAGTGGAGGAAGTGGACGAAGGGGATGAAGTTCACGAAGTGGACGGCGTGAACGAAATATAGGAAGTGGACGAAGTGGAGGAAGTTGACGAAGTGGAAGAAGTGGACAAAGTGGACGAAGTGGAGGAAGTTGACGATGTGGACGAAGTAGAGGAAGTGGAGGAAGTGGACGAAGTAGAGGAAGTGGAGGAAGTGGACGAAGTTGATGAAGTGGAGGAAGTGGACGAAGTGGACGAAGTGGACGAAGTGGACGAAGAGGACGAAGTGGACGAAGTTGACGAAGTGGACGAAGTGGACGACGTTGACGAAATGGACGAAGTGGAAGAAGTGGACGAAGTAGACGAGGGTTGGGAATTGGACGAAGTGAACGAAGTGGACGAAGTGGAGGATGTGGAGGAAGTGGAGGAAGTGGAGGAAGTGGACGAAGTGGACGAAATGGACGAAGTGGACGAAGTGGACGAAGTTGACGAAGTGGACGAAGTTGACGAAGAGGACGAAGTGGTTGAAGTGGACGAAGTGGACGAAGTGGTCAAAGTGGACGAAATGCACGAAGTGGACGACGTGAACGACGTGGACGAAGTGAAGGATGTGTAGGAAGTGGAGGAAGTGGAGGAAGTGGACGAAGTGGAGGAAGTGAAGGATGTGGAGGAAGTGGACTAAGTGGACGAAGTTGTCGAAGTGGACGAAGTTGACAAAGTGGACGAAGTGGACGAAGTGGAGGATGTGGAAGAAGTGGAGGAAGTGGACTTAGTGGACGAAGTGGACGAAGTTGAACAAGTGGACGAAGTGGACGAAGTTGACGAAGTTGACGCAGTTGACGAAGTGGACAAAGTTGAGGAAGTGGACGAAGTGGAGGAAGTGGACGAAGTGGTAGACGTCGCGGAATTGGACGTAGTGGAGGAAGTGGAGGAAGTGGACGAAGTGGACGAAGGGGATGAAGTTCACGAAGTGGACGGCGTGAACGAAATATAGGAAGTGGAGGAAGTTGACGAAGTGGCAGAAGTCGACAAAGTGGACGAAGTGGAGGAAGTTGACGATGTGGACGAAGTAGAGGAAGTGGAGGAAGTGGAGGAAGTTGATGAAGTGGAGGAAGTGGAGGAAGTGGACGAAGTGGACGAAGTGGACGAAGTGGAGGAAGTGGACGAAGTGGAGGAGGATGAGGAAGTGGACGAAGTGGACGAAGTTGACAAAGTGGACGAAGTTGACGAAGTTGACAAAGTTGACGAAGTGGACGAATTGGAAGAAGTTGACGAAGTAGACGAAGGTTGAGAAGTGGACTAAGTGGACGAAGTAGACAAAGGTTGAGAAGTGGACGAAGTGGAGGAAGTGGAGGATGTGGAGGAAGTGGAGGAAGTGGACTAAGTGGACGAAGTCGACGAAGTGGACGAAGTTGACAAAGTGGACCAAGTGGACGAAGGTGACGAAGTGGACGAAGTTGACGAAGTGGACGAACTAGTTGAAGTTGACGAAGTGGACGAAGTGGACGAAGTTGAGGTAGTAGACGAAATTGACGAAGTGGACGAAGTGGACGAAGTGGACGAAGTAGACGAAGGTTGAGAAGTGGACGAAGTGGAGGAATTGAACGACGTGGGCGAAGTGGTCGAAGTGGTAGAAGTTGACGATGTGGACGAAGTGGAGGAATTGGAGGAAGTCGAGGAAGTAGAGGAAGTGGAGGAAGTGGAGGAAGTGGAGTAAGTGAAGGAAGTTGACGAAGTTGACGAAGTGGACGAAGTGGACGAAGTGAACGAAGTGGACGAAGTGAACGAAGTGGACGAAGAGGACGAAATGGACGAAGTTGACGAAATGGACGAAGTGGAGGAAGTGGAAGAAGTGGACGAAGAGGATGAAGTGGAGGAAGTGGACGAAGTGGACGAAGGGGACGAAGTGGACGAGAGTTGGGAATTGGACGAAGTGGAGGATGTGGAGGAGGTGGAGGAAGTGGAGGAAGTGGAGGAAGTGGATGAAATGGACGAAGTGGACGAAGTTGACGAAGTGGACGTAGTTGACGAAGTGGACGAAGTTGACGAAGTGGACGAAGTGGACGAAGTGGACGAAGTGGTCGAAGTGCACGAAGTGGACGACGTGAACGACGTGGACGAAGTGGACGAAGTCGACGAAGTGAAGGATGTGTAGGAAGTGGAGGAAGTGGAGGAAGTGGAGGAAGTGGAGGAAGTGGAGGAAGTGAAGGATGTGGAGGAAGTTGAGGAAGTGGACTAAGTGGACGAAGTGGACGAAGTGGACGAAGTGGACGAAGTGGTCGAAGTGAAGGATGTGGAAGAAGTGGAGGAAGTGGACTAAGTGGAGGAAGTGGACTAAGTGGACGAAGTGGACGAAGTTGACGAAGTGGACGAAGTTGACGAAGTGGACGAAGTTGACGAAGTGGACAAAGTTGAGGAAATGGACGAAGTGGACGAAATGGACGAAGTTCACCAAGTTGACGAAGTTGACGAAGTGGCTGAAGTGGAAGAAGTGGAGGAAGTGAACGAAGTGGTAGACGTCGTGGAATTAGACGTAGTGGAGGAAGTGGAGGAAGTGGACGAAGTGGACGAAGAGGATGAAGTTCACGAAGTGGACGACCTGAACGAAATTGAGAAAGTGGATGAAGTGAAGGAAGTTGACGAAGTGGAAGAAGTGGACAAACTGGACGAAGTGGAGGAATTTGAATGTGGACGAAGTTGAGGAAGTGGAGGAAGTGGACGAAGTTGATGAAGTGGAGGAAGTGGAGGAAGTGGAGGAAGTGGACAAAGGTTGAGAAGTGGACAAATTGGACGAATTGGACGAAGTGGAGGAAATGGAGGAAGTGGACGAAGTGGAGGAAGTGGACGTATTGGAGGAGGATGAGGAAGTGGACGAAGTGGGCGAAGTTGACAAAGTGGACGAAGTGCACGAAGTGGACGAAGTGGACGACGTGAACGAAGTTGACGAAGTGGAGGAAGTGGAGGAATTGGAGGAAGTGGAGGAAGTGGACGAAGTTGACGAAGTTGACGAAGTGCACGAAGTTGACAAAGTGGAGGAAGTGGAGGAACTGGACTAAGTGGACGAAGTTGACAAAGTGGACGAAGTTGACGAAGTTGAGGAAGTGGACAAAGTGGACGAAGTGGACGAAGTGCACGAAGAGGACAAAGTGGATGAAGTTGACGAAGCGGACAAAATGGACGAAGTGGACGAAGTGGACAAAGTAGAGAAAGTGGACGAAGAGGTTGAAGAGGACGAAGTTGACGAAGTCGACGAAGTGGAGGTTGTGGAGGAAGTGGAAGAAGTGGACTAAGTGGACGAAGTGGACGAAGTGGAGGAAGTGGAGGAAGTGGAGGAAGTGGAGGAAGTGGAGGGAGTGGACGATGTGGAGGAAGTTGACAAAGTTGAAAAAGTTGACGAAGTGGACGAAGTTGAGAAGTTGGAGGAAATGGATGAAGTTGACGAAGTGGACGAAGTGGACGACGTGAACGAAGTTGACGAAGTGGAGGAAGTGGAGGAAGTGGAGGAAGTGGAGGAAGTGGAGGAAGTTAACGAAGTGGACGAAGGGGACGAAGTGGACGAAGTGGACGACGTGGACGAAGATTGAGGAGTGGACGAAGTGGACAACGTGGACGAATTGGACGAAGTGGACGAAGTGGAGGAAGTGGAGGAAGTGGACGAAGGTTGAGAAGTGAACGAAGTGAATGAATTGGACGAAGTTGAGGAAGTGCATGAAGTGGACGAAGTGGACGAAGTGGCCGAAGTGGACGAAATGGACGACGTTCACGAAGTGGACGAGGTGGACGAGGTGGACGAAGTGGAGGAAGTTGACGAAATTGACGAAGTGGACGAAGGAGACGAAGTGGACGAAGTGGACGAAGGTTGAGGGTGGACAAAGTGGACGAAGTGGAGGATGTGGAAGAAGTGGGCGAAGTGGACTAAGTGGACGAAGTCGACGAAGTGGAATAAGTTGCCGAAGTTTATGAAGTGGACGAAGTTGACGAAGTCGACATAGTGGAGGAAGTGGAAGAAGTGGAGGAAGTGGAGGAGGTGGACGAAGTGGACGAAGTGAACGAAGTTGACGAAATGGAGGAAGTGGAGGAAG
>CM050912.1:32535575-32601281 GCA_027742785.1 Vigna reflexopilosa | reverse complement strand
GACGAAGTGGACGAAGAGGACGAAGTGCACCAAGTTGATGAAGTAGGCGAAGTGAAGGAAGTGGAAGAAGTGGAGGAATTGGACGAAGTGGACGAAGTGGAGGAAGGGGAAGAAGTGGACGAGGTGGACAATGGTTGAGAAGTGGACGAAGTGGACGAAATGGAAGAAGTGGACGAAGAGGACGAAGTGGACGAAGAGGAAGAAGTGTACAAAGTAGACGAACGTTGGGAAGTGGACGAAGTGGAGGAAGTTGAGGAAGTGGACGAAGTGGAGGAAGTGGAGGAAGTGGACGAAGTGGACGAAGTTGACGAAGTGGACGAAGTGGAGGAAGTGGAGGAAGTTGAGGAAGTGGACGAAGTGGACGAAATGAACGAAGTGGACGAAATGAACGAAGTGGATGAAGTGGACGAAGTGGACGAACTGGACGACGTGGACGAAGTGCAGTAAGTGGATGAAGTGGACAAAGTTGACGAAGTGTAGGAAGTGGAGGAAGTAGACGAAGTGGACGAAGTTGACGAAGTGGACGAAGTTGACGAAGTGGACAAAGTGGACGAAGTGGACGAAGTGGACTAAGTGGATGAAGTTGACAAAGTGGCCGAAGTTGACGAAGTGGACGAAGTTGCCGCAGTGGACGAAGTTCACGAAGTGGACGAAGTGGAGGAAATGGACGACGTGAAGTTGACGAAGTGGAGGAAGTCGAGAAGGAGGAAGTTGATGAAGTTGATGAAGTGGACGAAGTTGATGAAGTGGAGGAAGTAGAGGAAGTGGTGCAAGTGCACGAAGGTTCAGAAGTGAACGAAGTAGACGAAGTGGAAGAAGTGGACGAAGTGGACGAAGTGGGCAAAGAGGACGAAGTGGACGAAGTTTACGAAGTGGACGAAGTTGACGAAGTGGACGAAGTGGACGAAGTGGACGAAGAGGACAAAGTGGACCAAGTTGATGAAGTGGACGAAGGGAAGGAAGTGGACGAAGTGGAGGAATTGGACGAAGTGAAGGAAGTGGACGAAGTGGAGGAAGGGGACGAAGTGGACGAGGTGGACGAAGGTTGAGAAGTGGACGAAGTGGACGAAATGGGAGAAGTAGACGCAGAGAACGAAGTGGACGAAGTTGACGAAGTGGACGAAGTGCAAGAAGTGGAAGCAGTGGACGAAGTAGACGAATGTTGAGAAGTGGACGAAGTGGACGAAGTGGAGGATGTGGAGGAAGTGGACGAAGTGGGCGAAGTGGACGAAGTGGAAGAAGTGGACGTAGTGGACGAAGTGGACGAAGAGGACGAAGTGGACGAAGTTCACGGAATTGACGAAGTTGACGAAGTGGACGAAGTGGAGGAAGTTGACGAAATTGACAAAGTTGACGAAGTGCACGAAGTGGACGAAGGGGACGAAGTGGACGAAGGGGACGAAGGGGACGAAGTGGACGAAATGGACGAAGTGGACGAGATGGACGAAGTGGACAAAGAGGACGAAGTGGAGTAATTGGATAAAGTGACAAAGTTGACGAAGTGGACGAAGTGGACGAAGGTTGAGAAGTGGACGACGTGGACGAAGTGGCAAAGTGGACTAAGTGGACGAAGTTGACAAAGTGGACGAAGTGGAGGAAGTGGACGAAGTGGAGGATGTGGAGGATGTGGAGGAAGTGGAGGAAGTGGACTAAGTGGAGGAAGTGGACGAAGTGGAGGAAGTGGACGAAGTGGACGACGTGAACGAAGTTGACGAAGTGGACGAAGTGGAGGATGTGGGGAAGTGGAGGAAGTGGACTAAGTGGAGGAAGTGGACGAAGTAGAGGAAGTGGACGAAGTGGACGAAGTGGACGAAGTGGACGAAGAGGACAAAGTGGACCAAGTAGATTAAGTGGACGAAGTGAAGGAAGTGGAAGAAGTGGAGGATTGGACGAAGTGGAGGAAGTGGAAGAAGTGGAGGAAGGGGACGAAGTGGAGGAAGTGGACGCAGATACCGAAGTGCACGAAGTTGACGAAGTGGACGAAGTGCAAGAAGTGGAAGAAGTGGACGAAGTAGACGAAGGTTGAGAAGTGGACGAAATGGGCGAAGTTCACGAAGTTGACGAAGTGGACGAAGTGGAGTGGACGAAGTGGAGGAAGTGGAGGAAGTTGACGAAATTGACGAAGTGGACGAAGGGGACGAAGCGGACGAAGTGGACGAAGGTTGAGAGTAGAGGAAGTGGACGAAGAGGACGAAGTGGAGGAAGTTGACGAAGTGGACAAAGTTGACGAAGTGAACGAAGTGGACGGAGAAGACGAAGTGGACGAAGTTGATGAAGTGGACGAAGTGGACGAAGTGGAAGAAGTGGAGGAATTGAAGGAAGTGGAGGAAGTGGACAAAGTGGACGAAGTGGTCGAAGTGGACGAAGTTGGCGAAGTGGACGAGGTGGATGAAGTTCACGAAGTGGGGGAAGTTGACGAAGTGGACGAAGGGGGAGGAAGTGGAGGAAGTGGACGAAATTGACAAAGTGGACGAAGTTGACGAAGTGGACGAACTGGACGAAGTGGACGACGTGGACGAAGTGGAGTAAGTGGATGAAGTGACGAAGTTGACGAAGTGTAGGAAGGGGAGGAAGTAGACGAAGTGGACGAAGTTGACGAAGTGGACGAAGTGAACGAAGTGGACGAAGTGGACTAAGTGCACGAAGTTGACAAAGTGACGAAGTTGACGAAGTGGACGAAGTTGCTGAAGTGGACGAAGTTGACGAAGTGGACGAAGTCCAAGAATTGGAAGAAGTGGACGAAGTAGACGAAGGTTGAGAAGTGGACGAAGTGGAGGATGTGGAGGAAGTGGACGAAGTGGACGAAGTTGACGAAGTGGACGAAGTTGACGAAGTGGGCGAAGTGGACGAAGTGGACGAAGAGGACCATGTTGATGAAGTGGACGAAGTGAAGGAAGTGGAAGAAAGAAGTGGAGGAATTGGACGAAGTGGAGGAAGTGGACGAAGGGGACGAAGGGGACGAAGTGGACGAGGTGGACGAAGGTTGAGAAGTGGACGAAGTGGACGAAATGGAAGAAGTGGACGCAGATACCGAAGTGCACGAAGTTGACGAAGTGGACGATGTGCAAGAAGTGGAAGAAGTGGACGAAGTAGACGAAGGTTGAGAAGTGGACGAAATGGACGAAGTTCACGAAGTTGACGAAGTGGACGAAGTAGACGAAGTGGACGAAGTGGACGAAGTGGACGAAGTGGACGAAGTGGAGTGGAGGAAGTGGACGAAATTGACGAAGTGGACGAAGTTCACGAAGTGGGGGAAGTTGACGAAGTGGACGAACTGGACGAAGTCGACGACGTGGACGAAGTGGAGTAAGTGGATGAAGTGACGAAGTTGACGAAGTGTAGGAAGTGGAGGAAGTAGACGAACTGGAGGAAGTTGACGAAGTGGACGAAGTGGACGAAGTGGAGGAAGTGGACTAGGTGGACGAAGTTGACAAAGTGGACGAAGTTGACGAAGTGGACGAAGTTGCTGAAGTGGACGAAGTTGACGAAGTGGACGAAGTTTACGAAGTGGACAAAGTTTACGAAGTGGACGAATGGACAACGTGAACGAAGTTGATGAAGTGGAGGAAGTGGACGAAGTGGACATAGTGGAGGAAGTGGACGAAGTTGACGAAGTGGATGAAGTTGATCAAGTGGAGGAAGTACAGGAAGTGGAGGAAGTGGACGAAGGTTGAGAAGTGAACGAAGTGGACGAAGTGGGCGAAGTGGTCGAAGTGGACGAAGAGGACGAAGTGGACGAAGAGGACGAAGTGCACCAAGTTGATGAAGTGGGCGAAGTGAAGGAAGTGGAGGAATTGGACGAAATGGACGAAGTGGAGGAAGGGGACGAGGTGGACGAGGTGGACAAAGGTTGAGAAGTGGACGAAGTGGACGGAATGGAAGAAGTGGACAAAGAGGACGAAGAGGAAGAAGTGTACGAAGTAGACGAAGGTTGAGAAGTGGACGAGTGGATGAAGTTGAGGAAGTGGACGAAGTGGACGAAGTGGAGGAAGTGGAGGAAGTGGAGGAAGTGGAGGATGTGGACGAAGTGGAGGAAGTTGTCGAAGTGGACGAAGTTGACGAAGTGGACGAAGTTGACGAAGTGGAGGAAGTGGAGGAAGTTGAGGAAGTGGACGAAATGGACGAAGTGAACGAAGTGGAGGAAGTGGAGGAAGTGGAGGAAGTGGACGAAGTGGTCGAAGTGGACGAAGTTGTCGAAGTGGACGAAATTGTCGAAGCGGACGAAGATCACGAAGTGGAGGAAGTTAACGAAGTGGACGAAGTCGACGAAGTGGACGAAGTGGACGAAGGGGACGAAGTGGACGAGGTGGACGAAGGTTGAGAAGTGGACGAATTGGACGAAATGGAAGAAGTGGACGCAGATACCGAAGTGCACGAAGTTGATGAAGTGGACGAAGTGCAAGAAGTGCAAGAAGTGGACGAAGTAGACGAAGGTTGAGAAGTGGACGAAATGGACGAAGTTCACGAAGTTGACGAAATGGACGAAGTGGACGAAGTGGACGAAGTGGATGAAGTGGATGAAGTGGGGTGGACGAAGTGGAGGAAGTGGAGGAAGTGGAGGAAGTGGAGGAAGTTGACGAAATTGACGAAGTGGACGAAGGTTGAGAGTGGAGGAAGTGGACGAAGAGGACGAAGTGGAGGAAGTTGACGACGTGGACAAAGTTGACGAAGTGGACGAAGTGGACGAAGAAGACGAAGTGGACGAAGTTGATGAAGTGGACGAAGTGGAGGAAGTGGAAGAAGTGAGGAATTGGACGAAGTGGAGGAAGTGGATGAAGTGGACGAAGTGGTCGAAGTGGACGAAGTTGTCGAAATGGACGAAGTGGACGAAGTTCACGAAGTAGGGGAAGTTGACGAAGTGGACGAAGGGGAGGAACTGGAGGAAGTGGAGGAAGTGGACGAAATTGACAAAGTGGACAAAGTTGACGAAGTGGACGAAGTGGACGACGTGGACGAAGTGGACGAAGTGGAGGAAGTAGACTAAGTGCACGAAGTTGACAAAGTGGACGATGTTGACGAAGTGGATGAAGTTGTTGAAGTGGACGAAGTTGACGAAGTTTACGAAGTGGACAAATATTACGAAGTGGACGAAATGGACAACGTGAACGAAGTTGACGAAGTGGAGGAAGTGGAGGAATTGGACGAAGTGGACGAAGTGGACATAGTGGAGGAAGTGGACGAAGTTGACGAAGTCGATGAAGTTAATGAAGTGGAAGAAGTACAGGAAGTGGAGGAAGTGGACGAAGGTTGAGAAGTGAACGAAGTGGACGAAGTGGGCGAAGTGGTCGAAGTGGACGAAGAGGACGAAGTGGACGAAGTGGACGAAGAGGACGAAGTGCACCAAGTTGATGAAGTGGGCGAAGTGAAGGTAGTGGAGGAATTGGACGAAATGGACGAAGTGGAAGAAGGGGACGAAGTGGACGAGGTGGACAAAGGTTGAGAAGTGGACGAAGTGGACGAAATGGAAGAAGTGGACGAAGAGGACGAAGAGGAAGAAGTGTACGAAGTAGACGAAGGTTGAGAAGTGGACGAAGTGGATGAAGTTGAGGAAGTGGAGGAAGTGGAGGAAGTGGAGGAAGTGGAGGAAGTGGAGGATGTGGACGAAGTGGAGGAAGTTGTCGAAGTGGACGAAGTTGACGAAGTGGACGAAGTGGACGAAGTGAACGAAGTGGAGGAAGTGGAGGAAGTTGAGGAAGTGGAGGAAGTGGACGAAGTGAACGAAGTGGAGGAAGTGGACGAAGTTGTCGAAGTGGACGAAATTGTCGAAGCGGACGAAGATCACGAAGTGGAGGAAGTTGACGAAGTGGACGAAGTGGACGAACTGGACCAAGTGGACGAAGTGGAGAAAGTGGACGAAATTGACAAAGTGGACGAAGTTGACGAAGTGTAGGAAGTGGAGGAAGTAGACGAAGTGTAGGAAGTGGAGGAAGTAGACGAAGTGGACGAAGTTGACGAAGTGGACGAAGGTGACGAAGTGGACAAAGTTGACGAAGTGGACAAAGTGGACGAAGTGGACGAAGTGGACTAAGTGGATGAAGTTGACAAAGTGGCCGAAGTTGAGGAAGTGGACGAAGTTGACGAAGTGGACGAAGTTGACGAAGTGGACGAAGTGGAGGAAATGGACGACATGAACGAAGTTGACGAAGTGGAGGAAGTGGAGAAGGAGGAAGTTGATAAAGTGGACGAAGTTGATGAAGTGGAGGATGTAGAGGAAGTGGAGCAAGTGCACGAAGGTTCAAAAGTGTACGAAGTGGACGAAGTGGACGAAGAGGACGAAGTGGACGAAGTTGACGAAGTGGACGAAGTGGACGAAGTGGACGAAGTGGACGAAGAGGACTGATGAGTCGTTATTTCTGGAATTATATTTAGTTTATTGCACTTAAATAAAACAGGGAATTCTGTTTAATTGTTTGTTATTTCCCCGTTTTCCGAATTCTGCTCAATTTGGTCGGAAATTTGTAATTGTGCTAATTTGGGTTTTCTGAGCTGATTAAGTGCATTTTTGAAGTGCAGGAAAATTTCGAAAATACATTTTGGGACATCAGGAAGAATGCCGAATAAATTCAAGACTCTCCACACAGACATTTTAGAATTAATTAAATTGTAATTCAGTAGTTTAGAATTTCTGTATCAACTCTTATATTTTGGGTCAATTTTTGGTAAATTAGATTAGACCCAAAATTAGAAATTAATGACTTGGCACCTAGGGTTTTATTTGTGTGGACCCTACCCTAAAAAAAGGGACACACGGTCTTAGAAGAGGGGGCACAGCCGCCACTTGAGAGGGACTCTCTTTCATTTTTTTTTGGGGACCTGAGTCTTTTTTCTGAAACGCTGTTGTTTTTGATAATGAAGAGAATGTTTTGTTCCGGTGGCTAAACTCTCTTTGCATTCTCATTTTTTAGTTTTTATGCACTGTGCTTGATACTGTTACGGGAATGGTTACTGGAAGCTTGCACACGGTTACTGTTACATTGATTTGAATTTTTATTTCAATTTGAGAGGATGCGTGGACTTCATCATCTTTGATGTTTCTTTGCTTGGTGAATGTTGTTACGGAGAATGGAGGTGAGCGGTCATTCAGCTGGAAGCAAGAAGCGTACGGTGATTGAATGAAGGGAGCGTACTGGAGATTGGCTGAGCTGAATGCAGAAGCCGTGTGCACTGGAATCAGGAGGTCACGGTTTGAGAAAAATGGGATGGGAGTAGAGAATGGATGTACGGGAATGTGCTGACTCATTTTGCTTTGGAGAAAAAGAGAATTGGTGAAGGAGCTGGAAGCAGGGAGAAGGAAGTCACGGCTGCTGGAAGAAAAGTAGCTTGCTTTTAATTATTTTTTTTTGGAATGAAGAAGTGGATTAGGATGGAGTAGGTGTGTTAGGGATTCTTCTTGGAAGCACTGTCACGCTGATTGGCAGGGAGAATTGGAGCAGCACGGTGATGCAAGTGGAGCTGTCACCGTATGGATGCAAGAAGAATGAAATGGAGGTCCAGGAGGGTGTCTTTATTTTTCTTCAAAGAATAATAGTAGGTGCTGATTTGAATTGTCCCATCACGTGATTGCTTAGTATGGAAGGTGCATTCCATTTTGTAAGTAGCTGACACGTTCCACGGAGAAAGGCTACCCCATTTTCAATTTAGGAATTAACACTTTGTAGAATGGAGTTGGAAGACGTTATTAAAGGGAGCACTCTCTTGGAGGATGAAGCACATGATTATTTTGCTGGAATGCTCAACAAGTCACGGCTAGAGAGGATTTTTGGAAGCCTTTACAATTTCAAACCCTTTTGGTAGATGCACATGGGTCACAGTCTATGGTAGAGAAAAATTTATTTTCTTTTACTTTGTTTGCTTAAAATATTTTTTATATCATGTTGAGTTGATTTTCTTCTCTTTGGTTGTGAATGCGTAGGATAAATGACAACATGGTGTATTTAATGTTTTAGTGTAACCGTTGCATGTTTACAGCTTGAATGGTGTTTGGGTATTTATCTGTTGTAATTCCCATTTTAATGTTTTTATTCATGTTCGGTTGGGTTTAATTTCCAGTTTTAATTTAGTTTATTGCTAATCACAAAAATCTTTCAAAATCCCCCTCACTATGTGTTTGATCTGAGACTGAACCACATTTGGTCCTTGAGAGACGACCTAGGAGTCACTTCCTAGAACTATACTGCATTATTCTATGCACAACTTTTGTGGGAGGTGCGACCCTCCCATCAAGGACAAAGTGGACCAAGTTGATGAAGTGGACGAAGTGAAGGAAGTGGAAGAAGTGGAGGAATTGGACGAAGTGGAGGAAGTGGACGAAGTGGACGAAGTTGACGAAGTGGGCGAAGTGGACGAAGTGGACGAAGTGGATGAAGTGGACGAAGTGGACGTAGTGGACGTAGTGGACGAAGTGGACGAAGAGGACGAAGAGGACGAAGTGGACGAAGTTCACGGAATTGACGAAGTTGACGAAGTGGACGAAGTGGACGAAGTGGAGGAAGTTGACGAAATTGACGAAGTTGACGAAGTGGACGAAGTGGACGAAGGGGACGAAGGGGACGAAGTGGACGAGTGGACGAAGGGGACGAAGTGGACGAAGTGGACGAAGCGGACGAAGCGGACGAAGCGGACGAAGCGGACGAAGTGGACGAAGTGGACGAAGGGGACGAAGTGGACGAAGTGGACGAAGGTTGAGAAGTGGACGAAGTGGCAAAGTGGCAAAGTGGACTGAAGTGGACGAAGTTGACGAAGTGGAGGAAGTGGACGAAGTGTAGGATGTGGAGGAAGTGGAGGAAGTGGACTAAGTGGAGGAAGTGGACGAAGTGGACGACGTGAACGAAGTTGACGAAGTGGACGAAGTGGAGGATGTGGAGGAAGTGGAGGAAGTGGACTAAGTGGAGGAAGTGGACGAAGTGGAGGAAGTGGACGAAGTGGACGAAATTGACGAAGAGGACGAAGTGGATGAAGTGGACGAAGAGGACAAAGTGGACCAAGTTGATGAAGTTGACGAAGTGAAGCAAGTGGAAGAGGTGGAGGAATTGGACGAAGTGGAGGAAGTGGACGAAGGGGACGAAGTGGACGAGGTGGACGAAGGTTGAGAAGTGGACGAAGTGGACGAACTGGAAGAAGTGGACGCAGAGAACGAAGTGCACGAAGTTGACGAAGTGGACGAAGTGCAAGAAGTGGACGAAGTAGACGAAGGTTGAGAAGTGGACGAAGTGGACAAGGGGACGAAGTGGACGAGGTGGACAAAGGTTGAGAAGTGGACGAAGTGGACGAAATGGAAGACGTGGACGAAGAGGACGAAGAGGAAGAAGTGTACGAATAGACGAAGGTTGAGAAGTGGACAAAGTGGATGAAGTTGAGGAAGTGGACGAAGTGGATGAAGTGGAGGAAGTGGAGGAAGTGGAGGATGTGGAGGAAGTGGAGGAAGTTGTCGAAGTGGACGAAGTTGACGAAGTGGACGAAGTTGACGAAGTGAACGAAGTGGAGGAAGTGGAGGAAGTTGAGGAAGTGGAGGAAGTGGACGAAGTGGACGAAGTGGACGAAGTGGCGAAGTGGTCGAAGTGGACGAAGTTGTCGAAGTGGACGAAATTGTCGAAGCGGACGAAGATCACGAAGTGGAGGAAGTTGACGAAGTGGACGAAGTGGACGAACTGGACGAAGTGGACGAAGTGGAGAAAGTGGACGAAATTGACAAAGTGGACGAAGTTGACGAAGTGGATGAACTGGACGAAGTGGACAACATGGACGAAGTGGAGTAAGTGGATGAAGTGGACGAAGTTGACGAAGTGTAGGAAGTGGAGGAAGTAGACGAAGTGGACAACGTTGACAAAGTGGACGAAGTTGACGAAGTGGACGAGGGTGACGAAGTGGACAAAGTGGACGAAGTGGACAAAGTGGACGAAGTGGACGAAGTGGACGAAGTGGACGAAGTGGACTAAGTGGATGAAGTTGACAAAGTGGCTGAAGTTGACGAAGTGGACGAAGTTGACGAAGTGGACGAAGTTGACGAAGTGGACGAAGTGGAGGAAATGGACGACATGAACGAAGTTGACGAAGTGGAGGAAGTGGAGAAGGAGGAAGTTGATAAAGTTGATGAAGTGGACGAAGTTGATGAAGTGGAGGATGTAGAGGAAGTGGAGCAAGTGCACGAAGGTTCAGAAGTGAACGAAGTGGACGAAGTGGACGAAGAGGACGAAGTGGACGAAGTTGACGAAGTGGACGAAGTGGACGAAGTGGACAAAGTGGACGAAGAGGACAAAGTGGACCAAGTTGATGAAGTGGACGAAGTGAAGGAAGTGGAGGAATTGGACGAAGTGGAGGAAGTGGACGAAGTTGACGAAGTGGGTGAAGTGGACGAAGTGGACCAAGTGGATGAAGTGGACGAAGTGGACGTATTGGACGTAGTGGACTAAGTGGACTAAGAGGACGAAGTGGACGAAGTTCACGGAGTTGACGAATTGGACGAAGTGGACGAAGTGGAGGAAGTTGACGAAATTGACGAAGTTGACGAAGTGGACGAAGTGGACGAAGTGGACGAAGGGGACGAAGTGGACGAGGGGACGAGGGGACGAAGTGGACGAAGTGGACGAAGGGGACGAAGTGGACGAAGTGGACGAAGTGGACGAAGTGGACGAAATGGACGAAGCGGACAAGCGGACGAAGTGGATGAAGGGACGAAGGGGACGAAGGGGACGAAGTGGACGAAGGTTGAGAAGTGGACGAAGTGGCAAAGTGGCACGAAGTGGACGAAGTGGACGAAGTGGACGAAGTTGACGAAATTGACGAAGTTGACGAAGTGGACGAAGTGGACGAAGGGGACGAAGGGGACGAAGTGGACGAGGGGACGAAGGGGACGAAGTGGACGAAGTGGACGAAGTGGACGAAATGGACGAAGTGGACGAAGCGAACGAAGCGGACGAAGTGGACGAAGGGGACGAAGTGGACGAAGTGGACGAAGGTTGAGAAGTGGACGAAGTGGCAAAGTGGCAAAGTGGACTAAGTGGACGAAGTTGACAAAGTGGACGAAGTGGAGAAAGTGGACGAAGTGTAGGATGTGGAGGAAGTGGACTAAGTGGAGGAAGTGGAGGAAGTGGACGAAGTGGACGAAGTGGACGACGTGAACGAAGTGGACGAAGTGGACGACGTGAACGAAGTGGACGAAGTGGAGGATGTGGAGGAAGTGGAGGAAGTGGACTAAGTGGAGGAAGTGGACGAAGTGGAGGAAGTGGACGAAGTGGACGAAATTGACGAAGAGGACGAAGTGGATGAAGAGGACGAAGAGGACAAAGTGGACCAAGTTGATGAAGTGGACGAAGTGAAGCAAGTGGAAGAGGTGGAGGAATTGGACGAAGTGGAGGAAGTGGACGAAGTGGACGAGGTGGACGAAGGTTGAGAAGTGGACGAAGTGGACGAACTTGAAGAAGTGGACGCAGAGAACGAAGTGCACGAAGTTGACGAAGTGGACGAATTGCAAGAAGTGGAAGAAGTGGACGAAGTAGACGAAGGTTGAGAAGTGGACGAAGTGGACAAGGGGACGAAGTGGACGAGGTGGACAAAGGTTGAGAAGTGGACGAAGTGGACGAAATGGAAGAAGTGGACGAAGAGGACAAAGAGGAAGAAGTGTACGAAATAGACGAAGGTTGAGAAGTGGACGAAGTGGATGAAGTTGAGGAAGTGGACGAAGTAGACGAAGTGGAGGAAGTGGAGGAAGAGGACGAAGTGGAGGAAGTGGACAAGTGGACGAAGTGGACGAAGAGGACCAAGTTGATGAAGTGGACGAAGTGAAGGAAGTGGAAGGAAGAAGTGTAGGAATTGGACGAAGTGGAGGAAGTGGACGAAGGGGACGAAGTGGACGAGGTGGACGAAGGTTGAGAAGTGGACGAAGTGGACGAAATGGAAGAAGTGGACCCAGATACCGAAGTGCACGATGTTGACGAAGTGGACGAAGTGCAAGAAGTGGAAGAAGTGGACGAAGTAGACGAAGGTTTGGAAGTGGACGAAATGGATGAAGTTCACGAAGTTGACGAAGTGGATGAAGTGGACGAAGTGGACGAAGTGGATGAAGTGAAGTGGACGAAGTGAAGTGGACGAAGTGGAGGAAGTTGACGAAATTGACGAAGTGGAAGAAGGGGACGAAACGGACGAAGTGGACGAAGGTTGAGAGTGGACGAAGTGGACGAAGAGGACGAAGTGGACGAAGAGGACGAAGTGGAGGAAGTTGACGAAGTGGACAAAGTTGACGAAGTGGACAAGGTGGACGAAGAGGACGAAGTGGTCGAAGTTGATGAAGTGGACGAATTGGACGAAGTGGACGAAGTGGACGAAGTGCACGAAGTTGATGAAGCGGACGAATTGGACTAAGTGGATGAAGGGGACGAAGTGGACGAAGGTTGAGAAGTGGACGAAGGTTGAGAAGTGGACGAAGTGGAGGAAGTGGCAAAGTAGACTAAGTGGACGAAGTTGACAAAGTGGACAAAGTGGACGAAGTGGACGAAGTGGACGAAATGGACGAAGTGGACGAAGTTGATGAAATGCACGAAGTGGACGAAGTGGACGAAGCGGACGAAGTGGACTAAGTGGACGAAGGAGACGAAGTGGACGAAGGTTGAGAAGTGGACAGAGTGGACAAAGTGGCAAAGTGGACTAAGTGGACGAAGTTGACAAAGTGGAGGAAGTGGACGAAGTGGAGGAAGTGGAGGAAATGGACGAAGTGGACGTAGTAGTCGAATTGGACGAAGTTGTCGAAGTGGACGAAGTTCACGAAGTTGACGAAGTGGACGAAGTGGACGAAGTTGACAAAGTGGACGAAGTGGAGGAAGTGGACGAAGTGGAGGAAGTGGACGAAGTTGACGAAGTGGACGAAGTTGACGAAGTGCTCGAACTGGACGACGTGAACGAAGTTGATGAAGTGGACGAAGTGGAGGAAGTGGATGAAATGGATGAAATGGACGAAGTTGACGAAGTTGAGGATGTGGAGGAAGTAGACGAAGTGGACGAAATGGAGGAAGTGGAGGAAGTGGAGGAAGTGGAGGATGTGGAGCAAGTGGAGGAAGTGGACTAACTGTACGAAGGTGTCGAAGTGGAGGAAGTGGAGGAAGTGGACGAAGTGGAGGAAGTGGACGAAGTGGAGGATGTGGAAGAAGTGGAGGAAGTGGACTAAGAGGACGAAGTGGACGAAGTTGACAAAGTGGACGACGTTGACGAAGTGGACGAAGTCGATAAAGTGGACGAAGTGGATGACGTGAACGAAGTTGACGAAGTGGAGGAAGTGGAGGAAGTTGATGAAGTGCACGAAGTGGACCAAGTGGATGAAGTGGAGGAAGTGGACGAAGTTGACGAAGTGGAGAAAGTGGACGAAGTGGACGAAGTTGATGAAGTGGAGGAAGTGGACGAAGGTTGAGAAGTGAGCGAAGTGGACGAAGTGGACGAAGTGGCCGAAGAGGACGAAGTGGACGAAGTGGACGAAGCGGACGAAATGGACAAAGAGGACGAAGTTGATGAAGTGGACGAAGTGAAGGAAGTGGAAGAAGTGGAGGAATTGGACGAAGTGGACGAAAGGGACGAGGTGGACGAAGGTTGAGAAGTGGACGAAGAGGACGACGTGGACGAAGTTGACAGAGTGGACGAAGTGCAAGAAATGGAAGAAATGCATGAAGTGGACGAAGGTTGAGAAGTTGCCAAAGTGGACGAAGTGGCGGAAGTGGACGAAGTTGACGAAGTGGACGAAGTGGACGAAGTAGACGAAGTGGACGAAGTGGGCGAAGTGGAGGATGGGAGGAAGTGGTCGAAGTGGACTAAGTGGACGAAGCTGACAAAGTTGACGAAGTTGACGAAGTGGACGAAGTGGACGAAGTGGACGAAGTTGACGAAGTGGACGACATGAACGAAGTTGACGAAGTGGAGGAAGTGGATTAAGTGGAGGAAGTTGACGAAGTGGACGAAGTGGAATAAGTGGACGAAGTGGAGGAAGTTGACGATGTGGACGAACTGGAGGAAGTGGACGAAGTGGACGAAATGGACAAAGTGGACGAAGTGGAAGAAGTGGACGAAGTGGACGAAATGGTCGAAGTGGACGAAGTTGTCGAAGTGGACGAAGTGGGCGAAGTGGAGGAAGTGGAGGAAGTTGACGAAATTGACGAAGTGGACGAAGTGAGCAAAGTGGAGGAAGTTGACGAAATTGACGAAGTGGACGAAGTAAACAAAGTGGAGGAAGTGGAGGAAGTGGAGGAAGTGCATGAAGTTGATGAAGAGGAGGAAGTAGAGGAAGTGGACGAAGGTTGAGTAGTGATCGAAGTGAACGAATTGGACGAAGTGGAGGAAGGGGACGAATTGCAGGAAGTGGAGGAAGTGGACGAAGTGATGGAAGTGGAGGAAGTGAACGAAGTTGAGGAAGTTGACGAAGTGGACGAAGTGGACGAAGTGGACGAAGTGGAAGAAGTGTACGAAGTGGACGAAGTCGAAGAACTGGACGAAGTGGACGAAGTGGAGGAAGTGGAGGAAGTTGACGAAATTGACGAAGTGGACAAGTGGACGAAGTGGACGAAGGGGACGAAGTGGACGAAGGGGAATAAGGGGACGAAGTGGACGAAGGGGACGAAGGTTGATAAGTGGATGAAGCGGACGAAGAGGACGAAGAGGACGAAGTGGACGAAGTTGAGGAAGTGGACGGAGTTGACGAAGTGGACGAAGAGGACGAAGTGGACGAAGTGGACGAAGTTGACGAAGTGGACGAAGTGGAGGAAGTGGAAGAAGAGGAGGAATTGGACGCAGTGGAGGAAGTGGACGAAGGTTGAGAAGTGGTCGAAGTGGCAAAGTGGAAGAAGTGGAAGAAGTGGAAGAAGTGGAAGAAGTAGACGAAAGTTGAGAAGTGGACGAAGTGGACGAAGTGGAGGATGTTGAGGAAGTGGACGAAGTGGACTTAGTGGAGGAAGTGGACGAAGTTGACGAAGTGGACGAAATTGACGAAGTAGACGAAGTGGGGGAAGTGGACGACGTGAACGAAGTTGACGAAGTGGACGAAGTGGAGGAAGTGGAGGAAGTGGACGAAGTTGAAGAAGTGGAGGAAGTGGACGAAGTGGACTAAGTGGACGAGGTGGAGGAAGTGGAGGAAGTGGACGAAGGATGAGAAGTGAACGAAGTGGACGAATTGGACGAAGTGGAGGAAGTGGAGAAGGTTGAGAAGTGAACGAAATGGACGAAGTAGACGAAGTGGACGAAGTGGACGAAGTGGCCAAAGAGGACGAAGTGGAAGAAGTGTACGAAGCAGATGAAGGTTGAGAAGTGGACGAAGTGGAGGAAGTTGAGGAAGTGGACGAAGTGGAAGAACTGTTATTTTCATACTTAAAATTGATACTAAAAGCAACCTTTATACTTAGAAATTAGCTTGAAATGATGTTTTTATTGATATTTTCATAAATAAGAGAGCTGGACAGGTTTATGCTTGATTTCAGTGTTTTTGTGCAGGTTTTAAGGTGAATTTGGTGAAAGAAGTGAAGAAGGAGAGATATGGAATCAGAAAAGACATCAAAAAGTGCAAAAGGAGAAGCCGAAGTCACCGCTCAGCGGCAGTTTACCGCTGAGCGGCACTCAGGAGCTTACGGGAGGTCCGCTGAGGGGCAAAATGGCCGCTGAGGGGAAGAAATGACCCACGCACTTACCGCTGAGCGGCACTTTTATGGGCATGGACCTAATTTTCTGTAATTTACGAATAATATATAAGCTTTAGGGTTTCCTAGGGTTAGGTATCTTTGGCAGAAACGAGGCAAACACTCTCTCTTCCACCCCTTTGAAGGAGGATCTTGGATGCTGAGGCTTCCTCTTCACCTTTTTAGGGTTTTATCTTTCATTCTTTCATTGTTATTCATCTAGGTTCACCATGAATATGGTGAACTAAACTCTGTATGTTTGTTGGGGAACCAATGTAATCTTTTGAAGCTCTCATATATGGAATCTGTTTTTACATCTTTTATTTAAGATCTATGCTTTCTTTCATCATTAGTTAGGGTTTTTCCTTTTTGCTTAATGCTTGCATTGTTTAACTCATTCGATGCAGGATTATTGGTTTTGTCGATACGGGCACGTACGGGGAAGTCTAGATCCAGGGAATTTCTCCCAATATTATATTGGTTGTCGTTAAGCTCCTGCACTTATGAACTGATCATTAGGAATGCTAGGAATTGTATGAACTCGTGATTAGGGAGAAGCCTTCTTGAAAGGTACTTTAGAGAGTGGCATTAACAATGATGATTTGAATGTTGAATTCCTAAAATATATGAGAGTGGATAAGATGAAATTGACCCCCAACAACATATTCATACATATATTTCATTGAAAGTGTTTATCCTTTGCTTTTTGCCATTGATCAAAACTTCATGCATACATATTTAATTTTCGTCTTTTGCATATAAAATCCAAATATTTCGTCTTTAAGTCTTAGCTAATCAAGAAACCACACAACTAAACTAGGCCGTGAGTCCTTTGGGAAGAACGATACTTGGTCTTACCAAGTTTATTACTTGAACGATTCGGTCATACTTGCCGATTGAAAAACAAGTTTGTGACATCATATTTTGGTGATCATAAATTTGTCCATCAAGTTTTTGACGCTGTTGCTGGGGACTCGTGGTTTAACTGGTTAATTTGTGTGATTATTGATTATCTTTGACTTATTTTTTTTATTTTATTTTAAATTTCGAATTTTGTTTGTATTATTTTATTTTCTGTTTATATTTTTCAGTTTGTAGTTTATTTGATTTGATTTGATTTTATTTTTCTGTTTTCTGTTTTTATTTTCTGAATTTTATATCTTCTCTTATATCTTTTTGTGCTAACCAAATCTTTTCTAGGGTTTTGTGTTCTTGTGTATGCAGGAGGCAATTCGAACTAGGAGCAAGAAAACAACAGAACCTCTGCTTGAAGGATTAGAAGACAGTAGACGGAGGAGAAGAATCCGGACATCTAGAGAACTTTTTCCTCCTCCGGAAACTCTGTTACAACCATCACCACAAGGTTCTGACGATAGCACAGAAAATATGGAGAATAACAATATTAGAAGAACTCTTGCTGATTACACCAATACAGCTGGACCTCAGCACTTTAACAGTATAGCTAGACCTAGAGTCAATGCAGCTAACATGGAGGTCAAACCAGCATTGATCCAACTGGTGAAGAGCAATCAATTTAATAGTTTATCTCATGAAAGCCCATATGAGCACCTTACTACATTTAATGAGATCTGCAACACGGTGAAAATCAATGGGTTGCCAGATGAAGCGATCAAACTTAGTTTGTTTCCTTTCTCATTAGGAGGCAATGCTAAGCTTTGGTTAAATTCTTTTCCAGAGGAAAGTTTCACAGAGTGGGAAGCAGTGGTGATAAAGTTTTTAAACAAGTACTTTCCACAATCAAAGGTAACAAAAGGCAAGCAAGAGATATCTTCATTTAAGCAGGGCATGGAAGAATCACTGGGGCATGCATGGGACAGATACAAAAGCCTGTTACGAAAAACTCCTATGCATGGTTTCAAAGAAGAAGAAGTAGTCCTAATTTTCCTTGGAGGTCTTGGTTCACAAACTAAGATGATGCTTCATGCCTCAGCAGGAGGAAACATTAAATGGAAAACTCCAGAGGAAGCAACTGAAATTATTGAAAATATGGCTACTAATGACAACGAACTCAACATTGAAAAAGGAGATCTTAGTCAGAAGGAGTTGTTACAATCAAATGAGGCTTTGCTTATTCAAAATAGAATTATCTCTCAACAGCTTGAAGAGGTAACTATGAAACTTTCTCAAATACCACAGGAAATACAACAGGTCTCAATGGTTCAAGTGCAACAACAAAAATGGCAGATGCAATTTACTCCAGTTGAGAAAACAACAAAGCTTGAAGAGACTTTCCCAAGATTCTTGAAGACGAATGCGTCTTATTGTCATAATGTGGATGCTGCATTTAAAAATATGGAGGTTTATGTTGAGAGAATAGTTGACGAGATGAAATATGATAATCTCAGAAAGGAGTGTAAAACTGTTGTGACCAGAAGTGGTAGAGTGTTAGAGGAGAGACAAAAAGAAAGAGAGGAGAAAGAAAATGAGAGTGAGAGTGAAAAAGAAACATGTGAGTGGAAAGAAAGAGTTGAGAGAGAGAAAAAGAAGAGAGAAGAAGAGGAGAGGAGAGAAAAAAAAGAGAGAGAAGAGAGAGAGGAGAGACAGAAAGAAAAAGAGTATGAAAAGCCACTTCCTTATCCAAAGAGTTATTCAAGGAAGGAGAAAGAAAAGCAGTTGGAAAGATTCATGGAATTGTTTAAGAAGTTGGAGATCACTATACCATTCTCTGAAGCATTGCAACAGATGCCAGCATATGCAAAGTTTTTGAAGGAACTCCTCACAAAGAAACACAACTACATTGAGAAGGAAACTATCAATATACAGGGTAACTGCAGTGCAATCATACAGAAACTACCTCCTAAACTTAAAGATCCAGGAAGCTTCACTATTCCATGCACCATAGGAGATGTGAAAGTTGGAAGAGCATTGATTGATTTGGGAGCTAGCATTAATCTAATGCCGCTATCCATGTGCAAAACAATTCAGGGGTTGGAAATTAAATCAACCAGAATGGCTCTTCAATTGGCAGACAGGTCTCTTAAATATCCATATGGAGTGGTTGAAGATGTTCTAGTGAAGGTTGACAAATTTGTATTCCCAGTGGATTTTATTGTGATGGAGATGGAAGGAAATAGTGATGTTCCTCTTATTCTTGGGAGACCTTTTATGAAGACTGCTAGAATTTTGATTGATGTAGAGAATGGTAAGCTTAAATTGAGAGTTGATGATGAAGAAGTCACTTTTGACGTATCCAAGGCCATGACATATCCAAATGATGACAAAGCATGTTTTCAATTTGATGAACTTGATGAAGTTTGTATGGTGCAAGAAAGGATGGTGCGAAATATTTCTCCATTGGAAAAAACTCTCATTGATGCATGTGAAGATTTAGATGAAGAAGAAGAGAAATTGATTGATGAATGTCTGATGGACTTGGAAACATTGAAAAAGAGTCCAGAGGAAGATCCAATATTCGAAATAATTGATAAGGAAGAAGCAGTCAAAGCACAGACACCAGAATTAAAAAGATTACCGTCACATCTGAAATATGTCTTTCTAGAAGAAGATGGAACAAAGCCAGTCATCATCAATAACTCTTTATCTCTACAAGAAGAAGAGCAATTGATAGAAATTCTGAAAGCCAACAAAGAAGCAATTGGGTGGTCAATATCAGATCTTAAAGGTATTAGCCCAACTTACTGCATGCACAAAATTTTTATGGAAGAAGATTATAAACCAAGTGCTCAACCACAGAGAAGATTAAATCCTGTTATGAAGGAGGTGGTCAGAAAAGAAGTGTTGAAACTGTTAGAAGCTGGTATCATCTATCCAATCTCTGACAGTGAATGGGTGAGTCCAGTACAGGTGGTTCCAAAGAAAGGTGGGATGACAGTAATTTATAATGATAAGAATGAACTTATTCCTACTCGGACAGTCACTGGTTGGCGTATGTGCATTGATTACAGGAAGCTGAATAAAGCTACTAGGAAAGATCATTTTCCTCTTCCTTTCATGGATCAGATGTTAGAAAGGTTATCAGGGCAGGCTTTCTATTGTTTTCTAGATGGATATTCTGGATACAATCAAATTGTGGTAGATCCAAAAGACCAGGAGAAGACGACTTTTACTTGTCCTTTTGGTATCTTTGCATATAGAAAGATGCCTTTTGGATTATGTAATGCTCCAGCTACGTTTCAGAGGTGTATGCAGGCAATTTTTGCAGATCTCTTAGAAAAATGCATTGAGGTATTCATGGATGATTTCTCAGTTTTTGGAAATTCTTTCCAAAGATGTTTGGCTAATTTGAACACTGTCCTCAAAAGATGTGTTCAGACAAATCTTGTTCTTAATTGGGAGAAATGTCATTTCATGGTAACTGAAGGAATTGTATTGGGGCATAAAATCTCTGCTAAAGGAATTGAGGTAGACAAAGCTAAAGTAGAAGTCACTAAGAAACTACCTCCACCAACAAATGTAAAGGGAATTAGAAGTTTTCTTGGTCATGCTGGGTTTTATAGAAGATTCATCAAAGATTTCTCAAAAATTGCTAAACCATTGAGTAATCTTTTGATGAAGGATGTTCCTTTTGTGATGAATGAAGATTGTCTGAAAGCTTTCGACATATTGAAGAAGAAGTTAGTGTCAACTCCAGTAATTGTAGCGCCAGATTGGAATCAAAATTTTGAATTAATGTGTGATGCAAGTGATTATGCAATAGGAGTTGTCCTTGGCCAGCGGAAAGAACAAAAGTTTCATCCAATTTATTATGCTAGCAAGGTTCTGAACAATGCTCAATTGAATTATGCTACCACAAAGAAAGAATTTCTTGCCATTGTGTATGCTCTAGAGAAATTTAGACCTTATCTTATTGGGTGTAAGGTGATTGTCTATACAGATCATGCAGCTATCAAATATTTGTTGACAAAACCAGATTCTAAGCCACGTTTGATTAGGTGGGTACTACTATTGCAAGAATTTGATGTAGAAATCCGTGACAAGAAAGGAAGTGAGAACTTAATTGCTGATCATTTGTCACGGTTAGACAACAATGAGGTCACTAGCAAGGAGTCTGAAATATGGGAATCTTTTTCAGATGAATCACTCATGTATATTCAGCAGAGGCCCTGGTTTGCTGATATGGCGAATTTCAAAGCTGCAAGAGTCATGCCGGAAGACTTAACTTGGCAACAAAGAAAGAAATTTCTGCATGATGCCAAGCAGTTTGTTTGGGATGATCCTTATTTGTTCAAAATTGGAGCAGATAATCTTCTAAGGAGATGTGTTACAAATGAAGAAGCAGAAGGAATTCTCTGGCATTGTCATGATTCACCTTATGGAGGACATTTTAATGGAGAAAGAACAGCAGCAAAAGTCCTTCAATCTGGGTTTTATTGGCCAACTTTATTTAAAGATGCCCATAATCATGCTAGAAATTGTGATAAATGTCAAAGAGCAGGGACAATCACTAAACGTCATGAGATGCCTTTACAGGGTATTTTAGAGGTTGAGATTTTTGATTGTTGGGGTATTGATTTTGTTGGACCTTTCCCTCCATCTTTCAACAATGAATATATTCTGGTAGCAGTGGATTATGTGAGTAAATGGGTGGAAGCATTAGCTTGTCCTAAAAATGATGCTAGCACGGTAATTAAATTCCTGAAGAGGCAGATATTCTCACGCTTTGGCACTCCAAGAGTGTTGATCAGTGATGGAGGATCTCATTTTTGCAATTATCAGCTAGAGAAAGTACTCAAACACTATGGAGTAAAACATAAGGTAGCTGCACCTTATCATCCACAAACCAATGGACAAGCTGAGGTGTCTAACAGGGAAATAAAAAGGATCCTGGAAAAAACAGTGACTTCATCAAGAAAGGATTGGTCTCTCAAATTGGATGATGTTCTTTGGGCTTATAGGACAGCAATGAAGACGTCTATGGGATTGTCACCGTTTCAATTAGTCTATGGGAAAGCATGCCATTTGCCAGTAGAATTGGAGCATAAAGCATTATGGGCTTTAAAATTCTTGAATTTTGATCCTTATGAAACTCAATGCACACGCAGAAGGCAGATTTTGGAACTTGAAGAAATGCGATTACATGCATATGATTCATCAAAGGCATACAAAGACACGATTAAATTTTATCATGACAGGAAGTTGGTGAATAGAGTTTTCAATCCAGGACAACAGGTATTATTGTTTAATTCAAAATTGAAGATATTTCCTGGGAAGCTAAAGTCAAAATGGTCAGGACCATTTGTGATAAAAGAAGTGCATCCGCATGGAGCAATTGAAATATTTAATCCAGCTGCTGATGATCCACAGAGAAGTTGGGTGGTGAATGGTCAACGTCTCAAACCCTATCTAGGGGGAGAGGTGCAACAATTTTCCACAATGATGTTGTTGGTTGATCCTTGAAAGTTTGGGTCAGGCTCGTGACGTTAAACAAGCGCTTACTGGGAGGCAACCCAGTATTTTGTAAGTATTTTATGTTTTTAGATTAGGGTTTGATGTACTCTATTAAACACCTGGTTTGTTATGATGGTTTGCTATTAACTGTGATTGTGTGATAAGTAATGCTGAATGATGCTTATAATTGATGTTGAGATGATGTGCACATTAAAATGCTTATACAGGTGATTCACAAGCTTTGTGAACAAATGCAGAATATCATGATTGTGATTGTGAAATTAAGCAGGATGTGTATGTCAAATGTGAATGAGCTTATATGTGAGGTTTTGAGCTCCAGAGTTGTTATTGTTAAGTGCTATTACTCTGAAAGCATGAATGACTTTGCCCAGGTTTTCTATGATTGAATCAATTGCTTGTTTTGCATCATATGATCAAGGCCGTTTGTTGGAACCCTTTTTATTGGCCAAATTCATAAAGTTAGCCCACTAAAAGAGAACACTTATTGTTCTATCCTTTGAACCTTTAGCCTTGAACATACAATGAAAACCCTTGATTGAAAATCTTTACCTTGAGTTAAGTAGAAGATCTTGTGTGATATTGTTAAATGTTCAAGTTTGGGGTTGTTGGGAAAACATGAAAAAGGAAAAGCATTGAGCTAAGAGCTAAAAAGTAAGAATATGCAAAGAAAAAGAAAAGAAAAGAAAAAGAAGCAAAGCTCAATGCAAAGGCAAAAGAAAGTTGGGAATGAATAAGATGATTGTGTTGTTATGATTCTCTTAACTCAAGGATTTTGTGATCCAGAAAAACCAATTTTCTTGTTAGCCCAGCCATATTATAAGCCATTGAAAAGTCCTTGTGATGATGCATGCTTGTGAATGTTTTTGATTGTGGTAAAATGAAAGGCAAAGTTGATTCATGTGACATTGTGATAGTAGAGTGAATGAGTGATTACCTCTTATACACTTGTGTGTTGAGTGAGACACTTTACCTAGTGAGGAAATATTTCATTAGCACATGAACATCCATGCTTAATTGATTGGTCATTCATGAAAAAGAGCATTTGTTGGGTATTACTTAACTTTGTGAAACACTAAAGCATATGCACATCTTGATTGAAATCTTGGTCATAAGTTTGATTGATGTTTTTACTTATCTTGGAAAGAAGATTTTTGAATGAAGTAAACCATCATATGAATTGGTTGAAGATGGAGTTACATCTTGTTTGCTTGAGGACAAGCAAAGTTCTAAGTTTGGGGTTGTTATAACAGTTGAAAAACTGTTATTTTCATACTTAAAATTGATACTAAAAGCAACCTTTATACTTAGAAACTAGCTTGAAATGATGTTTTTATTGATATTTTCAGAAATAAGAGAGCTGGACAGGTTTATGCTTGATTTCAGTGTTTTTGTGCAGGTTTTAAGGTGAATTTGGTGAAAGAAGTGAAGAAGGAGAGATATGGAATCAGAAAAGACATCAAAAAGTGCAAAAGGAGAAGCCGAAGTCACCGCTCAGCGGCAGTTTACCGCTGAGCGGCACTCAGGAGCTTACGGGAGGTCCGCTGAGGGGCAAAATGGCCGCTGAGGGGAAGAAATGACTCACGCACTTACCGCTGAGCGGCACTTTTATGGGCTTGGACCTAATTTTCTATAATTTACGAATAATATATAAGCTTTAGGGTTTCCTAGGGTTAGGTATCTTTGGCAGAAACGAGGCAAACACTCTCTCTTCCACCCCTTTGTCGATACGGGCACGTACAGGGAAGTCTAGATCCGCGGAATTTCTCCCAATATTATATTGGTTGTCGTTAAGCTCCTGCACTTATGAACTGATCATTAGGAATGCTAGGAATTGTATGAACTCGTGATTAGGGAGAAGCCTTCTTGAAAGGTACTTTAGAGAGTGGCATTAACAATGATGATTTGAATGTTGAATTCCTAAAATATATGAGAGTGGATAAGATGAAATTGACCCCAACAACATATTCATACATATATTTCATTGAAAGTGTTTATCCTTTGCTTTTTGCCATTGATCAAAACTTCATGCATACATATTTAATTTTCGTCTTTTGCATATAAAATCCAAATATTTCGTCTTTAAGTCTTAGCTAATCAAGAAACCACACAACTAAACTAGGCCGTAAGTCCTTTGGGAAGAACGATACTTCGTCTTACCAAGTTTATTACTTGAACGATTCGGTCATACTTGCCGATTGAAAAACAAGTTTGTGACATCATATTTTGGTGATCATAAATTTGTCCATCAGGGACGAAGGGGACAAAGTGGACGAAGGAGAATAAGGGGACGAAGTGGACGAAGGGGACGAAGGTTGAAAAATGGATGAAGCAGACAAAGACGACGAAGAGGACGAAGAGGATGAAGTGGACGTAGTTGACGAAGTGGAAGAAGTTGACGAAGTGGACGAAGAGGACGAAGTGGACGAAGTGGAGGAAGTGGAAGAAGTGGAGGAATTGGACGCAGTGGAGGAAGTGGACGAAGTGGACGAAGGTTGAGAAGTGGACGAAGTAGACGAAAGTTGAGAAGTGGACGAAGTGGACGAAGTGGAGGTTGTGGAGGATGTGGAGGAAGTGGACTTAGTGGATGAACTGGAGGAAGTGGAGGAAGTGGAGGAAGTGGACGAAGTGGACGAAGGTTGAGAAGTGAACGAAGTGGACGAATTGGACGAAGTGGACGAAGTTGAGGAAGTGCATGAAGTGGACGAAGTGGACGAAGTGGCCGACGAGGAGGAAATGGACGAAGTGGAGGAAGTGGACGAAGTGGACGAAGGTTGAGAGGTGAACGAAGTGGACGAATTGGACGAAGTGGACGAAGTGGATGAAGTGGACGAAGTGGACGAAGTTGATGAAGTGGACGAAGTGGACGAAGTGGACGAAGTGGACGAATTTTGAGAAGTGAACGAAGTGGACGAAGTGGACGAAGTGGAGGAAGTGGACGAAGTGGATGAAGTTGACGAAGTGGACGAAGTGGCCGAAGAGGACGAAGTTAACGAAGTGGACGAAGTGGATGAAGTGGACGAAGTGGACGAAGTGGACAAAAAGGACGAAGCGGACCAAGTTGATGAAGTGGACGAAGTGAACGAAGTGGAAGAAGTGGAGGAATTGGACGAAGTGGAGGAAGTGGACGAAGTGGACGAAGGGGACGAAGTGGACGAGGTGGACGAAGGTTGAGAAGTGGACGAAGTGGACGAAATGGACGAAGTGGACGAAGACGACGAAGTGGACGAAGTTGACGAAGTTGACGAAGTGGACGAAGTGCAAGAAGTGGAAGAAGTGGACGAAGTAGACGAAGGTTGAGAAGTTGTCGAAGTGGACGAAGTGGCGGAAGTGGACGAAGTTGAGGAAGTGGATGAAGTTGACGAAGTGGACGAATTGGAGGAAGTGGAGGAAGTGGAGGAAGTTGAGGAAATTGATGAAGTGGACAAGTGGACGAAGGGGACGAAGGGGACGAAGTGGATGAAGGGGAATAAGGGGACGAAGTGGACGAAGGGGACGAAGGTTGAAAAGTGGATGAAGCAGACAAAGACGACGAAGAGGACGAAGAGGATGAAGTGGACGTAGTTGACGAAGTGGACGAAGTTGATGAAGTGGACGAAGAGGACGAAGTTGACGAAGTGGACGAAGTGGAGGAAGTGGAAGAAGTGGAGGAATTGGACGCAGTGGAGGAAGTGGACGAAGGTTGAGAAGTGGACGAAGTAGACGAATGTTGAGAAGTGGACGAAGTGGACGAAGTGGAGGATGTGGAGGAAGTGGACTTAGTGGACGAAGTGGAGGAAGTGGACGAAGTGGACGAAGGTTGAGAAGTGAACGAAGTGGACGAATTGGACGAAGTGGACGAAGTTGAGGAAGTGCATGAAGTAGATGAAGTGGACGAAGTGGCCGAAGAGGAGGAAGTGGATGAAGTGGAGGAAGTGGACGAAGTGGAGGAAGTGGACGAAGTGGACGAAGGTTGAGAGGTGAACGAAGTGGACGAAGTGGACGAAGTGGAGGAAGTGGACGAAGTGGATGAAGTGGACGAAGTGGAGGAAGTGGAGGAAGTGGACGAAGGTTGAGAAGTGAACGATGTGGACGAAGTGGACGAAGTGGACGAAGTGGATGAAGTGGACGAAGTGGACGAAGTGGCCGAAGAGGACGAAGTTAACGAAGTGGACGAAGTGGACAAAGAGGACGAAGTGGACCAAGTTGATGAAGTGGACGAAGTGAAGGAAGTGGAAGAAGTGGAGGAATTGGACGTAGTGGAGGAAATGGACGAAGTGGACGAAGGGGACGAAGTGGACGAGGTGGACGAAGGTTGAGAAGTGGACGAAGTGGACGAAATGGACGAAGACGACGAAGTGGACGAAGTTGACGAAGTGGACGAAGTGCAAGAAGTGGATGAAGTGGACGAAGTAGACGAAGGTTGTGAAGTTGTCGAAGTGGACGAAGTGGCGGAAGTGGACGAAGTTGAGGATGCGGAGGAAGTGGAGGAAGTGGACGAAGTTGACGAAGTGGACGAAGTGGACGAAGTGGAGGAAGTGGAGGAATTTACTATGCATTTCAGCAGAAATTCTTTACTACAATCCAAAAGTGATTTACAAGCTTTTCCTATGAGATTTTATAGATTAATCTCAAGGCTTTAAGCATTTTTCACGTTGTAGATCTGAACCCATGTGCTACATGTATGGCTTCTAAAGCACGTGAAAATTGAGTTTTATGTGAAAAAACCATTTACTAATGTAGCCCCATAGAAGGATAAGTACACCCCTTTTGTATAGAAATGTCCTTTTTACCCTTCTCCATGTTTTGGCAGATTTGGCATATCTTCTTGTTCTCCAATTTTCCATCCAAAGATAGCAAATAGTACTTGACCTTGAGGAGAATATTCATCTTGGAGCTTTTTGGCCATTCCTCTTGTGATGGGTCCTATGGTGTTAGACCTTCGTGTATCATCCCCTCCCTCTTGAGAAGGATTTGCCCTCAAATCCAAAAGATCTTCATCTTCACTATCAAATCCTGCAAAAGGTTTAAGATCAGATACATTGAAGGTAGCATGAACACCATATTCAGGAGGAAGATCAAGTTGATATGCATTGTTATTAATCCTCCTGATCACTCTAAAGGGTCCATCTCCTCTAGGATTGAGTTTAGATTTTCTTAGTTGAGGAAATCTTTCCTTTCTAAGATGAATCCAAACTAAATCTCCTTCATAGAAGATTAACTCTTTCTTGCCCTTATTATGTTTCTTGGCATATTTCTCATTTTGTTGTTGAATTTGAATTTTAACCCTTTGATGTAAATCTTTGATAAATTTAGATTTAGATACCCCATCTTGATGAACAAAATCAATAGAATTTGGAAGGGGTATTAAATCCATGGGTGTCAAAGGATTAAAACCATAAACAACTTCAAAAGGAGACAATTTAGTAGTTCCATGAACTACTCTATTGTAGGCAAACTCAACATGAGGTAGGTACTCATCACAAGATTTGTGATTTCCTTTAAGAACTACCCTTAGTAAAGTGGAAAGAGATCTATTGACTACTTCAGTTTGACCATCTGTTTGAGGATGGCAAGTAGTAGAAAAAGATAACTTAGTCCCTAATCTAGACCATAAGGTCCGCCAAAAGTGACTAAGAAATTTTGTATCTCTATCCGAAACTATTACCTTAGGTAACCCATGAAGTTTAACCACATCTCTAAAGAATAACTTTGCAATGTTGCTTGCATCATCTACTTTGTGGCAAGGTATAAAATGAGCCATTTTGCTAAATCTATCTACCACCACAAAGATAGAATCAAAACCCCTAGAAGTTTTGGGAAGACCTAACACAAAATCCATACTTATCTCTTCCCAAGGGGTGGAAGCAACATTCAAAGGAGTATACAGTCCATGAGGCATTGATTTAGATTTAGCTTCTAAACAAGTTATACACTTAAAGCAATGCCTTTGAACATCCCTTCTCATGTGAGGCCAAAAGAATTTTTCTTTCAACATGCCAAGGGTCTTTTCTACCCCAAAATGTCCCATTAATCCTCCCTCATGTGTCTCTTTAACAAGGAGTTTTCTATGTGAACCTTAAGGAATGCAAATTTTTCCTTCTTTAAAAAGATATCCCTCTTTCACATAGAATCCTCCTTGAGGTTTATTGAGACATTCCTCATAGATATGAGCAAAATCAAGATCTTGTGAATATAATTCAAGAATGTTATTAAATCCAAGAATTTGAGCTCCCAATGTGGCTAATAGATTAATTTTTCTTGACAAAGCATCAGCCACCACATTGGATTTTCCTTTCTTGTATTTAATAACATAAGTGAATTGTTCAATGAATTCCAACCACTTAGCATGCCTCTTTTGTAACTTGTGTTGACTCTTCAAATACTTAAGTGATTCATGATCACTATGAATGATAAACTCCTTGGCAATAAGATAATGTTCCCAAGTTTGAAGAGCCCTCACAAGTGCATAGAGTTCTTTGTCATAGGTGGGGTAATTACAAGAGGCACCATGAAGTTTTTCACTAAAGTATGCAATTGGGTGTCCTTCTTGTAATAATACTGCACTTATGCCAAATCCTGAAGCATCACATTCTAGCTCAAAAGTTTTGGAAAAATTTGACAAAGCTAGAATGGATGCTTGTGTGAGCTTCTCTTTGAGTAGCTCAAAAGCTTTTTGTTGTTTATCCCCCCAATGGAATGTAACATCTTTTTTCACCAACTCATTGAGGGGTGAAGCAAGACTAGAGAAGTTAGGAACAAATCTTCTGTAAAAGCTTGCCAACCCATGGAAGCTCCTTACTTCTCCTACATTCTTTGGAGGAGGCCAATCTTGGATGGCCTTTATTTTTTCTGGGTCCACATGAACCCCATTTTTGGTAACCACAAGTCCAAGAAATATGACACTATCAACACAAAAGGTACACTTGTCAAAGTTTGCAAACAATTTGTGTTTTCTAAGAATTGTTAAAACAACTCTCAAATGATTTTCATGAGTTTGCAAATTTTGACTACATACCAAGATGTCATCAAAGTAGACAACTACAAACTTCCCAATGCAATCCCTAAGGACATGATTCATAAGTCTCATGAATGTGCTTGGAGCATTTGTAAGACCAAAAGGCATAACTAGCCATTCATATAATCCAAACTTGGTCTTAAAGGCAGTTTTCCATTCATCACCTTCTTTAATTCTTATTTGGTGATAGCCACTTTTTAAATCTACCTTTGAAAATATTTGTGCTCCATGCAATTCATCCAACATATCATCAAGCCTAGGAATGGGATGTCTATACTTGATTGTAATGTTGTTGATAGCTCTACAATCACAACACATGCGCCACTTCCCATCTTTTTTTGGGACAAGCAACACTGGTACAGCACATGGACTTAGACTCTTCTGAACTAAGCCTTTATCTAGCAACTCTTGGACTTGTGTCTCAATCTCCTTAGTTTCTTGGGGGTTTGTCCTATAGGCTGGCCTATTAGGAAGAATTGCCCCTGGAATGAAATCAATTTGATGTTCAATTCCTCTTATGGGTGGAAGCCCTTTTGGAATTTCTTGTGGGAATAGATCATCAAATTCTTTCAAAAGTTTTTGAATGGATGGAGAAAGAGTTGAAGTCTTTGAATCACTAGATGTGCATGTAAGTGTCCCTTGACAAAGAAGAAGATATGAAGGTTGCTCAACTTGAAGTGTATTGATTAAAGTCTTTTTGTTTAAAAGGATTTCATGTTGAGTGACCTTAGGTGGCACACTTGTTGCTATACCTTCCTTTCTTTTTGACTTTTTCTTTTGATCATGTTCTTGCTTTCTTAAGGACTTCATTTGTGCTTGATCCTTAGCCACTTGGGTAGGAGTCAAAGGATGAAGCACAAACTTCTTGTCCTTTTGATGGATAGTGATGGTATTGGTTAGACCATGATGGATAGTTTGATGATCAAATTGCCATGGTCTCCCCAATAACACATGACATGCTTCCATGGGAACTATATCACATAAAACTTCATCTTTGAAGTTCCCAATGGAAAATGCCAACTTCACTTGATTCTTGACTATTATATCCCCATCTTCATTTAGCCAATGAAGTTTATAAGGTTTTGGATGGGGTATAATATCAAGCTTCAACTTCTCAACCAACCTTGTGCTACAACAATTGCAACAAGATCCACTATCAACAATGAGAGAACAATGATTTTCTTGAATTTTACATCTTGTGTGAAAGATGTTCTCTCTTTGTGATATGTGTTCAAGACTTGGTTGGTTGCTAAGTATCCTTCTCACCATGAGAAGTTGCCCATCATCAGCATATATTTCCTCTTCCCTCTCTTCTTCCTCACTCACACTTGTACTAGTTGGGGTGTCACTTTCACTACTATAAATGTCCTTGCCTTTCAAAATAATGTTTCTTTTTGTAGGACATTGAGTAGCTACATGACCCCTTCCTAGACATTTGAAGCATTTGATTTCACTGGTTCTGGTGTGTGAGGGTGTTTCTTTCTTGGGTCTCTCTTCTATTTTGGCTAGAGGTTTAAATGGCTCTTTTTCTTTAAAAATTTTCTTTTCAAAAGTAGGTTGAACTTGAATTCTTTTAGAAGAAGATTTTCTCAAGTTTTGTTGTTCTACCTTTATACACATTTGAACAAGATCATTCAAATCTCTATAAGGTAGAAGTTCAACCCTATCTCTTATGTCAAAATTGAGCCCACTTAAAAATCTAGCTAAAGTAATTTCTGGACCCTCCACTATAGCTGCCCTCATCATATACAACTCCATCTTTTGTCTATATTCCTCAACTGTCATAGACCTTTGTTGTAACCTTTGGAGTTTATCCATGAGTTCTCTATTGTAGTAGGAGGGAATGTGTCTCCTCCTAAGGGCAGACTTGAGATCATTCCAATAGTGGATGGGAGGGGCTTGATGTCTAAGCCTCTCTTTGACCAAAGCAGTCCACCAGTACATTGCATACCCTTGAAAGCTTAGGGTAGCTAGAGAGACCTTCCTCTCTTCACTCACTTGGTGGCATTCAAATAATTGTTCCACCTTCATCTCCCAATCAAGATAAGCCTCTACATTGTCCTTCCCATGGAAGTGAGGCAACACAACATTGACTTCTTTAGGGGGTGGGGGTGCATGAGAATTTCTCCTATGCCTTCTAGAAGTAGAAGGCTGATGAGGATAATAATCACCCAGACTTATGGTCATCCCTCCCTCTTGAGAGTTGTCACTCTGACTTCCCCTAGACTTATTTTTCCTTATCATTCTCAACTCATCTTGAATAACAGCATTTTGAAACTCTCTATTGACTTTCTCTTCATTCATTTCTCTTCTTATTTCCTTGAATTCATTAACTAAAGTTTGAAGAGAAAAATGTTCTTTTTCATTATCACTAATCCTAGGAGAATGCCTTCTAGACATTATGATGGACTTAAATGTTATTCTTGAAGTAAAGACTAGAGCTTTTCATTTGAAAGCAATATTCCAGGTAAGGGAGGTGATTCACTAGGAATGCTTAAGTACCAAGCCTTATCCTTGCCAAATATGCTTCTAGTTACTTACTAGAGTCCTTAGATCAAAATCACTCTTAAATCCACTTAAGTCTTAAAGACAACAAAGAAAACACAAAGTAAAGAAAGAACACAACCTAACTCTAAATTCGGACCCCTAAGAGAGCTTCCTATTCGCACAAGATATATGTTATCTAGTCGAAAATTGGAAAAACCATTAAAGTGAGGTCTCCTAGGTGAGGCTTAGACTTTGGATCTAAGACACACTCACCGCCTACTCAATTTTAGGTTGTGAGACTTCTTTTGAGTCTAGTTACAAATGAGGGAAGAGCACTTGTGAACTCTAGCACCTCACTTGCTTGGATTTAGAACTTACAACCAAAGAAAACAATGGAAATTACAAAGAAAATTGGGTAACTTGGAAAGGAAAAGTTAGAATAGGCTAGGGAAACAATGTATGCAGCTTTGGTTGCTCTCAAAGAACTTGAATCTACTGGATTCCACACAATTCTCTCAGCTGCAAAGTGCTTAAACAAAGGAATTAAATTTTCTGCAGTATGGAACTCTACTGCAAGTCACGGCCTTTCCTTCTTCAAGGCTCAACTTCATTCACTTTCCTCACCAATTGAACTTCCTTTGATGCTTCCACTTGCAATGAGCCATTTGAGTTATAGTTCACATATCCAACAAACCAGTTAATCACAAAAAGTACCACCACAATTGCCAGCAAAATCACATCCAGGTGACAGCAACACCAGGACTTTTGTCAAACAGATGGTGTGCAGAATGTAGAAAAATCGAAAATCAAGCAATGACAGGGTTTTCAAACACGGTGGCACCTCAAATAGATCCTAAGAAGGGTTCTAGATCAGATTTAAAACACAAGAAAAGACTTTAGATCAGAATCACACACGAATTGGCTATGCATTGAAAATTGATAAAACTGTTTGATGAAATGCCTGAATGAATTGCACCAGATTTCTGCACCAGATTTTAACAGCAACAATACTATACACTTCAAACTTTCAACACTAATGATGCAATGGTCCTAAGTGCCTTTTAACATATGTAATATCTCTTTTGAATTGTTATCTTAATATTTTAAATGGACCATGGCTTTTACTGTATCTAAAAGTGATGACTCAAGCAAAGTAATGCAGTGCAGAATTTGACAATAAACCAGCACAGTTTTCAGCAGAATCAATTTTTCAATGCAGAAAAATATACCAAATGAACAGTACTGCACCTAGTTATTTTCCAATGATTCAAACATGTTTTGATGATGAATGATGACTTGTTGGAACGAATTGGATGCATCAAAACTATATAAAACAGAGAATCACTACTGTAGTACCAGCTTTCAGCTAAATTTAACAACTAGCATGGTCAAATTTTGATTCAAAAGTAATTCTGATTTGAAAACAGCAAAGAGGAGTTAGAAATGGTATTTGAAAGTTGCACAAATGCAGAAATTCAGTGTTGATGATGGTTAGCAATGATCTAATACTAACCACACACAATTAAGCAGAATTTACCCAAGGAAACACATGCATCTCGGCCAAATGCTTAGACACTCTTGCCACATGACAAACTATTTGGAATCAACTCATTTCATCTTCCAAATGGTTCAGACAATGGATCAATCAACTGCTGTTCATTAGATCAGTAAATGACCAATAAACAGTAATAGTGCAGCACAAAAAAAAAACAGAACTTAAATGCTGTCAGCTTTGAACAACCTGCACAGATTTGAGTTTGAATGGTAGATCTAAACACTTGAGCTCATTTCTGAAGTATTCATTGCTCTTAATTGGTGTAGCCACATTCAAACAACTCAAATTTTTGGTAAAACTTGGTTGAAACCAGATTTGATAACAAAAACAGCAAAGTAACTAACAAGACTTATGACAAAAACCAGAAATGATGTTTAAATGGTAAAAATGACTCAAAACAGCAAGAGATAACCGAATAAAATGATGATAGACTCAAGCAAATAGAACTGGTATCAATAAAACTCAAAACATAGAAGCCTAAACACATCATAGATGCTGAAACAGAAACAAAATTTAGCAGAACCACAAGACATAGCAGGAATTTGAATGACAGTTTGAAAAATGAAAGATGAAGCCACTTATCTCACGGTTCAAGTTAGAACCTATGCTCTGAATACCACTTGATACATCCTAGGAGATGTAGAGAAGATGATCCGTGAGATTGGAGGGGCAAAGAGACTTGGACAGCTTGCTGAAAGCAATGGAACAGTAGCATTAGCAGCTGCAGACTTGGAATTTCATGAGCAGATTGGTTAGGAGTTTTGGATGTGAAGCAGCGGATGATTGGTGATTATGGTGAATGGATATGGAGGCTAGCTTGGAGAGGTGATTCACAACTCAGAAGGCTTCCTAGAGTGGAAGGAAGTTGCAATGGAAATCAAGCTAAGAAGTGACTCTTGGAGAAGGAATTTACTATGCATTTCAGCAGAAATTCTTTACTACAATCCAAAAGTGATTTACAAGCTTTTCCTATGAGATTTTATAGATTAATCTCAAGGCTTTAAGCAAGCAATTTTCACGTTGCAGATCTGAACCCATGTGCTACATGTATGGCTTCTAAAACACGTGAAAATTGAGTTTTATGTGAAAAAAACATTTACTAATGCAGCCCCATAGAAGGATAAGTACACCCCTTTTTGTATAGAAATGTCCTTTTTACCCTTCTCCATTTTTTTTGCAGATTTGGCATATCTTCTTGTTCTCCAATTTTCCATCCAAAGATAGCAAATAGTACTTGACCTTGAGGAGAATATTCATCTTGGAGCTTTTTGGCCATTCCTCTTGTGATGGGTCCTATGGTGTTAGACCTTCTTGTATCACAAGTGGACGAAGTGGACGAAGGGGACGAAGGGGACGAAGGGGACGAAGTGGACGAAGGGGAATAAGGGGACGAAGTGGACGAAGGGGACGAAGTCGACGAAGGGGACGAAGGTTGAAAAGTTGATGAAGCAGACCAAGACGACGAAGAGGACGAAGAGGATGAAGTGGACGTAGTTGACGAAGTGGACGAAGTTGACGAAGTGGACGAAGAGGACGAAGTGGACGAAGTTGACGAAGTGGACGAAGTTGACGAAGTGGACGAAGTGGAGGAAGTGGAAGAAGTGGAGGAATTGGACGCAGTGGAGGAAGTGGACGAAGGTTGAGAAGTGGACGAAGTGGCAAAGTGGAAGAAGTGGAAGAAGTGGACGAAGTAGACGAAAGTTGAGAAGTGGACGAAGTGGAGGATGTGGAGGAAGTGGAGGAAGTGGACTTAGTGGACGAAGTGGACGAAGTGGAGGAAGTGGACGAAGTGGACGAAGGTTGAGAAGTGAACGAAGTGAATGAATTGGACGAAGTGGACGAAGTTGAGGAAGTGCATGAACTGGACGAAGTGGACGAAGTGGCCGACTAGGAGGAAGTGGACGAAGTGGAGGAAGTGGACCAAGTGGACGAAGTGGAAGAAGTGGACGAAGGTTGAAAGGTGAACGAAGTGGCCGAATTGGATGAAGTGGAGGAAGTGGACGAAGTTGATGAAGTGGACGAAGTGGAGGAAGTGGAGGAAGTGGACGAAGGTTGGGAAATGAACGAAGTGGACGAAGTGGACAAAGTGGACGAAGTGGCCGAAGAGGACAAAGTAAACGAAGTGGACAAAGTGGACAAAGAGGACGAAGTGGACCAAGTTAATGAAGTGGACGAAGTGAAGGAAGTGGAAGAAGTGGAGGAATTGGACGAAGTGGAGGAAGTGGACGAAGTGGACGAAGGGGTCGAAGTGGACGAGGTGGACGAAGGTTGAGAAGTGGACGAAGTGGACGAAATGGACGAAGTGGACGAAGATGACGAAGTGGACGAAGTTGACGAAGTGGACGAAGTGGACGAAGTGCAAGAAGTGGAAGAAGTGGACGAAGTAGACGAAGGTTGAGAAGTTGTCGAAGTGGACGAAGTGGCGGAAGTGGACGAAGTTGCGGATGTGGAGGAAGTGGACGAAGTGGACGAAGTTGACGAAGTGGACGAAGTGGACGAAGTGGACGAAGTGGATGAAGTTGACGAAGTGGACGAAGTAGACGAAGTGGACGAAGTGGACGAAGTGGGCGAAGTGGAGGATGTGGAGGAAGTGACCTAAGTGCACGAAGCTGACAAAGTGGAAGAAGTTGACGAAGTGGACGAAGTTGACGAAGTGGACGAAGTGGACGACGTGAACGAAGTTGACGAAGTGGAGGAAGTGAAGGAAGATGACGAAGTGGACGAAGTGGACAAAGTGGACGAAGTGAAGGAAGTTGACGATGTGGACGAAGTGGAGGAGGTGAAGAAGTGGACGAAGTGGAAGAAGCGGAAGAAGTGGACGAAGTGGACGAAGTGGACGAAATGGTCGAAGTGGACGAAGTTGTCGAAGTGGACGAAGTGGGCGAAGTTAACGAAGTGTACGAAATTGACGATGTTGACGAAGTGGACGAAGTGGAGGAAGTGGAGGAAGTGGAGGAAGTGGAGGAAGTTGACGAAATTGACGAAGTGGAAGAAGTGAACAAATTGGAGGAAGTGAAGGAAGTGGACGAAGTGCATGAAGTTGATGAAGTGGAGGAAGTGGAGGAAGGTTGAGAAGTGAACGAAGTGAACGAATATGACGAAGTGGACGAAGTGGAGGAAGTGGACGAAGTGGAGGAAGTGGACGAAATGGAGGAAGTGGACGAAGTGAAGGAAGTGGAGGAACTGGAGGAAGTTGACGAAGTTGACGAAGTGGACGAAGTGGACGAAGTGGAAGAAGTGGACGAAGTGGACGAAATGGACGAAGTGGACGAAGTGGACGAAATGGACGAAGTAGACGAAGTGGACGAAGTGGACGAAGTTCACGGAGTTGACCAAGTGGACGAAGTGGAGGATGTGGAGGAAGTGACCTAAGTGCACGAAGCTGACAAAGTGGAAGAAGTTGACGAAGTGGACGAAGTTGACGAAGTGGACGAAGTGGACGAAGTGGACGACGTGAACGAAGTTGACGAAGTGGAGGAAGTGAAGGAAGATGACGAAGTGGACGAAGTGGACAAAGTGGACGAAGTGAAGGAAGTTGACGATGTGGACGAAGTGGAGGAGGTGAAGAAGTGGACGAAGTGGAAGAAGCGGAAGAAGTGGACGAAGTGGACGAAGTGGACGAAATGGTCGAAGTGGACGAAGTTGTCGAAGTGGACGAAGTGGGCGAAGTTAACGAAGTGTACGAAATTGACGATGTTGACGAAGTGGACGAAGTGGAGGAAGTGGAGGAAGTGGAGGAAGTGGAGGAAGTTGACGAAATTGACGAAGTGGAAGAAGTGAACAAATTGGAGGAAGTGAAGGAAGTGGACGAAGTGCATGAAGTTGATGAAGTGGAGGAAGTGGAGGAAGGTTGAGAAGTGAACGAAGTGAACGAATATGACGAAGTGGACGAAGTGGAGGAAGTGGACGAAGTGGAGGAAGTGGACGAAATGGAGGAAGTGGACGAAGTGAAGGAAGTGGAGGAACTGGAGGAAGTTGACGAAGTTGACGAAGTGGACGAAGTGGACGAAGTGGAAGAAGTGGACGAAGTGGACGAAATGGACGAAGTGGACGAAGTGGACGAAATGGACGAAGTAGACGAAGTGGACGAAGTGGACGAAGTTCACGGAGTTGACGAAGTGGACAAAGTCGAGGAAGTGCAGGAAGTTGACGAAATTGACGAATTTAACAAGTGGACGAAGTGGACGAAGGGGACGAAGGGGACTTAGTGGACGAAGGGGACGAAGGGGACGAAGGGGACGAAGTGGACGAAGAGGACGAAGTGGACGAAGTGGACGAAGTGGACGAAGTGGACGAAGTGGACGAAGTGGACGAAGTGGACGAAGTGCACGGAGTTGACGCAGTTGACGAAGTGGACAAAGTGGAGGAAGTGGAGGAAGTTGACGAAATTGACGAATTTGACAAGTGGACGAAGTGGACGAAGTGGACGAAGGCGACGAAGTGGACTAAGTGGACGAAGGGGACGAAGTTGACGAAGTGGACGAAGTTGACGAAGTGGACGAAGTTGACGAAGTGGACGAAGTTGACGAAGTGGAGGAAGTGGAGGAAGTGGAAGAAGTGGAGGAATTGGACGCAGTGGAGGAAGTGGACGAAGTGGACGAAGGTTGAGAAGTGGAGGAAGTGGACGAAGTAGACGAAGTGGCAAAGTGGAAGAAGTGGAAGAAGTGGACGAAGTAGACGAAGGTTGACGAAGTGGAGGATGTGGACTAAGTGGACATGGTCGACGAAGTGGACGAAGTGGAGGATGTGGAAGAAGTTGAGGAACTGGACTAAGTGGACGAAGTGGACGAAATGGACCAAGTGGACGAAGTGGACGAAGTAGACGACGTGGACGAAGTGGACGAAGTTCACGGAGTTGACGAAGTGGATAAAGTCGAGGAAGTGCAGGAAGTTGACAAAATTGACGAATTTGACAAGTGGACGAAGTGGACGAAGGGGACGAAGGGGACTTAGTGGACGAAGGGGACGAAGGGGACGAAGTGGACGAAGGGGACGAAGTGGACGAAGGGGACGAAGTGGACGAAGTGGACGAAGTGGACGAAGTGGACGAAGTGGACGAAGTTCACGGAGTTGACGCAGTTGACGAAGTGGACAAAGTGGAGGAAGTGGAGGAAGTTGACGAAATTGACGAATTTGACAAGTGGACGACGAAGTGGACGAAGTGGACGAAGTGGACGAAGGGGACGAAGGGGACTAAGTGGACGAAGGGGACGAAGTTGACGAAGTGGACGAAGTTAACGAAGTGGACGAAGTGCAGGAAGTGGAAGAAGTGGAGGAATTGGACACAGTGGAGGAAGTGGAGGAAGTGGACGAAGGTTGAGAAGTGGAGGAAGTCGACGAAGTAGACGAAGTGGCAAAGTGGAAGAAGTGGAAGAAGTGGACGAAATAGACGAAGGTTGAGAAGTGGACGAAGTGGACGAAGTGGACGAAGTGGACGAAGTGGACGAAGTGGAGGAAGTGGAGGAAGTGGACTTAGTGGACGAAGTGGCCGAGGTGGAGGAAGTGGACGAAATGGAAAAGTTGACGAAGTGGACGAAATTGACGAAGTGGATGAAGTGGACAAAGTGGACGAAGTGGACGACGTGAACGAAGTTGACGATGTGGACGAAGTGGACGAAGTTGAAGAAGTGGAGGAAGTGGATGAAGTGGACTAAGTGGACGAGGTGGAGGAAGTGGAGGAAGTGGATGAAGTGGACGAAGGTTGAGAAGTGAACGAAGTGGACTAATTGGACGAAGTGGAGGAAGTGGAGGAAGTTGACGAAGTGCAGGAAATGGACGAAGTGGACGAAGTTGACAAAGTGGACGAAGTGGACGAATTTGACGAAGTGGACGAAGTTGACGAAGTGGACGAACTGGACGACGTGGAACGAAGTTGATGAAGTGAACGAAGTGGAGAAAGTGGCAAAGTGGAAGATGTGGCAAAGTGGAAGAAGTGGCAAAGTGGCAAAGTGGAAGTGGACGAAGTGGACGAAGGTTGAGAAGTGAACGAAGTGGACGAATTGGACGAAGTGGAGGAAGTGGACGAAGTGGACGAAGTTGAGGAAGTGGACGAAGTGCAGGAAATGGACGAAGTGGACGAAGTTGACAAAGTGGACGAAGTTGACGAAGTGGACGAAGTTGACGAAGTGGACGAAGTTGACGAAGTAGACGAACTGGACGACGTGGAACGAAGTTGATGAAGTGAACGAAGTGGACGAAGTGGCAAAGTGGAAGAAGTGGAAGAAGTGGACGAAGTAGACAAGGTTGAGAAGTGGACGAAGTGGACGAAGTGGAGAGAGTTGAGGAAATCGACGAAGTGGACGAAATGGAGGAAGTGGAGGAAGTGGAGGATGTGGAGGAAGTGGACTAAGTGGACATAGTCGACGAAGTGGAGGATGTGGAAGAAGTTGAGGAAGTGGACTAAGTGGACGAAGTGGACGAAGTTGACGAAGTGGACGAAGTTGACGAAGTGGGCGAAGTTGACGAAGTAGACGAAGTGGACGAAATCGACGAAGTGGACCAAGTGGACAAGTGGAGGAAGTGGACGAAGTTGACGAAGTTGACGAAGTAGACGAAGTGGACGAAATGGACGAAGTGGACGAAGTGGACCAAGTGGAGGAAGTGGACGAAGTTGACGAAGTTGACGAAGTAGACGAAGTGGAGGAAGTGGACGAAGTTGAGGAAGTGGAGGAAGTGGAGGAAGTGGAGGAAGCGGACGAAGGTTGTGAAGTGAACGAAGTGGACAAAGTAGACGAAGAGGATGAAGTTGACGAAGTTGACGAAGTTGACGAAGCGGACGAAGTGGACGAAGCGGACGAAGTGGACGAAGTGGACGAAGAGGACGAAGTGGACCAAGTTGATGAAGTGGTCGAAGTGAAGGAAGTGGAAGAAATGGAGGAATTGGACGAAGTGGAGGAAGTGGATGAAGGGGACGAAGTGGAGGAAGTGAAGGGATGAAGTTGATCAAGTTGATGAAGTGGACGAAGTGAAGGAAGTGGAAGAAATGGAGGAATTGGACGAAGTGGAGGAAGTGGACGAAGGGACGAAGTGGACGAGGTGGACGAAGGTTGAGAAGTGGACGAAGTGGACAAAGTCGACGAAGTGGACGAAGAGGACGAAGTGGACGAAGTTGACGAAGTGGACGATGTCAACGAAGTTGACGAAGTGGAGGAAGTTGACGAAGATGGACGAACTGGAGGAAGTGGACGAAGTTGATGAAGTGGAGGAAGTGGAGGAAGTGGAGGAAGTGGAGGAAGTGGACGAATTGTACGAATTGGACGAAGTGGAGGAAGTGGAGGAAGTGGATGAAGTGGAGGAAGTGGAAAAAGTGGAGGAAGTGGAGGAAGTGGAAAAGTGGAGGAAGTGGAGGAAGTTGAGGAAGTTGAGGAAGTGGAGGAGGTCGAGGAAGTTGACGAAGTGGGCGAAGTGGACGAAGTGGAAAAGTGGACGAAGTGGACGAAATGGTCGAAGTGGACGAAGTGGTCGAAGTGGATGAAGTGGACAAAGTGGACGAAGTTAACGTAGTGGACGAAGTTGACGATGTTGACGAAGTGGAGGAAGTAGAGGAAGTGGAGGAAGTGGACGAAATTGACGAAGTGGACGAAGTGGACAAAGTGGAGGAAGTGGAGGAAGTGCATGAAGTTGATGAAGTCGAGGAAGTGGACGAAGTTGAGAAGTGAACGAATATGACGAAGTGGACGAAGTGGAGGAAGTGGACGAAGTGAAGAAAGTGGAGGAAGTGATGGAAGTGGAGGAAATGGAGGAAGTTGAGGAAGTTTATGAAGTGGACGAAGTGGACGAAGTGGACGAAGTGGAAGAAGTTGACGAAGTGGACGAATTGGACGAAGTGGACGAAGTGGAGGAAGTGGAGGAAGTGGAGGAAGTGCATGAAGTTGATGAAGTGGAGGAAGTGGAGGAAGTGGACGAAGGTTGAGAACTGAACGAAGTGACAAATTGGACGAAGTGGACGAAGTGGAGGAAGTGGACGAAGTTGACAAAGTGGACGAAGTGCAGGAAGTGGACGAAGTGGACGAAGTTGACGAAGTGGACGAAGTGGACGAAGTTGACGAAGTGGACGAACTGACGCGTGGAAGGAAGTTGAAGAAGTGAACGAATTGGAGGAAGTGGATGAAATGGACGAAGTTGACGAAGTGGAGGAAGTGGAGGAAGTGACGAAGTGGACGAAGTGGACGAAGTGGACGAAGTGGACAAAGTTCAGGAAGTGGACGAAGTGGAGGAAGTGGAGGAATTGGAGGAAGTGGAGGAAGTGGAGGAAGTGGAGGATGTGGAGGAAGTGGAGGATGTGGAGGAAGTGGAGGAAGTGGACTAAGTGGACGAAGTGGTCGAAGTGCACGAAGTGGAGGAAGTGGACTAACTGGACGAAGTGGACGAAGTTGAGGAAGTGGACGAAGTTGACGAATTGGACGAAGTGGACGACGTGGAACGAAGTTGATGAAGTGACGAAGTGGAGGAAGTGGATGAAATGGACGAAGTTGACGAAGTGGAGGAAGTGGAGGAAGTGGACGAAGTGGACGAAGTGGACGAAGTGGAGGAAGTGGACGAAGTGGACGAAGTGGACGAAGTTGACGAAGTGGACGAAGTGGACGAAGTGGACGAAGTGGAGATGTTGACGAAGTGGAGGAAGTGGAGGAAGTGGAGGAAGTTGACGAAGTGGAGGAAGTGGACGAAGTGGACGAAGTTGACGAAGTGGAGAAGTGGAGGAAGTGGAGGAAGTGACGAAGTTGACGAAGTGGAGGAAGTGGACGAAGTTGAGAAGTGGACGAAGTGGACGAATTGGACGAAGTGGACGAAGTGGAGGAAGTGGAGGAAGTGGACGAAGTGCAGGAAGTGGACGAAGTGGACGAAGTTGACGAAGTGGACGAAGTTGACGAAGTGGACGAATGACGAGTGGAAGGAAGTTGAGGAAGTGACGAATTGGAGGAAGTGGATGAAGTGGACGAAGTTGACGAAGTGGAGGAAGTGGAGGAAGTGACGAAGTGGACGAAGTGGACGAAGTGGACGAAGTGGACGAAGTGGACGAAGTGGAGGAAGTGGACGAAGTGGACGAAGTGGAGGAAGTGGAGGAAGTGGAGGAATTGGAGGAAGTGGACGAAGTGGAGGAAGTGGAGGAAGTGGAGGAAGTGGAGGATGTGGAGGAAGTGGAGGAAGTGGACTAAGTGGACGAAGTGGTCGAAGTGCACGAAGTGGAGGAAGTGGACGAAGTGGACGAAGTGGACGAAGTGGACGAAGTTGAGGAAGTGGACGAAGTTGACGAAGTGGACGAAGTGGACGAAGTGGACGAAGTTGACGAAGTGGACGAAGTTGACGAAGTGGAAGAAGTTGACGAAGTGGACGAAGTGGACGACGTGGACGAAGTTGATGAAGTGGACGAAGTGGAGGAAGTGGATGAAGTGGACGAAGTTGAGAAGTGGAGGAAGTGGAGGAAGTTGACGAAGTGGACGAAGTGGACGAAGTGGAGGAAGTGGACGAAGTTGACGAAGTGGACGAAGTGGACGAAGTGGACGACGTGGACGAAGTGGACGAAGTGGACGAAGTGGACGAAGTGGACGAAGTGGACGAAGTTGATGAAGTGGACGAAGTGAAGGAAGTGGAGAAGTGGAGGAATTGGACGAAGTGGAGGAAGTGGACGAAGTGGACGAAGTTGAGGAAGTGGACGAAGTTGACGAAGTGGACGAAGTGGACGAAGTGGACGAAGTTGACGAAGTGGACGAAGTTGACGAAGTGGAAGAAGTTGACGAAGTGGACGAAGTGGACGACGTTGACGAAGTTGATGAAGTGACGAAGTGGAGGAAGTGGATGAAGTGGACGAAGTTGACGAAGTGGAGGAAGTGGAGGAAGTTGACGAAGTGGAGGAAGTGGACGAAGTTGACGAAGTGGAGAAGTGGAGGAAGTGGAGGAAGTGGACGAAGGTTGACAAGTGACGAAGTGGACAAGTGGACGAAGTGGACGAAGTGGACGAAGTTGACGAAGTGGACGAAGTGGACGAAGTGGACGAAGTGGACGAAGTGGACGAAGTGGAAAAGTTGATGAAGTGGACGAAGTGAAGGAAGCGAAGAAATGGAGGAATTGGACGTGGAGGAAGTGGACGAAGTGGACGAAGTGGACGAAGTTGTGAAGTGGACGAAGTGGACGAAATGGACGAAGTGGACGAAGAGGACAAAGTGGACGAAGTTGACGAAGTGGACGACGTGAACGATGTTGACGAAGTGGAGGAAGTGGACGAAGTGGACAAAGTGGACGAAGTAGAGAAGTTGACGAAGTGGACGAAGTGGAGGAAGTGGACGAAGTGGACGAAGTTGATGAAGTGGAGGAAGTGGAGGAAGTGGTGGAAGTGGACGAAGTGAACGAAGTGGACGAAGTTGACGAAGTGGAGGAAGTGGAGGAAGTGGAGGAAGTGGAGGAAGTGGAGGAGGTCGAGGAAGTTGACGAAGTGGGCGAAGTGGACGAAGTGGAAAAAGTGGACGAAGTGGACGAAATGGTCGAAGTGGACGAAGTTGTCGAAGTGGATGAAGTGGACAAAGTGGACGAAGTTGATGATGTTGACGAAGTGGAGGAAGTGGAGGAAGTTGACGAAGTGGAGGAAGTGGAGGAAGTGGAGGAAGTGCATGAAGTTGATGAAGTGGAGGAAGTGGAGGAAGTGGACGAAGTTGACGAAGTGGACGTAGTGCAGGAAGTGGATGAAGTGGACGAAGATGACGAAGTGGACGAAGTTGACGAAGTGGACGAACTTGATGAAGTGGACGAAGTGGACGAACTGGACGAAGTGGACGAAGTGGACGAACTGGACGACGTTGAACGAAGTTGATGAAGTGAACCAAGTGGAGGAAGTGGATGAAATGGACGAAGGGGACGAAGTTGAGGAAGTGGACGAAGTTGACGAAGTGGACAAAGTGGACGAAGTTGACGAATGGGACGAAGTTGACGAAGTGGAAGAAGTTGACGAAGTGGACGAACTGGACGACGTTGAACGAAGTTGATGAAGTGAACCAAGTGGAGGAAGTGGATGAAATGGACGAAGTTGACGAAGTGGAGGAAGTTGACGAAGTGGAGGAAGTGGACGAAGTTGATGAAGTGGAGGAAGTGGAGGAAGTGGAGGAAGTGGACGGAGGTTGAGAAGTGAACGAAGTGGCCAAAGTGGACGAAGAGGATGAAGTGGACGAAGTGGACGAAGTTGACGAAGTGGACGAAGTGGACGAAGTGGACGAAGTGGACGAAGAGGACGAAGTGGACCAAGTTGATGAAGTGGACGAAGTGAAGGAAGTGAAGAAATGGAGGAATTGGACGTGGAGGAAGTGGACGAAGGGACGAAGTGGACGAGGTGGACGAAGGTTGTGAAGTGGACGAAATGGACGAAGTGGACGAAGAGGACAAAGTGGACGAAGTTGACGAAGTGGACGACGTGAACGAAGTTGACGAAGTGGAGGAAGTGGACGAAGTGGACAAAGTGGACGAAGTAGAGGAAGTTGACGATGTGGACGAAGTGGAGGAAGTGGACGAAGTTGATGAAGTGGAAGAAGTGGAGGAAGTGGTGGAAGTGGACGAAGTGAACGAAGTGGACGAATTTGACGAAGTGCAGGAAGTGGAGGAAGTGGGGGAAGTGGAGGAAGTGGAGGAGGTCGAGGAAGTTGACGAAGTGGGCGAAGTGGACGAAGTGGAAAAAGTGGACGAAGTGGACGAAATGGTCGAAGTGGACGAAGTTGTCGAAGTGGATGAAGTGGACAAAGTGGACGTAGTTGATGATGTTGACGAAGTGGAGGAAGTGGAGGAAGTTGACGAAGTGGAGGAAGTGGAGGAAGTGCATGAAGTTGATGAAGTGGAGGAAGTGGAGGAAGTGGACGAAGTTGACGAAGTGGACGTAGTGCAGGAAGTGGATGAAGTGGACGAAGTTGACGAAGTGGACGAAGTTGACGAAGTGGACGAACTTGATGAAGTGGACGAAGTTGACGAAGTGGACGAACTGGACAACGTGGAAGGAAGTTGAGGAGCTGAACGAAGTGGAGGAAGTGGATGAAGTGGACGAAGTTGACGAAGTGGAGGAAGTGGAGGAAGTAGACGAAGTGGACGATGTGGACGAAGTGGACGAAGTGGACGAAGTTAAGGAAGTGGACGAATTGGACGAAGTGGAGGAAGTGGAGGAAGTGGAGGAAGTGGAGGAAGTGGAGGAGGTCGAGGAAGTTGAGGAAGTTGACGAAGTGGGCGAAGTGGACGAAGTGGAAGAAGTGGAGGAAGTGGACGAAGTGGACGTAATGGTCGAAGTGGACGAAGTTGACGAAGTGGATGAAGTGGACAAAGTGGACGAAGTTGACGAAGTGGACGAAGTTGATGATGTTGACGAAGTGGAGGAAGTGGAGGAAGTTGACGAGATTGACGAAGTGGACGAAGTGGATGAAGTGGAGGAAGTGGAGGAAGTGCATGAAGTTGATGAAGTGGAGGAAGTGGACGAAGTTGAGAAGCGACAATTGGACGAAGTGGACGAAGTGGACGAAGTTGAGGAAGTGGACGAAGTGCAGGAAGTGGACGAAGTGGACGAAGTTGACGAAGTGGACGAAGTTGACGAAGTGGACGAAGTTGACGAAGTGGACGAAGTGGACGACGTGGACGAAGTTGATGAAGTGAACGAAGTGGAGGAAGTGGATGAAATGGACGAAGTTGACGAAGTGGAGGAAGTGGAGGAAGTAGACGAAGTGGACGAAGTGGACGAAGTTGAGGAAGTGGACGAAGTGGACGAAATTGAGGAAGTGGAGGAAGTGGAGGAAATGGAGGAAGTGGAGGAAATGGAGGAAGTGGAGGATGTGGAGGAAGTGGAGGATGTGGAGGAAGTGGAGGAAGTGGACTAAGTGGACGAAGTTGTCGAAGTGGACGAAGTGGACGACGTTGACGAAGTGGACAAATTGACGAAGTGGACGAAGTTGACGAAGTGGACGAAGTGGACGAAATGGACGAAGTGGATGACGTGAACGAAGTTGACGAAGTGGAGGAAGTGGAGGAAGTTGACGAAGTGGACGAAGTGGAGGAAGTGGACGAAGTCGACGAAGTGGAGGAAGTGGACGAAGTCGACGAAGTTGATGAAGTGGAGGAAGTGGAGGAAGTGAAGGAAGTGGACGAAGTTGAGAAGTGAACGAAGTGGACGAAGTGGACGAAGAGGATGAAGTGGACGAAGTTGACGAAGTGGACGAAGTTGACGAAGTGGACGAAGTGGACGAGGTGGACGAAGTGGACGAAGTGGACGAAGTGGACGAAGTGGACCAAGTTGATGAAGTGGACGAAGTGAAGGAAGTGGAAGAAATGGAGGAAGTGGAGGAAGTTGACGAAGTGGACCAAGTGGAGGAAGTGGACGAAGTTTACGAAGTAGACGAAGTGGACGAAGTGGACGAAGTTGATAAAGTGGAGGAAGTGGAGGAAGTGGACGAAGGTTGAGAAGTGAACGAAGTGGACAAAGTGGACGAAGAGGATGAAGTGGATGAAGTTGACGAAGTGGACGAAGTGGACGAAGTGGATGAAGTTGAGGAAGTGGACGAAGTGGACGAAATGGGGAAGTGGAGGAAGTGGAAAAGTGGACGAAATAGTCGAAGTGGACAAAGTTGTCGAAGTGGATGAAGTGAACAAAGTGGACGAAGTTAACAAGTGGACGAAGTTGATGCTGTTGACGAAGTGGAGGAAGTGGAGGAAGTTGACGAAGTGGAGGAAGTGGAGGAAGTGGAGGAAGTGCATGAAGTTGATGAAGTGGAGGAAGTGGACGAAGGTTGAGAAGTGAACGAAGTGAACGAATTGGACGAAGTGGACGAAGTGGAGGAAGTGGACGAAGTGGACGAAGTTGACGAAGTGGACGAAGTGCAGGAAGTAGACGTAGTGGACGAAGTTGACAAAGTGGACGAAGTTGACGAAGTGGACAAAGTGGACGAAGTGGACGAAGTTGACGAAGTGGACGAAGTTGACGAAGTGGACGAACTTGACGATGTGGAACGAAGTTGATGAAGTGAACGAACTGGAGGAAGTGGATGAAATGGACGAAGTTGACGAAGTGGAGGAAGTGAAGGAAGTAGACGAAGTGGACGAAGTGGAGGAAGTTGAGGAAGTGGACGAAGTGGACGAAATGGAGGAAGTGGAGGAAGTGGAGGAAGTGGAGGATGTGGAGGAAGTGGAGGATATGGACGAAGTGGAGGAAGTGGACTAAGTGGATGAAGTTGGACGAAGTGGACGAAGTTGACGAAGTGGACGAAGTGGACGAAGTGGACGAAGTGGACGAAGTGGACGAAGTTGACGAAGTGGACGAAGTTGACGAAGTTGACAAACTGGACGACGTGGAACGAAGTTGATGAAGTGAACGAAGTGGAGGAAGTGGATGAAATGGACAAAGTTGACGAAGTGGAGAAAGTGGAGGAAGTAGACGAAGTGGACGAAGTATAGGACGTGGAGGAAGTGGACGAAATGGAGGAAGTGGAGGAAGTGGAGGAAGTGGACGAAGTGGAGGAAGTGGAGGAAGTGGACGAAGCGGACGAAGTGGACGAAGTGGACGAAGAGGACGAAGTCGACCAAGTTGATGAAGTGGAAGAAGTGAAGGAAGTGGAAGAAATGGAGGAAGTGGAGGAAGTTGACGAAGTGGACCAAGTGGACGAAGTGGAGGAAGTGGACGAAGTTTACGAAGTGGACGAAGTGGACGAAGTTGATGAAGTGGAGGAAGTGGACGAAGGTTGAGAAGTGAACGAAGTGGACAAAGTGGACGAAGAGGATGAAGTGGACGAAGTTGAAGAAGTGGATGAAGTTGACGAAGTGGAGGAAGTGGACGAAGTGGATGAAGTTGAGGAAGTGGACGAAATGGAGGAAGTGGAGGAAGTGGAGGAAGTGGAGGAAGTGGAAAAAGTGGACGAAATAGTCGAAGTGGACAAAGTTGTCGAAGTGGATGAAGTGAACAAAGTGGACGAAGTTAACGAAGTGGACGAAGTTGACGAAGTGGAGGAAGTGGAGGAAGTGGAGGAAGTTGACGAAGTGGAGGAAGTGGAGGAAGTGAAGGAAGTGCATGAAGTTGATGAAGTGGAGGAAGTGGACGAAGGTTGAGAAGTGAACGAAGTGAACGAATTGGACGAAGTGGACGAAGTGGAGGAAGTGGAGGAAGTGGACGAAGTTGACGAAGTGGACGTAGTGCAGGAAGTGGACGTAGTGGACGAAGTTGACAAAGTGGACGAAGTTGACGAAGTGGACGAAGTGGACGAAGTTGACGTAGTGGACGATGTTGACGAAGTGGACGAACTTGACGAAGTGGACAAACTTGACGATGTGGAACGAAGTTGATGAAGTGAACGAACTAGAGGAAGTGGATGAAATGGACGAAGTTGACGAAGTGGAGGAAGTGGAGGAAGTAGACGAAGTGGACGAAGTGGAGGAAGTTGAGGAAGTGGACGAAGTGGACGAAATGGAGGAAGTAGAGGAAGTGGAGGAAGTGAAGGATGTGGAGGAAGTGGAGGATATGGACGAAGTGGAGGAAGTGGACTAGGTGGACGAAGTTGGACGAAGTTGGACGAAGTGGACGAAGTTGACGAAGTGGACGAAGTTGACGAAGTTGACGAACTGGACGACGTGGAACGAAGTTGATGAAGTGAACGAAGTGGAGGAAGGGGATGAAATGCACGAAGTTGACGAAGTGGAGGAAGTGGAGGAAGTAGACGAAGTGGACGAAGTGGACGTAGTGGACGTAGTGGACGAAGTGGACGAAGTGGAGGAAGTGGAGGAAGTGGACGAAGTGGACGAAATGGAGGAAGTGGAGGAAGTGGAGGAAGTGGAGGAAGTGGAGGAAGTGGAGGATGTGGAGGAAGTGGAGGATGTCGAGGAAGTGGAGGAAGTTGACTAAGTGGACGAAGTTGTCGAAGTGCACGAAGTGGAGGATGTGGAAGAAGTGGAGGAAGTGGACTAACTGGATGAAGTGGACGAAGTTGACGAAGTGGACGAAGTGGACGAAATGGACGAAGTGGATGACGTGAACGAAGTTGACGAAGTGGAGGAAGTGGAGGAAGTTGACGAAGTGGACGAAGTTGATGAAGTGGAGGAAGTGGAGGAAGTGGACGAAGGTTGAGAAGTGAACGCAGTGGACAAAGAGGACAAAGAGTATGAAGTTGACGAAGTCGACGAAGTGGACGAAGTGGATGAAGTGGACGAAGAGGACGAAGTGGACCAAGTTGATGAAGTGGACGAAGTGAAGGAAGTGGAAGGAATGGAGGAATTGGACGAAGTGAGGAAGTGGACGAAGGGTACGAGGTGGACGAAGGTTGAGAAGTGGACAAAGTGGACGAAGTGGACGAAGACGACGAAGTGGACAAAGTTGACGAAGTGGACGAAGTGGACGACATCAACGAAGTTGACGAAGTGGAGGAAGTTGACGAAGTGGACGAAGTGGACAAAGTGGACGAAGTAGAGGAAGTTGACGATGTGGACGAAGTGGAGGAAGTGGACGAAGTGGACGAAGTTGATGAAGTAGAGGAAGTGAAGGAAGTGGTGGAAGTGGACGAATTGAACGAAGTCGACGAATTGGACGAAGTGGAGGAAGTGGAGGAAGTGGAGGAAGCGGAGGAAGTGGAGAAGGTCGAGGAAGTTGAGGAAGTTGACGAAGTAGGCGAAGTGGACGAAGTGGAAAAGTGGACGAAGTGGACGAAATGGTCGAAGTGGACGAAGTTGTCGAAGTGGATGAAGTTGTCGAAGTGGATGAAGTGGACAAAGTGGACGAAGTTAACGAAGTGGACGAAGTTGATGATGTTGACGAAGTGGAGGAAGTGGAGGAAGTGGAGGAAGTTGACGACATTGAGAAAGTGGACGAAGTGGACAAAGTGGAGGAAGTGGAGGAAGTGGAGGAAGTGCATGAAGTTGATGAAGTGGAGGAAGTGGAAGAAGTGGACGAAGGTTGAGAAGTGAACGAATTGGACTAAGTGGAGGAAGTGGACGAAGTTGACGAAGTGGACGAAGTGCAGGAAGTGGACGAAGTGGACGAAGTTGACGAAGTGGACGAAGTTTGCGAAGTGGACGAAGTTGACGAAGTGGACGAAGTGGACGAAGTTGACGAAGTGGACGAACTGGACGACGTGGAACGAAGTTGATGAAGTGAACGAAGTGGAGGAAGTGGATGAAATGGACGAAGCTGACGAAGTGGAGGAAGTGAAGGAAGTGGACGAAGTTGAGGAAGTGGACGAAGTGCACGAAATGGAGGAAGTGGAGGAAGTGGAGGAAGTGCAGGAAGTGGAAAAAGTGGACGAAGTGGACGAAATGGTCGAAGTGGACGAAGTTGTCGAAGTGGATGAAGTGAACAAAGTGGACGAAGTTAACGAAGTGGACGAAGTTGATGATGTTGACGAAGTGGAGGAAGTGGAGGAAGTGGAGGAAGTGCATAAAGTTGATGAAGTGGAGGAAGTGGAGGAAGTGGACGAAGGTTGAGAAGTGAACGAAGTGAACGAATTGGACGAAGTGGACGAAGTGGAGGAAGTGGACGAAGTTGACGAAGTGGACGAAGTGGACGAAGTGCAGAAAGTTGACGAGGTGGACGAAGTTGACGAAGTGGACGAACTGGACGACGTGGAACGAAGTTGAGGAAGTGAACGAAGTGGAGGAAGTAGATGAAATGGACGAAGTTGACGAAGTGGAGGAAGTGGAGGAAGTAGACGAAGTGGACGAAGTGGACGAAGTTGAGGAAGTGGACGAAGTGGACGAAATGGAGGCAGTGGAGGAAGTGGAGGATGTGGAGGAAGTGGAGGATGTGGAGGAAGTTGAGGAAGTGGACTAAGTGGACGAAGTTGTCGAAGTGCACGAAGTGGAGGAAGTGGACTAACTGGACGAAGTGGACGAAGTTGACGAAGTGGACGAAGTTGACGAAGTGGACGAAGTGGACGAAATGGACGAAGTGGATGACGTGAACGAAGTTGACGAAGTGGAGGAAGTGGAGGAAGTTGACGAAGTGGACCAAGTGGACGAAGTGGAGGAAGTTGACGAAGTCGACGAAGTGGAGGAAGTGGACGAAGTGGACGAAGTTGATGAAGTGGATGATGTCGACGAAGGTTGAGAAGTGAACGAAGTGGACAAAGTGGACGAAGAGGATGAAGTGGACGAAGTTGACGAAGTGGACGAAGTGGAGGAAGTGGACGAAGAGGACGAAGTGGACCAAGTTGATGAAGTGGACGAAGTGAAGGAAGTGGAAGAAATGGAGGAATTGGACGAAGTGGAGGAAGTGGACGAAGGGGACGAAGTGAACGAGGTGGAGGAGGGTTGAGAAGTGGACGAAGTGGACGAAATGGACGAAGTGGACGAAGAGGACGAAGTGGACGAAGTTGACGAAGTGGACGAACTTGACGAAGTGGACGAAGAGGACGAAGAGGACGAGGTGGACGAAGTTGACGAAGTGGACGAAGTTGACGAAGTGGACGAAGTGGACGACGTGAACGAAGTTGACGAAGTGGAGGAAGTGGAGGAAGTTGACGAAGTGGACCAAGTGGACGAAGTGGAGGAAGTGGACGAAGTTGACGAAGTAGACGAAGTGGAGGAAGTGGACGAAGTTGATGAAGTGGAGGAAGTGGATGAATTGGACGAAGTGGACAAAGTGGAGGAAGTGGAGGAAGTATACGAAGTGGACGAAGTCCAAGAAGTGGAAGAAGTGGACGAAGTAGACGAAGGCTGAGAAGTTGACGAAGTGGAGGAAGTGATCGAAGTGGAGGATGTGCAGGGAGTGGACGAAGTGGATGAAGTGGACGAAGTGGACGAAGTTGAGGAAATGCACGAAGTGGACAAAGTTGAAAAAGTGGACAAAGTTGATGAAGTGGACGAAGTGGACGAAGTGGAGGAAGTGGAGGAAGTTGACGAAGTGGACGAAGTGGACAAAGTGGACGAAGTGGAGGAAGTTGACGATGTGGACGAAGTGGAGGAAGTGGAGGAAGTGGACGAGGTGGAGGAAGTAGACGAAGTGGACGAATTGGACGAAGTGGAGGAAGTGGAGGAAGTGGAGGAAGTGGAGGAAGTGGAGGAGGTCGAGGAAGTTGAGGAAGTTGACGAAGTGGACGAAGTTGACGAAGTGGAAAAAGTGGAAAAAGTGGATGAAGTGGACGAAGTGGACGAAGTTGTCGAAGTGGACGAAGTTGACGATGTTGACGAAGTGGAGGAGGTGGAGGAACTTGACAAATTTGACGAAGTGGACAAAGTGTAGGTAGTGGACAAAGTGGAGGAACTACATGAAGTTGATGAAGTGGACGAAGTGGAGGAAGTGGACAAAGGTTGAGAAGTGAACGAAGTGGAGGAAGTGGAGGAAGTGGAGGAAGTGATGGAAGTGGAGGAAGTGGAGGAAGTTCACGAAGTTGACGAAGTGGACGAAGTGGACGAAGTGGAAGAAGTGGACGAAATGGACGAAGTGGACGAACTGGAAGAAGTGGACGAACTGGACGAAGTTGACCAAGCGGACGAAGTTCATGGAGTTGACGAAGTTGACAAAGTGGAGGAAGTGGACGAAGTGGAGGAAGTGGAGGAAGTGGACGAACGAAACGAAGGGGACGAAGGGGACGAAGGGGACGAAGGCGACGAAGGGGACGAAGGGGACGAAGGGGACGAAGCGGACAAAGGGGACGAAGGTTGAGAAGTGGACGAAGTTGACGAAGTGGACGAAGAGGACGAAGTGGAAGAAGTTGACATAGTGGACGAACTGGAAGAAGTAGACGAACCGGACGAAGTGGAGCAAGTGGACGAAGTTCACGGAGTTGACGAAGTTGACAAAGTGGACGAAGTGGACGAAGTGGAGGAAGTTGACGAAGTGGACGATGTGGACGAAGTGGACGAAGTGGACGAAGTTGAGGAAGTGGAGGAAGTGGACGAAATGGAGGAAGTGGAGGAAGTGGAGGAAGTGGAGGATGTGGAGGAAGTGGAGGATGTGGAGGAAGTGGAGGAAGTGGACTAAGTGGACGAAGGGTGAGAAGTGGACGAAGTGGACGATGAGGACGAAGTTGACAAAGTGGACGAAGTTGACGAAGTGGACGAAGTGGACGAAGTGGAAGAAGTGGAAGAAGTGGACGAAGTAGACGAAGGTTTGGAAGTGGACGAAGTGGAGGATGTGGAGGAAGTAGAGTGATGGACAATTTTATGAACACCAAAATATGATGTCACAAACTTGTTTTTCAATCGGCAAGTATGACCGAATCGTTCAAGTAATAAACTTGGTAAGACCAAGTATCGTTCTTCCCAAAGGACTCACGGCCTAGTTTAGTTATGTGGTTTCTTGATTAGCTAAGACTTACAGACGAAATATTTGGAGTTTAATATGCAAGACAGAAAATAAACATGTATGCATGAAGTTTTGATCAATGGCAGAAAGCAAAAGATAAACACTTTCAATGATATTAATGTATGAATATGTTGTTGGGGGTCAATTTCATCTTATCCACTCTCATATATTTTAGGAATTCAACATTCAAATCATCATTGTTAATGCCACTCTCTAAAGTACCTTTCTAGAAGGTTTCTCCCTAATCACGAGTTCATACAATTCCTAGCATTCCTAATGATCAGTTCATAAGTGCAGGAGCTTAACGACAACCAATATCATATTGGGAGAAATTCCCCGGATCTAGACTTCCCCGTACGTGCCCGTATCGACAAAACCAATAATCATGCATCGAATGAGTTAAACAATGCAAGCATTAAGCAAAGAGGAAAAACCCTAACTAATGATGAAAGAAAGCATAAGTCTTAATTAAAAGATGTAAAAACAGATTCCATATATGAGAGTTTCACAAGATTACATTGATTCCCCAACAAACATACAGAGTTTAGTTCACCATATTCATGGTGAACCTAGATGAATTACAATGAAAGAATGAAAGAATAAACCCTAAAAAGGTGAAGAGGAAGCCTCAGCATCCAAGATCCTCCTTCAAAGGGGTGGAAGAGAGAGTGTTTGCTTCGTTCCAGCCAAAGATACCTAACCCTAGGAAACCCTAAAGCTTAAATACCATTCGTAAATTACAAAAAATTAGGTCCAAGCCCATTAAAGTGCCGCTCAGCGGTAAAATACCGCTCAGCGGTAAGTGCGTGTCTTGCTTTCTCCCCTCAGCGGCCATTTTGCCCCTCAGCGGATCTCCCGTGAGTGCCTGAGTGCCGCTCAGCGGTAAACTGCCGCTGAGCGGTGACTTCGGCTTCTCCTTTTGCACTTTTTGATGTCTTTTCTGATTTCATCTCTCTCCTTCTTCACTTCTTTTACCAAATTCACCTTAAAACCTGCACAAAAACACTAAAATCAAGCATAAACCTGTCCAGCTCTCTTATTTCTAAAAATATGAAGAAAAGCATGATTTCAAGCTAGTTTCTAAGTGTAAAGGTTGCTTTTAGTGTCAATTTTAATCATAAAAATAACAGTTTTTCAACGGTTATCACAACCCCAAACTTAAAACTTTGCTTGTCCTCAAGCAAATAAGATGTAACTCAATCTTCAACCAATTCATATGATGGTTCACTTCATTCAAAAATCTTCTTTTCAATGATAAGTAAAAATATCAATCAAACTTATGATCAAGATTTCAATCAAGATGTGCACATGCTTTAATGTTCACAAAGTCATTTAAATTTCAACAAATGCTATTTTTCATGAATGATCAATCAATTAAGCATGGATATTCATGTGCTAATGGAATATTTCCTCACTAGGTAAAGTGTTTCACTCACACAAAAGTGTATAAGAGGTAATCACTCATTCACTCTACTATCACAATGTTACATGAATCAACTTTGCCTTTCATTTTACCACAATCAAAAACATTCACAAGCATGCATCATCACAAGGACTTTTCTATGGCTTATAATGTGGCTAGGCTAACAAGAAAATTGGTTTTTCTGGATCACAAAACCCTTGAGTTAAGAGAATCATACAACACAATCATCTTATTCTTTCCCAACTTTCTTTTGCCTTTGCATTGAGCTTTGCTTCTTTTTCTTTTCTTTTCTTTTTCTTTGCATATTCTTACTTTTTTAGCTCTTAGCTCAATGCTTTTCATGTTTTCCCAACAACCCCAAACTTGAACATTTAACAATACCACACAAGATCTTCTACTTAACTCAAGGTAAAGATTTTTCAATCAAAGGTTTCAGTGTATGTTCAAGGCTAAGGGTTCAAAAGGATTGAACACAAAGTGTTCTCTTTTAGTGGGCTAATTTTTACAAATTTGGCCAATAAAAAGGTTTCCAACAAACGGCCTTGATCATATGATGCAAAACAAGCAATTGATTCAATCATAGAAAACCTGGGCAAAACCATTCATGCTTTCAAAGTAATAACATTCAACAATAACAACTCTGGAGCTCAAAATCTCACATATAAGCTCATTCACATTTGACATACACATCCTGCTTAATTTCACAATCACAATCATGATATCATGCATTTGTTCACAAAGCTTGTGAATCACCTGTATAAGCATTTTAATGTGCACATCATCTCAACATCAATTAATCATAAGCATCATTCAGCATTACTTATCACACAATCACAGTTAATAGCAAACCATCACAAGAAACCAGGTTTCAAATAGAGTACATCAAACCCTAATCTAAAAACAAAAACAAATAAGTTCAGAAAACTTAAACCACAAAAGCATAATCATATGATAGCATTTATCAGTAAATGCTATCTCAGCTCCTCATCAGTCTGAGCTGTCCTCTGTATCTTCTTCTTCTTCCTCATCTTCAGCATCTTCAAATGCATCATCATCATCAACTTCATCTTCTTCCATCTCTCTAGCCGAAGCTTCAGCTGCTCCAGCCCCTCCTCCATGCACTGGCTCCTCTGGCCAAGCTACCACATTATGGAATTCATCCATAGTCCACCTGTGGGCTGGAGGTGTATCATACATCCCCACAATCATCTCAGCAGTGGCCACCTGCCCTCTGTGAATGGACTGCAACTGAGCACCTATAAGAGACATATACATGTCCCTCATCTGGAATGGTTCTGCTTCATGTGTATCAGCAGATGTCTGGCTCTGTGCTGGCCCTCTCTCTCTACGAGTCCGGCGTGGTGGAACTGGCTGAGCTGCATCATCACCTCCACAGTACTGTCTATAATAGGCCTCATCAATAGCTTTTCTTGGCCTCTCAAATGGTGGAACAGAAGTGTCCACCCCAGCTAGCTTGCAAAGGTGAGTGATCAAAGAAGGATGTCCTAATGGTGCTTTGTTGTTTGAGGTGTTAGCACATACACTAATTTCATCAGCTATCACCTGGCCAATATTAACATTTAAATTTCTGATAGCACAGTAGATGAATAGTGCCCTGCTGAGAGTAATATCTGACACATGTGAACATGGCTGAATGTTGGCATGAGAAAACGCCATCCAATACTTTGCAAGAGGTGTCAGATCTGTTCTCCTAATGTTAACCACTGAGCCAGATCTATTCCTTTGAAAGTGTCCTCCAGATATACACAGTACTCTCTCCACATCCTCATAATCAGTACCTTCTTCCATCCAAAGAGCAAACTGGCATTGCTCACCAGCCCACACAGTATCCAGGAAGTTATTGATAGAATCAGGATCATACCTGATAGCATGGCCTCTGACATAACCCAAATAATTCTCAGCTGGATAATCACCAATCTTCTTTGCATTGGTATAAAATTCCTTTACCACAGCTATGTTGGCAGGTGCAGGATAAGTGGCTAGCTTTCCCCAATCATTCCCTAACACTTGCTCTCCAAATTGAGGAGCAAAGTTAGGTATCATTCCAACCTTTCTCTCCATCAGAAGTCTCCTGTCCTGAACCACCCTAAAGTGCTTCTCATGTTTCCTAGAAAGGAACCTGCTAGATTGGGGTTGCTCTGGTTCCTTTTCCTTTCTCTTGGTTGCCATGGTTTTCAATCTTTTTCCTGATGAGGATGCCATTCCTACATTCAGAACACAAACAAAACCACAGAACATGATGTTAATCATTAGTAAAACACAGAACACAACTCCTTTCGAAGCTAAACCACCGCTGAGGGCCAGAATTCCCCCTCAGCGCCACCAGTACCACATTCCAGATCACAAAAAACCAGAAAAATCAAATCTGGCAGAGTGCCGCTCAGCGGCAGTTTACCCCTCAGCGGTAACTCTGCAGATTTTTGAAAAACCTATTTTAAAGCTTTCCTAACTCCACCCAAATGCAATTTTCAGTTTTCCAGTTCATAATCATGCAGTTTAATCGGTTCAAACATCAAATATATCATCAAATCATGCAAAGAAATCAAAACCCCTAAATCTTCATGCTTTGACAATCATATTCAAAATCAAAAACCCTAGAATGAACAAAATGCATGTTACTTACTTGGGTGGAGATACTAAATGCAATGAGAATGCTTCCAAGCTAGAATGCTTTCTTCCAACCCCAAACTTTGATGGCACACTAGTGAAAAAGTGAGTGGAAGAGAAATTTTCTTAAGAGGGAAGAGTGAAAAGATGTGGAAAACCTTGGAGACGGTATGTGGGAGTGTTTGTGCAGAGAAAAATCTGAAAGTGTGAAAGAATACGCAGCTTAGGGTTTAAAAATACCCTAATGGGCTCGGGTCCCGCTAAGGGGAACTAAAACCCAATCTGCGAGAGTACCGCTCAGCGGTAAAGTACCGCTCAGCGGCACTTTCGTGATGTGTTCTTCTCCTTCTTTTCTTAACCTACGTGCCTCCTAGACATGCCCCTCACTGGCTCCCTGCAATTCAATGTTCAAAATGCTTATGCAAACCCTAACTAAAACAAATCAACAAAAGTATTCAATCAACTGGGTTGCCTCCCAGGTAGCGCTTGTTTAACGTCACGAGCCTGACCCAAAATTCACCAACACCCTCAGTAGGTGCAAAATTTTCTTACCAACACCCATCAGTAGGTGTTACAGCCATTGTATCCTTCAGTAGATACTTAACCACCTAGCATCCTTCAGTAGATGCTATATCCAACAAAATAAATACAAAAATAATGTTCACAAATTAAAAATTACAAAACCAAATCAAAAGTTTTTAAATTCACTGGGTTGCCTCCCAGCAAGCGCTCTTTTAATGTCATTAGCTTGACCCAATAAAGTTCAAGTTCCATCTTCTTTATAGTTGATGTTGTCTTTCCACCAACTCCTCAGCTGTTTCCTTTGAACTGTTTTGGTTCTTCTAGAATATGGAGACTCTATCTCTATCATCTCCTTCTCTTTAAAGCCCTTCACAACCCACAACTTGTTCTTGATTCTAACAGGTGTGCCAAGTTGGAGTCTTCTTTTCTTCCAGTCTCTAAGAATTTCTTCTCCTCTTCCAATCTCTTCTTCCTGAAGTACCTGAAACAACAAACAATGGTTACATGAAACCTCAAGATTTTCATCTTTACGGCTAGTCATGGGTGCATCTCGAAATGCAGCTTTATAACTAGCTTCTTCCTCCTTTGCTTGCGTCTCATCTTTGAAGACATCTACCACCACTCTCTCCTCTTTGTCCCGGAGTACCACTATACCTTCATTTACATCTATGATAGCCCTGGCAAGATTTTCATCTTTACGGCTAGTCATGGGTGCATCTCGAAATGCAGCTTTATAACTAGCTTCTTCCTCCTTTGCTTGCGTCTCATCTTTGAAGACATCTACCACCACTCTCTCCTCTCTGTCCCGGAGTACCACTATACCTTCATTTACATCTATGATAGCCCTGGCCGTTTTCATAAACGGTCTTCCAAGTATGATAGGTATCTTCTCGGTCTCCATCTTCATCACCACAAAGTCTGCCAAGAACTGAAGTTTGCCAACACAAACTATAATGTCCTCTACAATCCCACATGGCTCCTTTGAAGATCCATCGGCCATTACTATTTTAACCTTTGCAGGTTTCACTTTAACATTGCCGATTTGCTCCAGTAAAGAATAAGGCATCAAGTTAACACTTGAACCTAAATCAAGAAGAGCTTTCTTTACCTTTTTCTTCCCTATAGTACAAGGGATAGAAAAACTGCCTGGATCTGATGCTTTAGGAGGGAATGACTCTTTCTTAATAGTTATACACTCTTTTACCTCATCATCTCTACGTCTCTTCTTTATAGAGATTTCTTCATCAGATTTTGTGTAAACTGCAATTTTCTGTAGAATCTGTTCCCAAGGTGCTTCATTATCCACCATTCTGAATAATTCTGTGAAGTCCATTTGTTTCTCTTGATTTATTGGAAAAGGAAAAGTGTTTTTGCTCTCTATTTCTCTTCTTTCTTCTGTTTCTCTTTCTTCTAACTCAATTGTCTCTTCATTCACACTCTTTACCACTTTGCACTCTTCTCTGGGGTTAACCTCAGTATTAGCCCCAAAATTTCTGTTTGGTCTTTCTTCCAATTGCTTAGTAATCTGACCCATTTGAATCTCCAAATTCTTTATAGCAGCTTCAGTGCTCTTTTGAGAAGATTCAGTTTTCTGTATGAATTGCTGAAGAGTTTCTTCCAACCTTGTTGATCTTTCATTAAGCATAGATAATTGTTGCCAAAAGGTTGGTTGCTGCTGCTGCTTATTATATTGATTTGCTTGCCTAGTTTGTCCTTGACTAATGCTTGGATGTGGTTTCCACCCTTGATTGTAATTCCCTTGACGGTATGGAAATTGATTAGCCATGAAATTAACATCCTCCACGGCTTCCACTGGAAAAGCACATTGACCATTGATATGATCACCTCCACATAATTCGCACAACTGGGTTTGTACCTGTGCAGCAGTTTTCAACTCTTTAGGTAATTGTGCAAGAGTTTTAGTCAGAGTCTCCAGCTGTTGAGTCAGAATTTTATTTTGAGCTAGCAAGGCATCATGTGTCTGTAATTGGAGAACCCCTTTTTGTTGCATAGGAGCTCCTCTCTCACTGTGCAGCTCATTATCACTAGTAGCCATGTTTTCTATAATTTCTGTGGCTTCCTCTGGAGTTTTCCATTTAATATTGCCTCCTGCTGAGGCATCAAGCATCATCTTGGTTTGTGAACCAAGCCCTCCAAGGAAAGTTAGGACTACTTCTTGTTCTTCAAAACCATGCGTGGGTGTTTTTCTTAGCAGACTTTTGTATCTATCCCATGCATGCCCCAGTGATTCTTCCATGCCCTGCTTAAATGAAGATATCTCTTGCTTGCCTTTTGTCACCTTTGATTGTGGAAAGTACTTGTTCAAAAACTTTGTTACCACTGCTTCCCACTCTGTGAAACTTCCTTCTGGAAAAGAATTCAACCAAAGCTTAGCATTGCCTCCCAATGAGAAAGGAAACAAACTAAGTTTGATCGCTTCGTCTGGCACCCCATTGATTTTGACTGTGTTGCAAATTTCATTAAATGTAGTAAGGTGCTCATATGGGCTTTCATGAGATAACCCATTAAATTGATTGCTCTTTACCAGTTGGATCAGTGCTGGTTTGACCTCCATGTTAGCTGCATTGACTCTAGGTCTAGCTATGCTGTTAAAGTGCTGAGGTCCAGCTATATTGGTGTAATCAGCAAGAGTTCTTCTGATATTATTGTTCTCCATATTTTCTGTGCTATTGTCAGAACCTTGTGGTGATGGTTGCAATAGAGTTTCCGGAGGAGGGAAAAGTTCTCTAGATGTTCTGATTCTTCTCCTCCGTCTACTGTCTTCTAATCCTTCAAGCAGAGGTTCTGTTGTTTTCTTGCTCCTAGTTCGAATTGTCTCCTGCATACACAAGAACACAAAACCCTAGAAAAGATTTGGTTAGCACAAAAAGATATAAGAGAAGATATAAGATCCAGAAAATAAAAACAGAAAACAGAAAACAGAAAATAGAAAACAGATAAAATAAAATAAATAAAATCAAATAAAATACAAACTGAAAAATATAAACAGAAAAATAAAATAAAATAAAAAAAATTCGAAATTTAAATTAAAAATAAAAAAATAAGTCAAAGATAATCAATAATCACACAAATTAACCAGTTAAACCACGAGTCCCCGGCAACGGCGCCAAAAACTTGATGGACAATTTATGAACACCAAAATATGATGTCACAAACTTGTTTTTCAATCGGCAAGTATGACCGAATCGTTCAAGTAATAAACTTGGTAAGACCAAGTATCGTTCTTCCCAAAGGACTCACGGCCTAGTTTAGTTATGTGGTTTCTTGATTAGCTAAGACTTACAGACGAAATATTTGGAGTTTAATATGCAAGACAGAAAATAAACATGTATGCATGAAGTTTTGATCAATGGCAGAAAGCAAAAGATAAACACTTTCAATGATATTAATGTATGAATATGTTGTTGGGGGTCAATTTCATCTTATCCACTCTCATATATTTTAGGAATTCAACATTCAAATCATCATTGTTAATGCCACTCTCTAAAGTACCTTTCTAGAAGGCTTCTCCCTAATCACGAGTTCATACAATTCCTAGCATTCCTAATGATCAGTTCATAAGTGCAGGAGCTTAACGACAACCAATATCATATTGGGAGAAATTCCCCGGATCTAGACTTCCCCGTACGTGCCCGTATCGACAAAACCAATAATCATGCATCGAATGAGTTAAACAATGCAAGCATTAAGCAAAGAGGAAAAACCCTAACTAATGATGAAAGAAAGCATAAGTCTTAATTAAAAGATGTAAAAACATATTCCATATATGAGAGTTTCACAAGATTACATTGATTCCCCAACAAACATACAGAGTTTAGTTCACCATATTCATGGTGAACCTAGATGAATTACAATGAAAGAATGAAAGAATAAACCCTAAAAAGGTGAAGAGGAAGCCTCAGCATCCAAGATCCTCCTTCAAAGGGGTGGAAGAGAGAGTGTTTGCTTCGTTCCAGCCAAAGATACCTAACCCTAGGAAACCCTAAAGCATAAATACCATTCGTAAATTACAAAAAATTAGGTCCAAGCCCATTAAAGTGCCGCTCAGCGGTAAAATACCGCTCAGCGGTAAGTGCGTGTCTTGCTTTCTCCCCTCAGCGGCCATTTTGCCCCTCAGCGGATCTCCCGTGAGTGCCTGAGTGCCGCTCAGCGGTAAACTGCCGCTGAGCGGTGACTTCGGCTTCTCCTTTTGCACTTTTTGATGTCTTTTCTGATTTCATCTCTCTCCTTCTTCACTTCTTTTACCAAATTCACCTTAAAACCTGCACAAAAACACTGAAATCAAGCATAAACCTGTCCAGCTCTCTTATTTCTAAAAATATGAAGAAAAGCATGATTTCAAGCTAGTTTCTAAGTGTAAAGGTTGCTTTTAGTGTCAATTTTAATCATAAAAATAATAGTTTTTCAACTGTTATCATAGAGGAAGGGGACTAAGTGGAGGAAGGGGACTAAGTGGAGGAAGTGGAGGAAGTGGACGAAGTTGACGACTTGAACGAAGTGGACGAAGTTGAGGAAGTGGACGAAGTGAAAGATGAGGAGGAAGTGGAGGAAGTGGACGAAGTCGATGAAATGGACGAAGGGGACGAAGTGGACGAAGAGGACGAAGTGGACGAAGTTGACGAAGTGGAAGAAGTGGACAAAGTAGACGAAGGATGAGAAGTGGACGAAGTGGACTAAGTGGACGAAGTGGTCAAAGTGGACGAAGTGGAGGAAATGGAGGAAGTGGAGGATGTGGACGAAGTGGAGGAAGTGGACTAAGTGGACGAAGTTGACTAAGTGGACGAAGTTGACGAAGTGGACGAAGTGGAGGAAGTGGACGAAGTGGACAAAGTGGAGGATGTGGAGGAAGTGGAGGAAGTGGAGGAAGTGGACTAAGTAGACGAAGTTAACAAAGTGGACGAAGTTGACAAGTTGACGAAGTGGACGAAGTGGACGAAGTGGACGAAGTGGACGACTTGAACGAAGTTGACGAAGTGGACGAAGTGGATGAAGTGGACGACGTGAACGAAGTTGACGAAGTGGACGAAGTTGAACAAGTGGAGGAAGTGGAGGAAGTGGACGAAGTGGACTAAGTAGACGAAGTGGACGAAGTTCACGAAGTGGACAAAGTGGACGAAGTGGAGGTTGTGGAGGAAGTGGAGGAAGTGGAGGAAGTGGACGAAGTGAACGAAGTGGACGAAGTGGACGAAGTGGACGAAGTGGAGGAAATGGAAGAAGTGGAGTAATTGGACGTAGTGGAGGAAGTGGACGAAGTGGACGAAGGGGACGAAGTGGACGAAGGTTGATAAGTGGACGAAGTGGACGAAGAGGACGAAGTGGACGAAGTGGACGAAGTGGACGAAGTTGACGAAGTGGACGAAGTGGAAAAAGTGGAAGAAGTCGACGAAGTAGACGAAGGTTGAGAAGTGGAGGAAGTGGAGGATGTGGAGGAAGTTGAGGAAGTGGACTAAGTGGACGAAGTGGACGAAGTTGACGAAGTGGACGACGTGAACGAAGTTGACGAAGTGGACGAAGTGGAGGAAGTGGATGAAGGGGACGAAGTGGATGAAGTGGAGGAAGTGGAGGAAGTGGAGGAAGTTGAGGAAGTTGAGGGAGTGGACGGAGTGGACGAAGTGGAGGAAGTGGAGGAAGTGGAGAAAGTGGACGAAGTTGTCGAAGTGGACGAAGTTGACGAAGTGGAAGAAGTTGATGAAGTGGACGAAGTGGACAAAGTGGACGAAGTTGACGAAGTGGACAAAGTGCACGAAGTGGACGATGTGAACGAAGTTGATGAAGTGGACGAAGTGGAGGAAGTGGACGAAGTGGACGAAGTGGAGGAAGTGGAGGAAGTGGACGAAGTTGACAAAGTGTTGGAAATGGAGGAACTCGACGACGTGGACGAAGTGGACGAAGAGGATGAAGTGGACGAAGTCGACGACGTGGACAACGTGGACGACGTGGACGAAGTGGAGGAATTGGAGGAAGTGGAAGAAGTGGAGGAAGTTGACGAAGTGGACGAAGTGGACGAAGGTGGAGAAGTGGACGAAGTGGACGAAGTTGACGAAGTGGACGAAGTGGACGAACACGACGAAGTGGACGAAGTTGACGAAGTGGACAAAGTCGACAATGTGGAGGAAGTGGAAGAAGTTGAGGAATTGGACGAAGTGGAGGAAGTGGAGGAAGTGGACGAAGGGGACGAAGTGGACGAAGGTTGAGAAGTGGACGAAGTTGTCGAAGTGGACGAAGTTGACGAAGTGGACGAAGTGGAGGAAGTGGACGAAGTGAACGAAGTTGACGAAGTGGACGAAGTTGACGAAGTGGACGAAGTGGACAATGTGGAGGAAGTGGAAGAAGTTGAGGAATTGGACGAAGTGGACGAAGTAGAGGAAGTGGACGAAGGGGACGAAGTGGACGAAGGTTGAGAAGTGGACGAAGTTGTCGAAGTGGACGAAGTTGACGAAGTTGACGAAGTGGACGAAGTGGAGGAAGTGGACGAAGTGAACGAAGTTGACAACGTGGACCAAGTTGAAGAAGTGGACGAAGTTGACGAAGTTGACGAAGTGGATGAAGTGGACAACGTGAACGAAGGTTACGAAGTGGACAACGTGAACGAAGTGGATGAAGTGGAGGAAGTGGATGAAGTGGACAAAGTTGACGAAGTGGAGGAAGTGGACGAAGTGAACGAAGTGGAGGATGTGGAGGAAGTGGAGGAAGTGGGCTAAGGGGACGAAGTTGTCGAAGTGGACGAAGTTAACGAACTTGACGAAGTGGACGAAGAGGACGAAGTGGACGAAGTTGAGCAAGTGGAGGAAGTGGACAAAGTGGAGGAAGTGGAAGAAGTGGAGGAATTGGAAGAAGTGGAGGAAGTGGACGAAGTGGACGAAGGGGACGAAGTGGACGAAGTTGAGGAAGTGGACGAAGTTGAGGAAGTGAACGAAGTTGAGGAAGTGGGCGAAGATGACGAAGTGGAGGAAGTGGATGAAGTGGACGGAGTTGACAAAGTGCACAAAGTTGACGAAATGGACGAAGTTGACGAAGTGGACGAACTGGACGACGTGAACGAAGTTGACAAAGTGGACGAAGTGGACGAAGTTGATGAAGTGGACGAAGTTGACGAAGTGAAGGTAGTGGAGGAAGTAGACGAAGTGGACGAAGTTGACGAAGTGAACGAAGTGGACGAAGTTGACGAAGTGGACGTAGTTGACGAAGTGAACGAAGTTGACGAAGTGGACGAAGTGGAAAAAGTGGAAGAAGTCCACGAAGTAGACGAAGGTTTAGAAGGGGAGGAAGTGGAGGAAGTGGAGGTAGTGGAAGAAGTGAAGGAAGTGGAGGAAGTGGAGGATGCGGAGGAAGTTGAGGAAGTGGACTAAGTGGACGAAGTGGACGAAGTTGACGAAGTGGACGAAGTGGAGGAAGTGGATGAAGTGGACGAAGTGGAGGAAGTGGAGGAAGTGGACGAAGTGGACGAAGTTGACGAAGTTGACGAAGTTGACGAAGTGGACGAAATGGACGAAGTGGGTGAAATGGACGAAGAGGACGAGTGGACGAAGTTGACGAAGTGGAGGAAGTGGAGGAAGTGGAGGAAGTGGAAGAAGTGGACGAAGGTTGAGAAGTGGACGAAGTGGAGGTTGTGGAGGAAGTGGAGGAAGTGGACTAAGTGGACGAAGTGGACGAAGTTGACAAAGTTGACGAAGTGGACGAAGTTGACGAAGTGGACGAAGTGGACGAAGTGAACGAAGTTGTGAAAGTGGACGAAGTCGACGAAGTGGAGGATGCGAAGGAAGTGGAGGAAGTGGACGAATTGGATGAAGTTGACGAAGATGACAAAGT